>CM075980.1:71181321-71305118 GCA_038087875.1 Malacoraja senta
TCCATCTTCACTAAGGAGGACACATACAATCTTCCTGATGTACTAGTGGCCAAAGGATCTGGGGTGATGGAGGAACTGAAGGAAATCCATATTAGGCAGGAAATGGTGTTGGGTAGACTGATGGGACTGAAGGCTGATAAATCCCCAGGGCCTGATGGTCTGCATCCCATTTGGATAGCAGTAACAGGATTGGTCCGAGTCAACATGGATTTACGAAGGGGAAATCATGCTTGACTAATCCTCTGGAATTTTTGGAGGATGTAACTAGGAAAATGGACAAGGGAGAGCCAGTGGATGTAGTGTACCTGGACTTTCAGAAAGCATTTGATAAGGACCCACATAAGAGATTAGTGGGCAAAATTAGGGCACATGGTATTGGGGGTAGAGTGCTGACAGGAAACAAAGAGTAGGGATTAACGGGTCTCATTCATAATGGCAGGCAGTGACTAGTTTTGTACCGCAAGGCTCGGTTCTGGGACCGCAGCTATTTACAATATACATCAATGATTTAGATGAAGGGATTCAAAGTAAAATGAGAAAATGTGCAAATGACACAAAGCTGGGTGGCAGTGTGAACTATGAGGAGGATGCTATGAGAATACTGGTTGACTTGCACAGGTTGGGTGAGAGGGCAGATGCATGGCAGATGCAGTTTAATGTGGATAAATGTGAGGTTATCCAATTTGGTAGCAAAAACAGGAAGGCAGATTATTATCTAAATGGTGTCAAGTTGGGAAAAGGGGTAGTACAACGGGATCTGGGTATCCTTGTTCATCAGGCAATGAAAGTAAGCATGCAGGTACAGCAGGCAGTGAAGAAAGCAAATGGCATGTTGGCCTTCATAACAAGAGGAGTTGAGTATAGAAGCAAATAGATCCTTCTGCAGTTGTATAGGGCCCTAGTGAAACCACATTTGGAGTATTGTGTGCAGTTTTGGTCCGCTAATTTGAGGAAGGACATTATTGCTATTGAGGGAGTGCAGCGTAGGTTTACAAGGTTAATTCCCGGGATGGCGGGACTGTCATATGCTGAGAGAATGGAGCGGCTGGGCTTGAATACTCTGGAGTTTAGAAGGATGAGAGGATATCTATTGAAACATATAAGATTATTAAGGGTTTGGACACGCTAGATACAGGAATGTACCTGATGTTGGGGGAGTCCAGAACCAGGGGCCACAGTTTAAGAATAAGGGGTAAGCCAGGTAGAACGGAGATGAGGAAACTTTTTTACATGGAGAGTTGTGAGTCTGTGGAATTCTCTGCCTCAGAGGGCGGTGGAGGCCGGTTCTCTGGATACTTTAAAGAGAGAGCTAGATAGGGCTCTTAAAGATAGCGGAGTCATGGGATATCGGGAGAAAGCAGGAAAGGGGTACTGATTGGGGATGATCAGCCATGATCACATTGAATGGCTCGAAGAGCCGAATGGCCTACTCCTGCACCTATTGTCTATTGTCTATTGTTAAAGAAGGAACTGCAGATGCTGGGAAATCAAAGGTACACAAAAATGCTGGAGAAACTCAGCGGGTGTAGCAGCATCTATGGAGCGTCTGAAGAAGGGTTTCGGCCCGAAACGTTGCCTATCTCCTTCGCTCCATAGATGCTGCTGCACCCGCTGAGTTTCTCCAGCATTTTTGTGTACCATCTATTGTCTATTGTCTATTGAAATGCAGCAGTCAAATTGCACACACCAAAATTCCAAAAAACAACTGAAGATCAGATAATATGTTTAAGTGATGTTGATTGAACAGTTAATATGAATACTCCCTTCAATAGAGATTTAAAATAAAAACAGGAAATACTGGAAGCTCTCAACAGTCACAAAACATCAGCAGAAAGAGAAACAGGTATTACTTCAATACTAGGTCCCTCATAAAATTTAAATTTAGGGTGGTAAAAGGGTAAAAAATAGGAACAGGATTACGCTATTTGGCCTCATGAGCCTTTATTTCATTCAGTAAGATCGTTGGTGATAGTCCACACCGACCGAAAGTCTGCAATCCCCTTGGGAGAGTAAATTCCAAAGATTTACCACCCTTCCAGTGAAGACAGGTTCCTGATTACAGTCCAAAATGTTCTTTTCCTCAGGCTTTTGAACTTGCAATTGCAATGAGTGTGTCTGACAAAAAAAATGAGCACCATGAAAATGCCCTTGTGACTAATTCCAATTTACTCCTCACCATTATTCAGTATATCATTCCCCAATCATTTAGCATTATTACATCATTTGAACCATCATCAACTCCCAAATTTTGAGCCCCATTTTGTCTTGCAACTTCTTTTTTAGCTATGTGCTAATCCTTAAACATCCTCATCTTTGCTCTTGTGTTCGCTTTTGCAAAACACTCAGAGGCTGGGCTGATATATGGATGCAATCTGCAATCCCTTTCACCAATCGCTTATTTGACATCCACAATGATAATGGCAGCTCAAGGTATAGATTCATTTGGCCGACTGGCAATTTATGCAATTGCATTCCACACCAGTAAACTATTTATTCAGTAAGATCGTTGGTGATAACTATTTATTGTTGTTTCTGTTAACTGAAACAAAATAGAGAGAATTGACCCTAATGGAAAATAGCAGCTTACCATTATTTTTAAAAAAAAATCATGTTGCCAAGGATAAGAATGTGAGCTGGGAAAAAGGGCATTGGTTTGCTGATTTGTACTTTGGGTTTTGTCAGAAGTAATTAGTCTGTCAGTCCCTACCATTACTTCTTCAACAAATAAAGTCTGTGATTTGCCACAAACAGGTGCAAGCCCCAGATTGTTTGAGTCACACATTAAATAAAATAACAGGCTGTGTAAAGTATAAAAAGAGTCAGTATTCACACAAGAAATGAGAAATTGCACCCCATTAAACTGTTGCTTTTACTACTTTCTGAAATGGCATGGATATCTAAAAATATTAATGTTCCACTATTATTTCTCAGTTAATGATTTTGGAAATAGCATTTATCTTTTATTCTAAGGAGAGTATCAAACTATTTGAATTAATAATGTTTTTTACATTCATATTACATTTTTAACCCCTTTACGATTGGCTATCATACTCTCACATTGATGGTTGGTGTTCTATTCCCTGTGTTAAAAATAACCTGGAACCACTTGATCAAGTTTAAGGATTAAGGGGATTAAGGATTAAGCACAGTTTAAGGATTAAGGGGAAATCCTTTAGGACCGAGATGAGAAAAACATTTTTCACACAGAGAGTGGTGAATCTCTGGAACTCTCTGCCACAGAAGGTAGTTGAGGCCAGTTCATTGGCTATATTTAAGAGGGAGTTAAAGCCCTGTCTCACTGTGCGAGTTGACCCACGAGTGATCCAGAGTGAAAGACTCGTGGTTGCGTACGAGACTCCAAGTTTATGATCAAGAGTTTCACCGAGTTCCCACAGGTATGACTCAAGTTTGCCGTTAACTGTCATTTCTGCGATGTTCCAAGTTCGTCTCCCGAGTTAACAAGTTCCTTTCCCGAGTTACTCTTGAGCCAACCTTCAATGAAGGTCTGTTTTAATAAGCAACATCTCCATCCTGCGGCTTTGAGTTAAAGATAGAATTCAGCGCGGCCGCATCTATTGATGTGACCTACAAAGGGAAAATGCCAGTGCCAGGGCAGTTATACTGATGATTTGTTTGAAACACACATCACGTAGTTAGAAGACCAGCAGGCGGAGGTTTGCTATATTTTAATTGAATTTACTGCCAGGCCTACACATTGCGGGGAGACTGGAGATGAAATCTTTGAATGTGGACGGATGCGCACATCAGATTGTTGGGAGACGGAGCTCATGGTTCGCCTCCTGAGCTGCTTTGGTGCCCAGGCGTGAGTTGAGGTGGAGGGAGGTTGGGGGGGGGGAGGGGGGGGAGGGTCAAACTCACCCATTTGACAGAGGCAGATGATTACGAGGATCCAGTGAGACCCGAACTGCATGGAGAGCCGAGACTGCCCCGCTGGTGGCCAACTTCCCCCTGTCCTCCGTCGCCGCTCCCAGCCGGCCGGCAGGAGCTGTGCATGGAGCCCGCCACCGGAGTCGAGTCTGACTGCCTGGGCAGCCTGAGGGAGGCAGATGCACCCTGCCCGGGGAGAGGCCGCGGAGAGACTGCGGGGGGAGTATCTCACTCTGACTGTGATAGGGAGAGACAGAGGCGCACACACACACACACACGCACACACAGTGTGGAGTTCCTCTGACTGACAGACTGTGTGTGGGTGTGGGGGGTGGGACAGAGAGAGAGAGAGACACTACACACACAGGCAGCGTGGAGTACCTTTAACTGTGTGTGTGGGAGAGAGAGACAGAGGCAGACACACACACACACAACGGGTAGTGTGTACCTCAGTCTGTGTGTGTGTTTAGGGGAGAGAGAGACACAGAGACAGTGTGGACCTCTGACTGTGTATGAAGGAGATGGGGAGAGCGACAGAGAGAGAGAGGCACAGAGGCCAAGTGGTGTACTTCGGCGTGACTGTGGTGGGGGGGGGGGGGTGAGAAAGAGCGCACAGGACCTCGGTCTATCTGTGTGTGTGGGAGGGAAGAGAGACTAAGCAGAATACATCGGTCTTATTGTGTGTGGGGGAGAAAGAGAATGGTGGGGGGGGGGGGAGAGAAAGAGAGAGGTGGTGGGGGAAGAGAGAAATGGGGGAGACGTATATACACACAAAGCAGAGTTTTACTGTGTATGTGGGAGACACAGATGGACTTACACAGATGGACTTACCTCGGTCTTACTGTGTGTGGGAGAGAGGGAGAAAGAGACGTACACTCACAGAGGCAGAGTCTCTCAGCCTGTGTGAGAGGCAGGGAGGGAGAGAGAGACACACACACACAAGGTGGATGTTAAATCTCACCTGCCTGTTTCAGTGACCGGCACCCGCCGCTAGTGAATGAAGACACCCCCATCTGTCTGCCCCTCCTCTCCCTCCACTCTCCACCCTCTCTCCTCCACCCCCCCTCCCTCCTCCAACCCCCCTCCCTCCTCCAACCCCCCCCTCCCTCCTCCAACCCCCCCCTCCCTCCTCCAACCCCCCCCTCCCTCCTCCAACCCCCCACTCCCCCCCAATTTGGAAATGTCATCCCATCACCCATTCCTTCTCTCCAGAGATGCTGCCTGCCCGCTGAGTTAAAGAGTTCCCACGGTAGACTCACGAGTCACTAAGGTAAACGCACGGGCCACTGCGTTCTTACAACGTGTTTAAATGTTTCAAATTTTAACCTCAAGAGTACATTTTACTCGTGAAAATGTTTAAACATGTTTGAATTTTTCCAAGAGTTAACAAGTGTCACGGGTACCTGCCGTTAGCGCCAAGAGTCGCTAAGTTGCGGCCACGAGTTCCGACGTTCCCGCTACGTTAATCGTACGTGATTACCATGAGTTAAATTTGTTTTAAACTCGGGGTACCTCGTGGGTCAGCTCGCACGGTGAGACAGGGGTTTTAGATGTGGCCCTTGGGGCTAAAGGGATCAGGGGGTATGGAGAGATCCAGGTACAGGATACTGAGTTGGATGATCAGCCATGATCATATTGAATGGCGGTGCAGGCTCGAAGGGCCGAATGGCCTACTCCTGCACCTATATTCTATGTTTCTATGTTTCTATCAGTAGGGCAGGCATTCAAGACTAGGGAAGTTTGGACAGAATGACTTCAACAGAAAAAACTGGATAAACATCAAGCACCAAAATCCAGCATGGTCATCAGAATAAAGTTACACACTTCATGTTACTGGACTTTATCTTGCAGTAAAAGTTATTCACGTTACTTGCTTTATTGTTTATCTGTACACTGTGAATGGCTCGATTGTAATCATGTATAGACAATAGACAATAGACATTGTCTTTCCGCTGATAGGTTAGCATGTACTGTAACAAAAGCTTTGGTACACGTGACAATAAACTACACTCAACTTGAAGAGCAAGGAAGATAAATTATCTAGCCAGAGAGTCAGAGAGCATACAGTATGGAAACATGTACTTCGGCCCAACTCATGCATGCTGACCAAGATACCCCATCCAACCTAGTCCCATTTCCCATTGATTGGCTCGTATCCCTCTAAAACTTTACTATCTATGTACCTGCCTAAATGTTGTTGCACCTGCCTCAACTATATAACAACCATCCTCTTTATGAAAAAGATGCCACTCAAATTTCTATTAAATCCATCTCCTCTGGTAAACATGTTCTTGATTCCCCTACCCAGGGGAAAAGACTCTGTGCATTCACCCTATCTCTTTATGTTTTTAAACACCTCCATAAGATCACTTCTCAGCCTCCTGTGCTGCAAGGAATGAAATCCTAACCTGTTCAACCTCTCTCTATAACTTCGGACCTTGAGACCTGACATCATCCTTGTAAATCTTCTCTGCACTCTTTCCAGCTCAGGAATGGTGAGATGGCACCAATTGTGTGCATTTCTATGTTTGTTCTTGAGATACAGATGTTTCTATCTTGTGTAAAATGTATTGTCCATCTATAGTTGGTAGTGGCTCTTCCATCTGAACTACTGTGATCCTTGTGGTGAAGATACTCTTATAACACATCAGAAATGGCAATATGTACTGAACATGGGATAATTTGAGACTTGAAGACAAATTAATGGATAGGGATTCCCATGCACCTGCTATTCTTGTCTATGAGAAAACAAGCAGGGAAAAAGTGACTAATTGGCCCAGCAAGTACGTGTGACAATAAATCACCTGCATCACCATCTCCAGATTCATCCACTCGCTCACTCACTAGTGACAATTTACAGCGGTCAATTAGTCAACCAACCTGTATGTCTTTGGGATAAGGGAAGAAAATGGAGCACCTGAGAGAAAACCAAGTTTAGTTTAGTTTAGTTTAGAGATACAGAGCGGAAACAGGCCCTTCGGCCCATCGCTGAGTCCTCGCTGACCAGCGATCCCCCGCATACTAACACTATCCTACACACACTAGGGATAATTTACAATCCTTTTACCAAAACAAATTAAGCTACAAACCCGCACGTCTTTGGAGTGTGGGTGGAAACCGGGGCACCCGGAGAAAACCCATGCAGATAATGGGGAGAACGTATAAACTCCACACGGGCAGCACCCGTGGTCAGGATCGAGCCCGGGTCTCTGGCGATGTGAGGCGGCAACTCTACTGCAGTGCCACCATGCCAGTGGTCCCAGGGAGATAAAGCAAACTCCAATATTGAACCTGGGACACTGGAGCTCTGCGGAATTGTCCCTAATAGCTCCAACAGCGTGCCACCCAGAGGTGAAGACTGATGGTTTAAATGAAGAGTTAATAAATTGTTTCAACATATCCTCTTATACACAGCAACATATTGTAGGCTCAGGCACGAGAGAGTATCCCACTGGACTGCTGATGATTAGGGAGTGTTTGGCATTGACTTGCTGAAATGACTAAGTTAGAAACAGATTAAGTGAAGGGAAAGATAAGTAGTATACAGCAGAATTTGGTGTTTGTTATTAATGTGCGTACCAAGATACAATAAAACTTTGCTATTCACGCAAATCATGCTGTACAAGAGTATAATAGGTAGTGCAAAAGAGAAAGGATACAGTACAGAATATAGTGCCACAGCCGCAGATTAAAAAAGTGCAAGGGCCGAAACAAGGTAGGATGGGAGATGGAGAACGCACCCTTTAGCTTATGAGAGGTCTGTTCAAGACAGAAAACCAATTGTACTTGAATGTTAACATAAATGCATCAGATTTTAATCCTAGTTCTACTTCGATTCAGTTCTAAATTGAACGACTAGACCAAAACCCTTGGTCATCCATCATCTGTTTGGCTAATTTAATCTGATGTGTTGTACACTCTCTGCATGCTCACGGCAGTGTAAGACATAGCGCTCAACAATTGTGGCGTTTTCACCTGCTTGAATCTATTTAAATTGCTTGACCATGAAGTCCATCAGAGCGCAACATTAATCCATCAACAGTGCAGTCACATTGGATCTGAGCAATGCAGAAAATGTCATGTTTGTTCAACATTCACAACAGGTGATGCAGGTTGCGTTGGGAAGGACCTCAGCTATAAATTTAAAAAGATCAATTATCAGCAAACTAGTGACTTCTTGTTTTTTCTCAAGTATTATAGTTGAGCAAAGGGGACTATGGAGTCATGAGGGAGGAGATTGTGGATGATCAGCCATGATCACATTGAATGGCGGTGCTGCCTCGAAGGGCCGAATGGCCTACTCCTGCACCTATTGTCTATTGTCTATTGTAATCTGTCGAGGAAAGTAGTATTTGGTGTCCAAAGTTTTTCAAAGAATTCAGGCGGAATGAATATGTGTGAAACTTTGCAATGAATTCCAGACCTCTGCTATACCTAGGAACTCCTTGGCATGTGCAGGCTGGCAGAAATGGCTGGGAGTGTCAGAGCCAGTGCTGGAAAATCATGATGACTTTCAGTTAGGATTCCCTGACCGTGCTGGCTGCAAACGGAGAGAGGCACGAAATGATGGTTGTGGTGAGGGGCCAGTTTGGAAGCAGATATTGTTAGATTGTTAGAGGTGGTTCACCATCGGGGTAGTATATTTATATTAACAGGGCGGCACAGTGACACAGCTGCAGAGTTGTTTGCTGCCTTACAGCGCCAGCAACCCAGGTCCGATCCTGACCATGGGTGCTATCTGTATGATCTGTACGTTCTCCCAGTGACCGCATGGGTTTTCTCCGGGTGCTCCGGTTTCCTCCCACACTCCAAAGACGTGCAGGTTTGTAGGTTAATTGGCTTTGGTAAAATTGTAAAAAGTCCCTAGTGTGTAGGATAGTGCTAGTGTATGGGGTGATCACTGGTTGGCGCTGACCCGGTGGGAGAAAGGCCTGTTTCCGCACTGTATCTCTTAAGTCTAAAGTTTAAAGAGAAGGCACTATGAAACGTATGCACTACTTGTATTGGGTTGAATGGCTATAACTGAATCACACATTCTGATCCATGCACCTGGTATTGATTGGCATTCAATCTATCCTCCACTACGATTGTTTTAGTTTTTTTAGTTTTTAGAGATACAGTGCGGAAACAGGCCCTTCGGCCCACTGAGCCCGCACCGACCAGACATTTTAAATAGCTCATTGGAGTTTTCAGGACACAGGAAAATCGACCAGTAGGTTAAATGCCCGCTAAACCTTATTAAGCGTTGTCTGACTTCTTAAAAATGTCTCCACTCCTTCTTCCCCCCTTCTCGCCCCTTCTCGCCCCTTCTCTCCCCTTCTCTCCCCTTCTCTCCCCCTCTCTCCCCTTCTCTCCCCACCCCACCCCCCGCGCTCTCTAAAGGACTTACTGTACACTGTGCAGCCGTCTTTTACCTTCCTCTTCATCGAGGGTGTGAATTTGGGACAGCGCTCCCCCGCTTTCCCTGGCACCCGCCTTTGCGATGTGTTTGTGTGTGTGTGTGTGTGTGCGGTCGGTCGATCCAGCTCGCGGTTTCATCGTTGACGGTCGATCCAGCTCGAGGTTTTCCAGGCGAGTGCCCTCGAGCTTGAAGGTCGAAGACACTCTTCTGAATACGCGGATTAGGTCGCTACAGTGGGACAGCCCTTAAGGTAGCAACTCTACTGCTGCACCACCGTGCAGTTAAACATTTAGTGTCTGTTCCTGGGTTCTGCATCTTCATATAACTTGATTAAAAGTTCAGCGGGGCATCACAGTATGCATCAGCAAGGGGGAATGAGAGGATTAACACTGTGCTTCGAATTTACCACTTCCAGTACCTCTTAAATACTTTCCCCAGGCAAAATATTGATGCTGGATTATGGGTGTCAAAATGTTGTAGAATGCATTCTGCGAAAATGCTAAATTAAAGCAAATATTCACTTGAAAGTACAGTCACAATGTGATTATATCACAGTAATTATCTGAGGCAAATGTGCTGAATTAAATTGATTGTTCCTTGCCAATTTAGCCACCTTTTCAGTATTTATAAAATAACTGTTGGATTTATCCTCTGGTCCACTGCAACATATCACGCCTTATGAATAACTAAATGCATAAATTGTAGACAGCTCATGGCAACACCTCCCTGCACAGAGACAAGTATTTAGTTAGGAAAATAATGGTGTGCTTTGGAGCCATTGATTACAAAAGCTAACATACATTTTTGGTTCTAGATTTTAATTAAAATATGGATTGATGAGAATTTACAGTTATTAATACGGTAACTATGATTTTTGAAAGTACATCTTGCATTTAAACAGAAGATAGACACAAAATGCTGGAGTAACTCAGCGGGTCAGGCACCTTCTCTGGGGAAAAGGAATAGGTGACATTTCGGGTCAAGACTCTTCATCAGACTGAGTCAGGGCATTTAAACAGTATGTTGACTGTCTAGGCCTGGTCTGCGAGCTTTGGAGAGATGTTTAAAAGCATAAAGATTTCAAGTCTGAAGAAGGATCTGTGGTGCAGTGCTCATTAGAGAGTGAGGTGCATAGTTTTGCTCGCTATTATAAACCGTCCATGCTTCAGTCTCTGGAGTTAGGCAAAAGCTGGATGAAGGGGTTGCACAATAGTGATTATCTTATTGCACAGGCTGTGGCATGAGTTAGTTTGGGTATCAAAATGATTTTTGTAGAATTTGAATTTGGAAGCAGAGTGCAACATACCTGTGCTACAATATTGGAAAGTTAACACATGCAATTGAGGACTCATTTCTACCCCAGTGATCGTTAAGCCCTGCTTCTCAGCTTATTGCAATATCATTTAGGTTTCTAGTGCCCACTGTTTTGGGCCTTTTGTTTTAAAGTTATATCCACGTGGCACTTTGCAACAAGCTTACTGTTCAGCAGGACATGAATGAAAGCAAGGACTACTTTATGCATTTCCAATCACGGTATACCTGTAATTTTAATTCAGGATGCCTATCAGGAAACCACTGAAAGAGTAATTCAGTAGATTGCTTGACAATCCACCCTGTTGTATTCTCACTAGCTTTAATGGAGATTGGAATCAGCAAGGGTTTAAGACTGTGGATTCAGTCCTATCAATCTTCTATATTAGGCAATGTAGGAATAAATTACACCCACATATCAAATTGGCAGCTGTTCCAGAATTAGTGGTACTTGTTATATATATATCCAGAATAAAGAGCTCAGTGTAATTTCATCTGCAAACTAGTCAATAAAAATGCCCAGGTCTGTCCCACATGATTCAACCCGTTCTTATGTGTGACATGCAAGGTCCAGAAACAGCAGCTAATAAATTAAATACGTTTCATAATTAATTTCTGCTGCTTTAGTTTAATGAAAATTAACACAAAGATGACAAATTACCTATATTTCTGTCAAGTAATCAGATAATTAAACAATCAATTAAAAATTGCAACATCTTATCTTTTTTTTTTTTTAATTAGCACTTTATAACTAAATAGGGGTGGAATATAATTGATATTACCCTGTTTCATCAATAGAATACTTTTAAATTCAGTGGAAATGAAAGAGCTGACAAACATGTTAATGGCGGCTTGTGTTAGCAAGCTGGTAAATATTGGAAATTGGAATTGTAAATATTAGATATTGGAATTGAACATTACATTTTCATGCTGCAAAGATGAAATGACAAGTTGTCGGGCAAACAGTATGGGTAAACTGAGTCCTGTGCCAATTCTTCATTGCAATATTTTGGCTGTGCAGCTTTCTTCACATCTGCTTTGCTGTTGCAGCTGGGGAACATTGTCCAGGGCTATCGGTTCCTCTGTTGCCATCACTGAAGCTGCCCCAGTATGGACTACGTATCGTACAGTGAATGCTCTCTGGCGTGGCCATAGTGAATGTTCAAACTCTCTTCAAATTAATTGACCGAGCCATCAACAAAAATTGCAAAATTGTAAAAACCTCAACAGAACTGGGCGGCACGGTGGCACAAGGGTAGAGTTGCTGCCTTACAGCTCTTGCAGCGCCAGAGACCCGACTACAGGTGCTGTCTGAACGTTCTCCCAGTGACAACGTGAGTTTTCTCAGAAAACATTGGTTTCCTCCCACACTCCAAAGACGTACAGGTTTGTAGGTCAATTGTCTTGGTATAATTGTAAATTGTCCCTAGTGTATGTAGTATAGTGATAATGTGTGGGGATCGCGAATCGGCATGGACTCAGTGGGCTGAAGGTCCTGTTTCTGCGCTGTATCTCTAAACTAAACTAAACAGGCCTAAAAATCTTACCAATGTGATGATTCCTAAAGGGCCTGTCCCACTTACATGTCCTTGACACGCAAATTACGCGACCTCGTAGTCGCGTTGAGCCAAAACGGTCTGGCGAAGGTCGGGCGCGATTTCATGCGTACGCACAGCCGTCTGGAGCGCATGACATCATTTGAAGATGGACACAAAGCTGGAGTAACTCAGCGGGACCGGCAGCATCTCTGGAGAGAAGCAATGTGTGACGTTTCGGGTCGATACTCTTCTTCAGTCTGAAAAGAAGGGTCTTGACCCTGAAACATCACCCATTCCTTCTCTCCAGAGAAGCTGCCGGTCCCGCTGAGTTACTCCTGCATTTTGTGTCTATCTTCAATTTTCTTGGCCCGGCTCTGGGAGTAGAAGTGGGGGTGAATCCGGACCGCAACGGCCATGAGCCCCAGGCTGAGTTTGACGATCGTTTGCCTGCTTCTGCTGCTGTTGGAGGTGAGACATTGTGTCACGCCAGGGTCTTGGGCCTGTCCCACTTTGGCCGTCAGTTCCGCGACAGGCCATTGGCGCTCAAAGATTTTGTTCACTACAAAAATTTCGGAGCCCCGCGCGATGTCGTGCACAACTACATACCCCTCCGCGCTTCTAAGTGGGACCGGCCCCGCGCGGCCATACGATGCCCGCGCGCCTCAACGCGACCACGAGATCGCGTAATTTGCGTGCCAAGGACACGTAAGTGGGACAGGCCCTTAACTTGTTGAATCTCATTGCTCATTTGCATGAGCTATCACCACTCTCTGCCTTCCCAATGGGTTTAATTGTTTTAGAAACAAGCCTTGGGCCCTCAACATCTTAAACAAAACATTTCATGGGCTGTCCTACTGAAGCCAATAGATCAGTTATCTCTTTCTTCTTGGTCTCCATCAGTTTGTTCCTAATTATCCTGCCTATACGAGGCACTCCCCGACTTATATAAGGATTATGTTCCGTTATATTTTACATAAGTTGGAATCATCGACTCTTTGTCTGTTTTCCATCCCCTGCCCAAGGTAACTCACTGAGAGTATTAATTGGAATCCAGCGTACAAGGCATAGCTCTGCATGCTTTGACAAATCCTTGCCTCTCAACTCGCTCAAACCACGAGTCAACATTGCTCTGCTAAAGCTCGCTATTTCAGTGGCATCCACCTGTGACTCAGTAGCACCTAATAACACCTCACCACAGTATCTGTGGAGGAAATGTACATCCATGTCCTCCAGAGATGCTGCCTGACCCGCTGAGTTACTCCAGAACTTTGTGTTTTGCTCGTTACTTGTAAACTTGAGTTCCATCTCACCGTTTACTACAGGTGTCAGAGGTTATGGGGAGAAGGCAGGAGAATGGAGGATGGAGAGATAGATCAGCCATGTTTGAATGGCGGAGTAGACGATGGGCTGAATGGCCTAATCCTACTCCTATTCCTTATGACCTCATGACCGTTGGAGCACTTTCTGTGGCGCGGGGCCTTCCATTGCTAGCTTGTTTCCGATCTAAACTTGAGTGAGTCGTGGAAATTACAAATGGCCTTGATTGCACTAGGGATGAGTACAGAATTGTTTACGTAAGTGCAAGTTTACGTGAGTTGTCTATTGAGTAAATGGCGAGTGTGTGTACTGCTTTGTCACAATCCAGGGCCAATGTGGTCGAAAGGACGGAGATATTTATCCCAGGGCAACATGTTAAATCTGCTGCACCCCAACATCCTGAGTGCCATAAAATAAATACACCTGCAGCACCCATTCATGAGATTTGATGAGTCTCTGCCTGCAACATTGCTTTTCTCTCCACAGATGCTACTTCACCTGTAATCGGCAGTATTTCCTGCTTTGATTTTAGATTTCTAGCACCTGCAGTATTTTGCTTTCTGATAAGAGAAGTAATCTTTGCATGACCTGACTTTGTTATCAGGCAACTGAATCTTTTTCTTCTTGCGTATGGCGCGCACAGCCTAAAGTTGTAGGACAACTTGTTCTATTTGATTGTGCACGCCAGGTTGATTGCATTCATTGAAACAGAGCGCACCACGTGAAGGTTGCAATCTCCCACCCCAGGCAACTGGATCATCCTACCACAACCAGTGAGCAGCGCTGAACTACTACCTACCTCTTTGATGACCCTCGAACTACCTTTGATCGGACTTTGCTGGCTTTACCCGCACTAAACGTTATTCTTTTATCGTGTATCTATACACTGTAAATGGCTCGATTGTAATCATGTTTTGTCTTTCTGCTGCAATGGTTAGCATGCAACAAAAGCTTTTCACTGTACCTCGGTACACGTGACAATAAACAATAAACTAAACTTTTGTTTACTCTCAAGCTTTTTTTTGTCCCAGTGTGAAACTTTCCCGAAGGAAGGATATTTTGAGAACTACACTCAAAATCTATCTGCAAAGGTTCAAAGGTTCAAAGGTCAGCTTATTGTCACGCATACCAATTAAGGTACAGTGAAACTCGAATTACCATACAACCATACTAACAAATCAACAGGACACACAACTGCATAAAAGTTAACATAAACATCCACCACAGCGGATTCCCCACATTCCTCACTGTGATGGAAGGCAATAAAGTCCAATCTCCTTCCTCTTTTTTCTCCCACGGCCGGGGCAGTCGAACCATCCACAGTCGGGGCGATCGAAGCTCCCGCAGCCAGTGAGCGAAGTCCCCACGTCGGGGCGATTGAAGCTCCAGCGTCGGGGCGATTGAAGCTCCAGCGTCGGGACGGTCAAAGCTCCTGCGGTTGGAGCTCCCGAAGTCGGTCTCTAACCAGGGACCGTGAGGTCCACGATGTTAAAGCGGTTGGAGCTTCGAGGTCGGTCTCCAGCAGAGGCCACCAACTCCTTGATGTTAGGCCGCAGTGCGGATGGAGATACGATATGGAAAGATATCGCATCTCTGTCATGGTAAGAGATTTAAAAACGTTTCCCCCACCCCCCACATAAAACAAGCTAAAGAACACTCAAACATTTAACACATAGTAAAAAACAACAAAGAAGGAAGGGACGAGACTGTTGGCGAGGCAGCCATTGCGGGCGCCACCCAGTGGATAAACCTGCAGGGAAGTATTTTAAAAATAAGTTTGAATCATAATTATAAGATAAACCTAAATTAGCTGAGATCTTTGACATAAAACTCATAAATGGAAATTAGAATATGTGCCACAGCTGAGCAGATGTTACTTAAAGCAGATATAAGTCATGGAAGATATTGAACAACATAACAGGAAGCAGTGGGATATGTGCTCTCTTTCAAAACAGATGTGTTCATGATTTTGATACCTTAGATCATTACACTGTAATCTCTGCAGGCCATTGTTCAACTAATATATCTGTAAGAACATTCCTAAAATGGGATGGGAACAGCCTTTGCAAAACAATGAAAAGTTTGGATTAATGAAGATTGCAGGAACTTCAAATTTAGCCAAAGACTATAATTTGACATTTTGTCATGGCATATGAAGCCACAATATTCTTACTGAGGAAAATTATTATTACAATATCTGCATGAAGTAGAGAATTAAATAGGGAAACAAAATAACATGAATTCAAACCCGTGTAGTTTCAGTTTAGTTTATTGTCATGTGGACCAAGGTACAGGGAAAAGCTTTTGTTGCGTGCTAACCAGTCAGCAGAACGACAATACACGATTACAATTGATCCATTTACAGTGTATAGTGAGTAGGAAGGAGCTGCAGATGCTGGTTTAAACCGAAGGTAGACACAAAATGCTGGAGTAACTCAGCGGGACTGACAGCATCTCTGGAGAGAAGGAATGGGTGACTATTCACCCATTCCTTCTCTCTAGAGATGCTGCCTGTCCCGCTGAGTTACTCCAGTATTTTGCATCTAACATGAAAGCAAACACACTTGTTTTCTTTGTCGGCGGAGGTTGCAGGTTTAATTTTTAACTATTATCCTGAAGATTCTTTTTTTTTAGGTTGAGCTGCTATTTAATTCCCAGCTGTTTTCAATCTTTCCAGTCTGTCCACCTTTGTGTGATACCGTCATACTGGATTTCTCTATTTGCAATTTTATCTGATGTCGGCTATACTTTAATAAGCAGCAACGATTTTGTCCACAAAGACTGAGCAATAATGTATGAAAAATGGTGCCTTGTGCTGCTTTTCAATCATCTGAGAATAAATTGGAATGTTTTACCCCAACTTACAGCCTGCGCTGATTGTTCAAACTTGTTTTATTTTGCAGGAAGAGAAGTTAGTTTGATTAATGGGCTCTCTATTTCCCATTCTTGAACCATGCATTATAATGATGGTTAATTAGCAGTGGCTGCCTCAATGGAGAAACCAAAGTGTCAACACAAATCTAAGCTGCTGAGAGTTGGCAGCGAGAAGTTATTCGATTTATTGCCTTTAAAACAAAATGCGACATTTTGTGAAAAGGGAAAAGTACAAGTGACTTTCTGATTTCTTCACCACCGACCAGTTACTGGTGGAGCTGCCGCCTCACAGCGCCAGAGAACTTAGTTCGATCCTGACTTTGGGTGCTGTCTGTGTGTGGAGTTTGCAAGTTCTCCCTGTGACCGTGTGGGTTTCCTTCGGGTGCTCCAGTTTCCTCCCATATCCAAAAGATGTGCAGGTTTGTAGGTTAATTGGCCCTCTGTAAATTGCCCCTATTGTGTAAGGGGTGCAGCAGCATCTATGGAGCAAAGGAAATAGGCAACGTTTTGGGCCGAAACCCTTCTTCAGACTGAAGAAGGGTTTCGGCCGGAAACGTTGCCTATTTCCTTCCCTCCATAGATGCTGCTGCACCCGCTGAGTTTCTCCAGCACTTTTGTCTACCTTCGATTTTCCAGCCTCTGCAGTTCCTTCTTAAACACCTATTGTGTAGGGAGTGGATCCGAAAGAGGAATAACGTAGAACTAGTGTGAACGTGTGATTGATTGTCAGCTTGAACATGATGGGCCGAAGGGCCTATTTCTGTGTTTAACAGGACGGCACAGTGGCGCAGCGGTAGAGTTGCTGCCTTACAGTGCCAGAGACCTCCAGGTGCTCCAGTTTCCTCCCACATCCCAAAGACATGCAGAATTGTAGGTTAATTGGCCTCTGTAAATTTTCCCCGAGTGTGTGAGTGCACAAGAAATGGGATAACATAGAACTGGTGTTCTATGTTCCATGCTATATCTCTAAAACTAATAGTAAAACAATAAAATGTGTTCACATCAGTCCAAACACCAGAGTTAAATGCAGATGCCCACTCACATTACGGTCCATGCTTTTGGCAGAGGCATAGGGTCAGGTGTCTCCCTAGGGTCCCGATCATGTAACTCCAGTACAGAGCAGAGAGTAGTTTCGAGGAACAATCACTGCTCACAAAACCGAAGAAGGACACTTAGTTCACTGCGCTTGTGCTTGCGATTTAACTCAGGCACCTGCAGCTGTGAGGCAACAGCTTTATGCCACAACTTAACAAGCAAGAGCCATGTTGGAATATTGGGTGGCACATTGGCGCAGCGGTGGAGTTGCTGCCTAAAGGGCCTGTCCCACTTACGTGTCCTTGGCACGCAAAGTACGCGACCTCGTGGTCGCGTTGAGCCGCGACGGTCCCGCGAAGGTCGCGCACGACTTCATTCGACTGCACAGCCGTCTGGAGCGCGTGACGTCATTTGAAGATGGACACAAAGCTGGAGTAACTCAGCGGGACCGGCAGCATCTCTGGAGAGAAGCAATGGGAGACGTTTCGTGTCGAGACTCTTCTTCAGTCTGAAAGAAGGGTCTTGACCCGAAACGTCACCCATTGCTTCTTTCCAGACATGCTGCCGGTGACGCTGAGTTACTCCTGCATTTTGTGTCTATCTTCGATTTTCTTGGCCCCGCTCTGGGAGTAGAAATGGGGGCGGATCCGAACCGCAACGGCCGTGAGCCCCAGGCCGAGTTCGGCGATCGTTTGCCTGCTTCTGCTGCTGTTGCAGGTGAGACGTTGCGTCTCGCCAGGGTTTTGGGCCTGTCCCACTTTGGCCGTCAGTTACGCGACAGGGCGTTGGCGCCTGAAGATTTCGTTCGCTACAAAAATTTCGGAGCCCCGCGTAATGTCGCGCACACCTACGTACCCCTCCGCGCTTCTCAGTGGGACTGGCCCCGCGCGGCCATACGATGCCCGTGCGCCTCAACGTGACGACGAGGTCGCGTAATTTGCATGCCAAGGACACGTAAGTGGGACAGGCCCTTTACAGCGCCAGAGACCTGGGTTTGATCCTGATTACAGGTGCTGTCTGAACAGAGTTTGGACATCCTCCCTGTGACCACGGGAATTTTCTCCAGGTGTCCTGGTTTCCTCCCACATCGCAAAGACGTACAGGTTTCTAATTTAATTGGCTTCTGTAACTTATGCCTTTTGGTCAGCACGCACTCGGTGGGCCGAAGGGCCTGTTCCCGTGCTATATTCATGCTAAAGACTAAATCTATTCCATCGTATACCCAGGGGATCTTGTCTACTTCAATAATATTATATCTTATTTTTCGTTAACTTCCTGGCCAGTATGAAGACTTCAACAGCACACCCCTTGTCCTATTGAATCATCATTTTACAGTACGGTACCATCGTTTCATTTGTTTATTGCTGAATGCATTACCATTGTTTCAGTTCACTGAAGAGGCGCTTTGCAATGTACCGGTCTTGTCCGCAGATGATTTGTATTAAAATGAAAGGGTTAAGCACATGTATGATTTTGGGGAGCCTAGAAACTGCCATCAATGCATAAGTTTATGTTTTTTTTGTTGGAAGTTTTCAATCATGATCTTGAATGCAGCTCAATAAGCATCTGCCAACATGAAGTGGAGCATTACAGCACATATATTAGTTAGATAAGCATGCATAACTTAAGTGTATTAGACCCTGCCAATAAATATTGGCCTCATGCCCAGAACAGGTCTCTAAATCAGAATGTGTTTTATCTCTTGGCTTTCTGTGTTAAGCATTGTACAAAATAAAACCCATTGCTGAAGAGGCAATGGTGAGAATCAAATAAGTTCCAAGGCCAAGAGCGGCACTGTGGCGCAGCATTAGAGTTGCCGCCTTACAATGCCATAGACCCGGGTGCAGTCTACACAGAGTTTGTATGTTCTCCCTGTGACCTGTGTGGGTTTCCTCCGGGATTTCCAGTTTCCTTCCACACTCCAAAGACGTACAGGTTTGTAGGTTAATTGGCTTGGTATAATTGTAAATTGGCCCTAGTGTGTGTAGGACAGCATTAGTGTGCGGGGATCGCTGGTCAGCGTGGCCTCAGTGGACCGAAAGGCCTGTTTCCGCATTGTATCTCTAAACTAAACTGAACTAAAAATGAATTCAAGTTGACATTTCTACATTACTTTTCTTATTAAACAATGGACCTTCTGTGAAATTGGCATGCTCTCTACAATAAATCTCTGATAATCCTCTACCCCAAGGACTGGCAGATTTCCAGAATATTGGATATTTCTCTTATTAATATGCCAACACAATTTTAATTCACGTTCTTGTTAGATATTACAAAGTCGATGTGTGGCTTAACTTAAAATTGCTCTCAACGTCTGTCAATTTAGAAAATATTGATTAAAAATTGACATTCCCTTTCCATGGTTGGAAAATTAATTGGTTTGTATAACCATGCAGCACAAAAGAAGCCACAAAAGTGTTTTTTCTTTGTAAACATAAAGGGTGCCTGTACACTAGATTAATAAACAAATGTGGCCCTTGGCCAAAAAACAAAATAATTATATTTAATGTTTCTAGTGATGCTGAAATGCCATACTGGTATGCACTGCTACAAAATAAAGCAGTGCACAAAAGTGTCACAAAGATCTGTCTATGCTACCTCGTTGAGAGAGCTATCCATAATAATCCCACTCACAATGTTCTTTCCACACCAACCCACAAACATTTCTTTGTAGATTATCAATACCTAACCCCATTGCTATAAAATAGACACAAAGTGCTGGTCAACTCAGCGAGCCAGGCAGCAACTCTGGAGAAAACGGATGGGAGACGTATTAGGTCGAGACTCTCCTTCAAACTGCTTGACTTTTGTCATAACAGAACATGAAAAACATTGAAAACACTCAGCAGGTCAGACAGCATCTGTGGTGTAAAAAACAGAGTCCACATTTCAAGTCTGTGATATTTCAATCAGTATATTCCAATCAGTAAATTCGAAGTTCATAACAATTTGTTGCACGACGTCAAGAATTATCTGCAAGCTCTCTGGTATCCTTACTCTTAATCAATGGGAATAAGCTCCCCTCACACACTTGGTTATTTAATATTCTTGCTAGTCAATGCTACTTTGAAAATTTTGCACGAAAGGAACAACGTCAAGCTAAACCTTTAATAGACACAAAGTGCTGGAGTAACTCAGCGGGTCAGGCAACATCTCGGGAGAAGAAGAATGGATGATGTTTCGGGTCAGGATGTCACCCATAATGGGCACCGACCCGAAACGTCACCTATCGTTTTTCTCCAGAGATGATGCCTGACACACTGATAGTTTAACACGGTTTAAACCACCATCTATAGTTCTTTGTTTCTACAAGCTAAACCCTTAGTTTGTATATTTATTAGCACTATTTTCAACATGTTAAAGGTGCTGGTAACAATGAGGCGATCATCTTCAACAACTAAGTCCAGCAGAGTGTGCTGGCTAGTCGAATGTAATCCTGGTGCCACCACTAACAACAAACTTAAGGCCTGACAGCACCCACCTGCATCGATAATGTGGGATGATATCAGATGGGTTCCTGTTTAATAGCTTGCAAACTATCCATAGTCAGATGCCAGCATGGCTAGAAATCACCTCTATGATATGCCCTAACCCATTAGTGTTAACACAAACCTGTCAAGTCAAATACCTGTCTAAAATGACGTTCTGTCAGGATATCCTCACCAAATGCATGACGCATTCTATTATGCTGGCTCAGATTCTCAGAACTCCCCCACCCCGTACCATTTTCTTCACGGACCACGTAAAACGCGGCATAAAAGAACACTGTCACTGAAACTGAGCCGCATGCTGTCCATTATCAGTGCCGCAGGTATTGATGGACCCGCAACACCTTTGGTCCACATTGACTGCAGGCTGCTCGACCCACTGAATTCCTCAAGCAGTTAGTATTTTACCCTAGGTTCCGGCCTCTCGTTCTCAATAGATCTTCCACCTTGCTGTGGAAATTGGCAGCGTATAATTTTAGCACAACTTATATCTGGCAACTTAGTTCAATGCTAGGAGATAGAATCAATGATATCAAACCGTAAGCAGCAGCGGATTGTCACACACCTCACTGCTGTCAGTCTTTCAAAACCACAATCTGCTGCAGCTCTGCCTGCAGGAAGAGGGGCTAATGGTAACTTTAGCCATGGGGCTGAATGACTAGGCAATGAAGAGTTTTGTGTTTCACAGTTTCAGAAATTGAGTGAAAGCGCAGCATCTCAGTGTGCCATGTGCAGTGAGCTAAAAACAGAAAACGCTGCAAACAGTCAGCAGCAGCTCAGACAGCATCAAAAGCGTAAAACACAAAGTGCTGGAGGAACTCAACGGGTGAGACGGCATCTGTGGAGGCAATGGACTGATGATGTGTCAGGTTAGGATCCTTCTTCAGACTGATTGTATCAAAAGAGTTACATAGCCCTTTTTCAGAATCGAGAAAGTAGGAAAGTAAGTGAGTCTTCAATTGCAGAGAGGGTGGAGGGGAGTTGATCATCTCTAAGGGAAATATCTTTTTGTTTTAGAGACAGCGTGGAAACTGTGCTCTTTGGCTCACCGAGTCCACAGCGACCAAGAATCATCACCCATACACTAGTTATAGAGTCATAGAGTCATACAGTGAGGAAACAGGCCCTTCAGCCCAACTTTCCCACACCGACCAACATGGCCCATCTACATTAGTCCCACCTGCCTGTATTTGTCCCGTATTCCTCCAAGCCAGTCCTATCCATGCACATATCAAATTGTTTCTTAAATATCAGTTCTATCCTACAAACTAGGAACAATTTGCAGAAGCCAATTAACCTACAAATCTGTACGTCTTTGGAGTGTGGGAGGAAACTGGAGCACCCAGGGAAAACACACATGGTCACGGGCAGAAAGTACACACTCCGTGCAGATAGTACCCGTAGTCAGGATCGAACCCGGGTCTCTGGTGCTGTAAGGAGGCAAATTTACCATTACGTCACTATGCCGCCCCTCATAGGTCGGTGGGGGCGCTGCGAGAATGCTGCCCTGCCAGCAGCATGTTTGTTATTTCTACTTTTTTGTTTTTTTTTGTGTGTCCAAATGTTTGTTTTAGTGCCTCTCGGTGTGTCTTGTGTGGGGGGTGGTGAGGGGAGGTATGGGAGGAACCGTTTGTGGTCGCCTCCTCCACGGAGAGGCGGCTTTTTCCATGTCACCTCCCTCGCGGCCTAACACAATGGATTGGAGCGGCCTTTCCCGGAGTCGGGCCCGGAGTTTCAGTAGCAGACGCAGCGTGGACTTTTCATCGTGGAGCGGGCGAGCCCTTGCCAGGGGTCGCCAGAAGGGAGTGCTCCGATCGCTGGCCCGCGGACTGTTACATCCTGAAGCTGCGGTCTGCGGAGCTTCTAGCCGCAGGCGCGGCATCCGGAGCGTGGGATTCCTTGTTGGGGTTCCCCGGAGAAGCGCTCCGATCGCCGGCCCGCGGCCTATAACATCCTGAAGCCGTGCTCTGCGGAGCTTCTAGCCGCGGGTGTGGCGTGGACTTACCATCCGGAGCCTGGGTTCCCTCGTCGGGGACAGCCAGAGAAGAGCTCCGACCACCGGCCTGCGGCCTGCAACATCCTGAAGCCGTGGTCTCCGGTAGGAAACTGCCGATTCCGGACCTCCAAGCCGCGGAGTGTGTTCGACCGTCCCGACGAGAGGGCCTGTACATCCGGCCGCCCGTAGCGGCGACTGAGGAGGTTTATGGCCCCGACCACGGGTGAACAATGGAGGAGGACTGACTGTACTTTGTGCCTTCCACCACGGTGAAGAATGCTGTGGTGGATGTTTGTGTTAAATCTTATTGTGCATTGTGTGTTCTTTTTTGATTGTGCTGCTGCTGGCAAATTCATTTCACTGCACTTATATGTGTATGTGACGAATAAAACTGATTGATTGATTAATTGATAGATGAGATCAAATGGATCATGTGGCAGTTAGAAGCATCATTTTTCTAGCCTTATCCGGTTTTATAATTACTGAACTTACTTAAATCACTTGTAATCTAATTTAAAGTGATGACTTTGCAATATTAAGGCGGCAGCCACAGACTCCATCCGAGAAAGGGGGAAAGTGCAGAAGGACTGATCACTCAGGCTAGAGGGGATGTGAAACTCAAAGTTAGTTCAAGGTGGAAGCTATTGTTTGTGCCAGAAATCTTTTAACTTATAAGTAAGACCGAAAGTTGCTGCTGTCAGGAAAGATGAACGTCATTCATAAGTAGTTGGACAATAGATGGACAACAGATGACAGAGAGGAAAGGAGTGATTGGTCACCCACCGAAAGTCATCTTTCATTAGATCTGAAGAACCCAATTCTGTAAACAAAGGATCCGAAGAGTCTGAAAAATGGTCCTGACCCGAAACCTCGCCAATCCATGTGTCTGCCTGACCCGCTGAGTTACTCCAGCACTTTGTGTCTATTAAAGGTCCCCTTCATGCAAAATGTTCAAAACAGATTTGACTAAACAAGAGTATTAACCAGTCAATGAGAACTTATTCCCATTAACTAAGAGCAAGGATACCAGAGAGCTTGTAGATAATTATTGATATCTTGCAACAAGTCGTTAAGAACTTGGAATATGCTGAAGGAAAAGTCATGGATTTGAAACATTAACTCTCTTTTTAATCTAATCTCGTTAGAGTTTTGGCAGATATGACCTCTAAAAGAGTTGTGAATGGCTCTGTTTTTAGCAGTAGAGTGAAAGGTAAGTGTATCCTAGTGCCAGCTGTTACATGAAAAATACCGGTACCTCTCAAGCTCAGATATTTCAACATCCAAAATAGGATTGTTAATTTTAGTCTGTTGGTAAAAATCCGTGTAGCTGGCAATAATGCAATTAGCAGCCTCATGTTAAATGTAGAGGGCAGGGTATTGGCTAATCTTGCCTTGCAAACACATGATTGTTGTGATCGCCTGCCCTCTGCATTTACAGCAAGGCTGCCAATTGCATTATTGCCAGCTATACTGGTGTCTTGATAAAGGATTTTTACCAGCTGAGTAAAAAAAGCAATCTGTGGAATTCATTGCCACAGAAGGCTGTGGAGGCCAAGTCAATGTATAGTTTTAAAGCTGAGATAGATAGATTCTTGATTAGTATGGGTGTCAGGGGTTATGGGGAGAAGACAGGAGAATGGGATTAGGAGGCCATGATAGAATGGTGGTGTAGACTTGGTGGGCCGAATGGCCTAATTCTGCTCCTATCACTATGAATGTATGAACCACCCTAATGGCCTGATGATACACACCACGAGGCAAGCTTCCCCTCAGTTTCTAATTGTCTCCGGTGATCAGAACCATTTGGGATGTTGGAGAATTTATTGAAACTGATTGAAACCTCATTGAAACATACAGAATAGTGAAAGGCTTGGTTAGAATGGATGTGGAGAGGATGTTTCCACTAGTGTGAGAGTCTAGGATTAAAAGTCATAGCCTCAGAATTAAAGGACGTTCTTTTAGGAAGGAGATGAGGAGAAATTTCTTTAGTCAGAGGGTGGTGAATCCGTGGAATTCTTTGCCACAGAAGGCTGTGAAGGCCGTCAGTGGATATTTTTAAGGCAGAGATTGATAGATTCTTCATTAGTACAGGTGTCAGAGGTTATGGGGAGAAGGCAGGAGAATGGGGTTAGGAGGGAAAGATAGATCAACCATGATTGAATGGTGGAGTAAACTTGATGGACCGAATGGCCTAATTCTACTCCTATCACTTATGACCTTATGACCTGGCACGACTTCACAGTTAGTTAAAAGTGAAATTGCTCAGTGCCGACAAACCCAGAAGCTGCAGGATCCCGTTCCTTGATTGGTAGTTTTTCTTTACTCATGGGACACCATGTTTTACTAACACATTTCCCCAGAAACTGTGCAAAACTCCAACTGCTATTTCTCTTTTGGCTTCACTGAAATCTGTGACCATCCATTTCCTTAAAAACATGGAGATCAGAGTCAATAACATGCTCAGTTTCAAGTCCTAGTATCATCAGAAATGGAAAGCAAGGGAACTTACAGATAGTTGATGTTGAATACCATTGGACTGACACACATTCACATTAGTTAATAACCTTGTTCATGCCAAGTACTGAACATCTCCAAGTGAATCTAACTACCCATCCTTGACATTCAGCGGCATTACTGTCACTGAGTCTCCAAACATCAATATTCTGTAGGTCACAATTGACCAGAAACTTAACAAGTCCAGCGAAATACTTACTGGCAACAAGAGCAGGTCAGAGGATGGGTATCCTACATCAAATGACTCACACCTTGACGCCCCAAACTCTTTATACTGCCGTATAAACACATATCAAGATTATCAAGATTATCAAAATGCTGAGAGGACCACTCTATGCTTAGCTGGATAAGCATAGCTCTAACATTTCCCAAGAAACTCAACACCGTCTAGGATAAAAGAGTCTGCTTGATTGGTACTCATTCTTCTCTGTATTCTGGATTACTCTGACCTGCCCAAACCATCAACCTCTACCAGCAAGAAGACATGGGGTAGAGACCCTTCTTCAGGTTCAGAGGGTCTCGACCCAAAATGTCACCTATTCCTTTTCTCCAGAGATGCTGCCTGATCCGTTGAGTTACTCCAGCATTTGTGTCTATCTTTGGTGTAAACCAGCATCTGCAGTTCCTTCTTACACAGAAGACCAAGGGCAGCAGGTGCATGGGAACACCACCACTTGCAAGTTCCCCTTCAAGCTGAACACTTCTCTGACTTGGAAGTACATGTTTTTTCCTTCATCATTGCCAGAGTTATAGAAGTCCCTCCCACCAACAATGTAGAAGTATCTACCTTCATCAAAAGGGTTGCAGCAGATGGAGGAAGTGTCTTGCTGGCAAGGTGAGTCTGGGGCAGCATGAACTGCTGATCCTCTCAGCAATGCCCACTGCCTGAAAAACAAATGAATAAATAGATTCATGGTGTGCATGTCCTGATTCCACCACAGCTTGTTGTCACCACTCTGAAGGGTGCAGATCTTGATGTATTTTCAAGCAAACTCAGTGCATTTCCAATTCAGCCGGTCTCTGTCTGAGTTCTTACGAAGTTCAATATGTTCACAGTGACAAGAATTCTCATTGCCAGAGGGAGCTGACACTAGCTGCAATAACTCTAGTTTCCATTCAGACAGGAGAATCACATTTAATTGCCTACCTGAGCTGCATCTCAAACTCGCCTCTGCTGATACCCTCTGCTTTCCCACTTATTATTGTATTGTTACAAAATCATGGGAGGAATAGACGCACTGAGTCTCTTGCCCAGAGTAGGGGAATCAAGAATCAGAGGACATAAAGTTAAGGTAAGGGGGGAAAGATTTAATAGGGACCCGAGGGGTAACCTTTTCATGCAAAGGGTATTAGGTGTATGGAATGAGCTGCCGAAAGAGGTAGTTGAGGCAGGTACTATTGCAACTTTTAAGAAACATTTAGACAGGTACATGGATAGGAAAGGTTTAGAGGGATATGGGCCATATGCAGGCAGGTGGGACTAGTGTCGATGGGACAACTTGGGCCGAAGGGCCTGTTTCCACACTGTGAGACTCTATGACACTATGACTTAAATAGCGTTCTTCATTCTGCCGATAAATCTCTATTCCGCGTTCTATTCTGAAACCTCCCTTTCCTCATATTGCAGCAAGCTGATCCAAACTCATTTACCCTGGGATTGTTGTAACTATCCTGATGATAATTCTCTTCTTGGGAAGATTACCCAGCTAGATCCCAGCAATGCAAGTCTTTGTTCACAACAAGTTTCTGTTTTTAAGGTTTGTTCATTGAATCCTATGAGCTGCAAAATGGTGGGAAGAATTTTGATTAACTTACTGGCCTGCTCGAAATACCAGGATGCATTCGAAACAACAGGGCAATTCATTATTGTGCTATAGATATATCGTCTCAAATAGTCCTTTGTGAACAGATTTCTCTTCCACATTTAGATGTGAAAATCTTGCTACCCACAGTGTTATTGGCCTGCACTGAGTCACAGCAGTTCACTTCTGTATTGAGTGATGGCATATACATGAATACATTTGAATCTGTTCATCAAGAGGTCCATACATCTGTTAAGAAGCCTGGTGTGACCATTAAATGTACTAATCACTTGAAATGTATTTTGCTAATGCATTAAATTATAAATTAATGCTGCTTTGTTTTCAGGAAGAACCAGGTTTTGTTACAAACTTTCCATCAGTTTTTTTCCCCTTTGATCAATTTCATTGAGGTTAAAGAACAACCTGCTGAGATCTGTTAGATTTTTCTCAAAGCGGCCTCTCTAGTGCATGTTCTGTGCATTTAGGAAACGGAACACCAATAGTCAATATATTATCAAGATCTCTTGAGAATGGGGGTTTGCAAGATTTTGAGAGAGAGAGAGAGAGAGAGAGAGAGAGAGCTGTGATTTAACTGCAAGCGCACAAATATTCAGCTGCACAGCTCCTACAATATCGACCTATCACGCTTCCAAAATAGCAGGCAGAAACTATGCTCTCGTCCAAGTTAGAAGCACCAACACTGGAAAAGAAAACTATATTTCTTTTGTGTATCTTTCCAAAAAAGACCTTGGGATCGTGGGATTTGGATTAACATGGAACAAAAGAATAACTCACACAGTCTGTTCTCAGGTCAAATATTTATTCAATCGATCTTTTATTTTGAAGCGGGAGAGAGAAGCCCTTTCTATTTATATGTAAGGTAGAAACATTTTGCCAATATGCAGACATTCAGTCATTGCCTTCTGACCAACCCAAGAGTAGAAAGGCTCGATTGTAATTATGTATTGTCTTTCCACTCACTGGTTAGCACGCAACAAAATCTTTTCACTGTACCTCGATACATGTGACAATAAACTAAATTTAAACTCAAACTCAAAGCATGTGATCAATTGCTTCTGGCATCACCACCCCCACTTGGTCATCTTGTGTTCACAGACCTCTGTCCTTGGTCAGGTCAGACAGTCTCACACCTAAGGTACCTCTTTGTTCAGCTCAGGCACTGGTTACCATGGTGATCCTGCCTGGAGCAGGCCCAATATCTCCAGTTGCCATGCTCTTCAAAGGTGTATTGTGGTAATCTAAAACTCTATTGAACAGACCAGGTTTTACTTAAGTGATAGGGCAGAAATTATTTTGTCTAAAACTGTGTAAAACAATAAATGTTAACCAATATGTTCTCCCTTGGCTAGGATGTATTCTATTGAGCTGATCTCTAGAAGTGTGAACTAATGAGAGTAGGGCAAAGGCAAGGTATTTAAGAGGTTTTGAGATGGACACATGGATGTCCAGGGAATGGAGGGATATAGATCACTCACATGCAGAGGAGATTAGTTTAATTTAGCAACGTATTCGGCTTTGGCATTATGGGCCGGTGTGCCTGTTCCTGTGTGGTACTATGTTCTAAAACCCTGAGTTCATGTTTCATCTCTCTCTCTCTCTGTTTGCCACAACTAATTAAAAACCGCAGGTTTTTAAAATTTTGTTCAGAGATACAACGTGGAAACAGTCCACCAAGTCCATGCCGACCTGCGATCTCCACACACTAACACTATCCTACACACACTGGGTATAATTTTACAAGTTTACAAGTTTGCAAAGCCAATTAGCCTACAAACCTGTTCATCTTTGGAGTGTGAGAGGAAACCGCAGCTCTCGGAGAAAACTCACGCAGGTCACAGGGAGAACGCACAAACTCCATACAGATAATGTTGTGGGCAGCAGCACGGTGGCGCAGTGGTAGAGTTGCTGCCTCACACCGCTTACAGCACCAGAGAATCCGAGTTCAATCCCGACTACGGGCACTGTCTGTACAGAGTTCGTATCTTCTTCCCGTGACCATGTGGGTTTTCTCCAAGATTTCATCCCACACTCCAAAGACGTTCAGGTTTAAAGGTTAATTGGCTTGCTCGAAGTGTAGATTGCACAAAGTGTGTGAAGGATAGTGTTAATATGCGGGGATCGCTGGCCAGTACGCACTCAGTGGGCCAAAGGGCCTCTTTCCGCACTGTATCTCTAAACTAAATTAAACTAAGACAGCACCCATAGTCAGGATCGAACCCGGGACTCTGCCGCTGTGATGTAGCAACTCTACTGCTATGTCACCGTGCTGTTGTTTCGGTCAGCATCTCAGATCTCTGAGATTCAATCTTACTTCCTGACCACTGAAAATTATAAAATATAGCCTTGGGTAATTGCAAAGCTGGCACAAGTAAGACCCTTTAATCTGATACTCCTACTTTGCACCTCTTGATAAGACAACTGCTATTGCTGTTCAGAGTTTAACAAGTGTCAGGACTTTCAGTGGATTGACATGTATCCCGGACAACACAATTGTTTGTTGAAATATACATTTAGATGCTTCTACCTTGAGGCTGAGATCACAGATAGGGTTTGGCACAAACAAACCCGACAGTTCCAGGGCAATGCTGTGGACATGCTAGTAAAATGATACTATTTGTCATACTTTGAACTATGAATGATGGAAGTGATGGGTGATGTCAACAAATGGACAGGTAACGGAGTGCATGGTTATGGGGTGTCAATAACTGAGCCGTTCCACATAAAACAGGGGGAAACCATCTAAAAGTGGGCTGAGATGATATATGTGGAGAACGGTCTAACTTCTGTAAAACAAGTTGCTGATTCACATCGCGGATATATTCATGGTCACATCAATTGCCTAATTTCTCTTTGGTTAAAACAATTTCCATTCTGCAAAGTCGAGTTTGCAGGAGTTTTCAATCCTTCTGTGCAAAGACAGACCTGGGAAGGAGTCTATTTACTTTCTGTGAGGCTGTGAGCTTCCACTGTGGGAGAAATACATTATCATCTCAGAACAAAGAAGAGGCTACATTGAACCCCAGCACCTCTCACTGTCAGCATGATTAGTTTGACCCTTCATGCAGGAAGATAAAAGAGTTAGTGCACGTCAGGAGTGGGTTAGGCCTAATTTTCCAGCCATCATCCAACATTACCTCAAAATTAAAGGTGTTCGTCTGCATACTATGAGCCTGTAGAATAATAATAATAATAATACATTTTATTTATGGGCGCCTTTCAAACCTCAAGGACACCTTACAGATTTTACAGTAAACGGAATGAAATAAATAGTAAAGACATCACAAGTACACAAATTAAAACAGAATTTTTAAAAAATCACAAAAATCAAAAACACAGTATGATGGGAGTAATACTGGATTTAATTATACACAATGTGAATATAATACTGCATGAGCCTGTAGTCATTTACAGTGAATCTGGGTTCAGATTCAGGCTTTCCACAGAAAACATCAGTAAATTGCCTAAATTCCCTCGATCTTGAGTTTTTATAGATCCAGTTTTCTGTACAAAATTGTACTTTTACCATCTAGTCATTTAGATAGATAGATAGATAGATAGATAGACATTTATTGTCACATACACCAAATGGTGCAGTGAAATTTGACTTGCCAATGCAGCACACAAATAAAGATTACATCCAAGAATTTAACAACATAAAAACATCCCCCCACAATGGTTCCCACTGTGGGGGAAGGCAGCAAAGTCCAGTCCCATCCCCAGTTCACCCATAGTCGGGGCCTATTCAGGCCTCTGCAGTCGCCGATACGGCAGCCCGATGCCTCAGGCCCTCTCGCCGGATGATGAAGCTCCGGCGTCGGGTGAACACTCTCAGCGGCCCGGAGTGTCTGGAGCAGCTGCTTCCTCCCAGTAGACCACGGCTCCCGAAGTCCACGAGCCGCGCTGGTCGATGCTCCGACTCTGGCAACCTCGTCGTGAGATCCCAGGCTCCGCGGTGTTTAGGGTTCAGTGCCGCCCGCGGCTGGAAGCTCCGCAGACCGCTGACCGCAGACCACAGCTCCGCGATGTTGGTGCCGGCTGTCACAGCACTCCGGAGCCTACTGCACGGCGACCCGGGTTGGGCATCGCCCACTCCGTGATGGTGCTTCAGCGCTGTGCCGCCGCCGAAGCTGAAGTCCTGGCCGGTCCCGGCAGGAAAACGCCGCTCCAGTCTGCCCGTAGGCCGCGAGGAAGGGGCGAAGATACGGCTCGGAGAAAAGCCGCAACTCCGACCAGGTAGGTACTGAGAAAATAGTTTCCCCCTAACCCCACCCCCCACCCCCCACCCCCCACATAAAAAGACTAAAGACCTCCAAAACAAACACTTTCAACTAACTAAAAATAAAAAAAGGGTGAAAAAACTAACAGCTGCTGGCAGGGCAGCCATACTCGACGGCGCCCCAGGTGGATTTAGAGACACATACTTTGTTATAGCTGTTATTAGCAATAGCTGTGATTTCAGCTTACTACAGGCAGAATACTACAGTCCACATCACACATCCTTAAATGCACCTTGTCTGCTCTTGCTGTCTGATATTCTCCTTTCCTATACAGCTATATATCGCCCTCAGGCTAGCACAGTATTGCAGCTGATAGAGCTGCTGCCTCCCAGTACCAGAGACCCATGTTCAATCCTGACCTCAAGGCTGTTGACTGTGTGGAGTTTGCACATTCTCCCTGTGAATGTGTGGGTTTCCTCTGAGTGCTCGTGTCCGTGAAGGTTGGAGAGAAGCAGCAGCCAGAAGCAGCGAGAGCGAGTATTGGCTGGAAGTAGGTGAGTCAGAAGGAAAGAAGATTTAAAAAGAGCGCCAAAGGCCTGGGTTCGAGTAACTTACAAATTAGCCCAAAAGTAGTTGATTAGGAAACAGATAAAGAAGTGAAGCTGTAACGGAGTGGCCTTGTTGGGAGCGGCCTTGTTGAGGTGAAGTGCCTTGGTGAGTAAAGTGTGACTCTTTAGCTTGAGAGTCTTCAGCGAGGAGGCTGAGGCAAGGAGGCTACACTTGATCAAAATTTGTGATTTGTGATTTTTGTCCACTGAAGAAATGGCAGGTAAGTTGGTACTGTGTGCTTCCTGCAGGGTGTGGGAAGTCAGGGATACCGCTGGTGCTTCTGGAAACTACACCTGCAGAAATTGTGTCCAGGTGCAGCTCCTGAAAGTGTTGGGGAACTGGAGAAACAGCTGGATGACCTCCGGGCCCTCCGGGAAAATGAGTGTTTCCTGGACAGGACCTACAGTGAGGTTTCTTGGTTTCTTGGTTTCTTGGTCCTCCAAAATATTCCAAATGGAATTTAAACTGGAGGTGGTGGAGGGAGGACTTAAGCCAGAAAGGGTTTTTGGGAAGAAAGAGCTACCTTAAATTTAGTTGCATCTGGTTGGGTAACTATGGTAGGGTGAAGATTATTCCATGCTTTAATTGTGCGGGGGAAGAATGAATTGCTGTACACATCTGTCTTGGTAGCTGGAATCTCAAATTGGATCGAATGTCCTCGTCTGCTCCTAATTGGTTTGGGTTTGGTGTAGGTCTTGTAATCTATGTTGAGCTGACCATTTAACATTTTGTAAAAACAGGTCAAACGGTGAGCTTCACGTCTGTCTTGGAGAGGGTTCCACCCCAGAGAATTCAGAAGTTTGGTAACAGTCGCTTCTCTCTCATAGGTGTTAGTAACAAATCCAGCTGCCTGTCTTTGGACACGTTCGATGGAAGAAATGTTTTTATTTGTGTATGGGTCCCATGCTGCAACTGCGTAGTCCAAATGAGGTCTAACGAGGGTGAAGTATAGCTTCTCCTTGACAGAAGTTGAACAATGATGAAAGTTGCGTCTCAGAAAATTTAGGACACCTGTTGCTTTCACCGTTGAATGATGAGTCTGACCATTCCAACGCAGATCATTCTGCAATTTGATGCCAAGATACTTGGTTTGTTTGGATTCTTCAAGGGTGGTACCAAGTATATTGTACGATGTTTTGCCTGGATTCCTCTTTCTGGTGACACGCATGGTTTCACATTTGGAAGGGTTGAACTGCATGCCCCATTGGTGTGACCACTCAACCATTGTATCGAGGTCCTTATGGAGAGCATCTTCATCATCAGCTGACTTAATTGGACGGTACAGCAAACAATCATCAGCGAATAGTCTGGTCGTGCTTGCGACTTTTTCATGGATGTCGTTTATGTAAAGCAAAAACAGATGTGGGCCAAGTACTGTGCCCTGAGGTGTACCACTCAACACTGGATGCCAATTGGAGCTCTTTCCGTTCACACACACACGCTGAAGACGTTTTGTCAGGAAACTGGAAATCCATCGTTTCGTGTTGGAACGAATACCATAGAAGTCAAGCTTCCAAAGCAGTCTCTGGTGTGGGATGACATCAAATGCTTTAGAAAAGTCCAGCACTACTAAATCCGTGATGACATTACCATCAAGATGTTTGGCCAGGTCATTTGTCGTCAGGATAAGCTGAGACTCACATGATCTATGCCTCCTAAATGCATGTTGGTTGTCAGCAAGAATATTATGTGGTTGTCACGCTATGGATACAGGAAGAGTGAAGGTGGGCGACTGTGAGAAAGGAGAGTAAACGTGGAGTGCAGGGGTGATGGCTGTACCTAATGAAAAATGGTACACCCTCTTGGGAGCTGTCGGGGCGGACGATGCTTCCAGTCCGAGCGGCGGACAGATCGGTGGCTCCAATCCTAGTGATGAGACTCGACCGACGTCAGGCAGAGCCATAGTACTGGGTGACCCATTGTCCGAGGTGCAGACAGGATATACTGTGGCGGCAGGCGAGACCTGAGGATGGTCTGTTGGTGCCAGAGTTCAAGATGACTCGGACCAACTTCAGAACATCCTCGAGAGGGAAGGTGAGTAGTTGTGCATGTGGGCACAAACGACGTAGAGAAGAAGAGGAAGGAGGTTCTGCTACGCGAGTTTAGAGAGTTAAGGCTCTGTCTTACCTGTTTGCGGTCATCGGCGGTGAAGCGTGGCGTCGCCGGTAGCGGGGACCGCGCGGCAACGGCGAGAGCGTCTAGCCTATCCACCGGAGCGCCGCACGGATGCTGCGCGGGGGCCGAGTTAATTCAAACACGGCGGGTCCCACGTGCTTGCAGTAAGTAAAAAAAAGGGCGGGCCGACTGCGATGGCGTCGGCCCGCCGCACGTGACTCACGAGCGGCGGCTGTGTCGGCGGCCATCCTGATCGCGGCGCTGTAGCGGTGGCTGTGCCTGCGGCCATGCCTCACTGGCGGAGGCACGTGCCTCACTGGCGGAGGCTGTGGCAGTGGAGGTTTGACGCACGGCGCTCGAGCCACACTGGCGGCGGCCCGTGCGGGCGGCCGTGCCGCACTCGTGCATCACTGGTGGAGGTTGTGCGGTGAGTATATAGTTTTCGACATTGTCGGTTTTATTTTAGCACCGTGCGGTGTTGGGAACACCGCCGCACGGCCCCGGAATTGTACGTTCTCAGGAGTGCGCGTTCTATGGCGGCAGATTCTTCCCGTTTCGCCGCCAATGACCGCAGACACGTGAGACAGGCCTTTTAGGAAGAAGACTGAAAAGCAGGACTTCTAGGGTGGTTATCTCTGGATTGATTTCTGTACCTCATGCTGGTGAGGGCAGGAACAGGGAGATAGGCGATCAATGTGTGGCTGGGGGGCTGGTGCAGGGAGCTGAGATGATGGGATTACGAGTAACATTAGCAAATTTGCAGATGACACAAAGCTGGGTGACAGTGTGAACTTTGAAGAGGATGCTATGAGGATGCAGGGTGACTTGGACAGGTTGGGTGAGTGGGAAGATGCATGGCAGATGCAGTTTAATGTGGATAAAAGTAAGGTTACCCACTGGTGGCAAGAACAGGAAAGCAGATTATTATCTGAATGGTGTCAAGTTAGGAAAAGGGGAAGTACAACGAGAACTGAGGGTCCTTGTACATCAGTCACTAAAAGTAAGCATGCAGGTACAGCAGGCAGTGAAGAAAACTAATGGCATGTTGGCCTTCATAACAAGAGGAGTTGAGTATAGGAGCAAAGAGGTCCTTCTGCAGTTGTACAGGGCCCTGGTGAGACCACACCTGGAGTATTGTGTGTAGTTTTGGTCTCCAAATTTGAGGAAGGAAATTTTTGCTATTGAGGGAGTGCAGCGTAGGTTCATGAGGTTAATTCCTGGGTTGGCGGGACTGTCATATGCTGAGAGAATGGAGCGGTTGGGTTTGTATACTCTGGACTTTAGAAGGATGAGAGGGGATCTTATTGAAACATATAAGATTATTAAGGGATTGGACACGCTGGAGGCAGGAAACATGTTCCCGATGTTGGGGGATTCCAGAACCAGGGGCCACAGTTTAAGAATAAGGGGTAGGCCATTTACAATGGAGATGAGGAAAAACGTTTTCATCCAGAGAGTTGTGAGTCTGTGGAATTCTCTGCCTCAGAAGGCAGTGGAAGCCGATTCGCTGGATGCTTTCAAGAGAGTTAGATAGAGCTCTTAAAGATAACGGAGTCAAGGGATATGGGGAGAAGGGAGGAACGGGGTACTGATTGTGGATTATCAGCCATGATCACAGTGAATGGCGGTGCTGGCTCGAAGGGCCAAATGGCCTACTCCTGCCCCTATTGTCTATTGTCTATTGTCCTCCCACATCCCAAAAATGTGTGGATTTCTGGATTAATTGACCTCTGTAAAATTGCCCCCGGTGTGCGGGCAGTGGATGAGAACATAGAACTAGTGTAAATGAATGATTGATGGTCAGCATTGACTCAGTGTGCTGAAGGGCCTGTTTCCATGCTATATCTTTAAACTAAAACTAAAAAAACCTAACATATTTTTTCTACATAGCTGTAGGTGCTAACTAAGGTGGAATTCAACTGCCAACATACAGCTCACACAATGACTTTTGCCCAATTGAATCGTGTGATGTTAAAAGCAAATATCCAACCAATGTTTTTTTCTTGTTGGTACACAAAAATGCTGGAGAAACTCAGCGGGTGCAGCAGCATCTATGGAGCGAAGGAAATAGGTAACGTTTCGGGTCGAAACCCTCGGCCCGAAACGTTACCTATTTTTTTCTTGTTGGTGGCCATGATGCACCTAGTGGAGATGCTGCCTCATACTGCTTGTAATTTTGCTTGTATATCGTCTGCACGTTCTTCCTGCGATTTTGTGGTTTTCCTCCAAGTGTCTGGATTCTTCCAATGACCTGGAGGTTAGTGGATTATTAGGCCAGTGTAAACTGTCCCTGCCACACCTGCCATATCTCATCCTCCAATTTAAAGTTAAAGTTTCATTTAGCCTTTTTCATGGCCTTATCGAGGTCTTACCTATGAATCTTTGTCACCAGACTTGAATTCCAGCAACCTAATCCCTAGAACATTGCGGGCCTCTTGGTTCATCCAAGGCTTCTGGTTGGAGAAGACTTGGGTGACACAATTTTCCTTATGGAGTCGGTAACAACCGTGGTGTATTCATACAGGTCCGTTGCTGAGTCCTTGTGCTTCACCCAGTTTACTGACTCAAAGCAATCCCAAAGTCATTCCTTTGTCTCTCCTGACCAGTTCTGTGCAGTCCTCACCACTGGGGCTGAGGTCTTCAGTCGCTGCCTAGACACAGACACTGTGGAAGAAGGTGGTCAGATTTTTCAAAATGAGGATGAGGGATGGAGCGATATGCATCTTGGATGGTGGAATAGCCATGGGCGAGGATATTTGATCATCTGGTGCTGCAGGATGCGTAATGGTGGAAGTTTGGAAGTCACTACACCAAGCCGGCCTTGTCGAACTCCCCTGTAGTGATCGGAAAGGCGTCATGGTACACCGACTGGTGTTTGTTGACCATGACATGCAGCTCCTCCAGTGCTGGACAGATGCCTGCCAGGGGTGGGATGTAGACCACAGTCATGATGATGAAGGTGAATTCCCTTGGGAAATAAACTTCACTGCCATGTGCGGAGAGCTGGAATTGGACAGCATCGCTACATACAAGCAACAGAGTTAACCATGAGACAGACGCCTCCGCCTCTACCTTTCTTCGATACCCCTGTTCTGTCCTATGGAGAAACTTTCAGGCTGGAGGGCTGAGTCTAAGATGCTGAGGGTGAGACATGTCTCACCAACACAGAGCATACAGCATTCCCTCATTTCCCGTTGATATTGTGATCTCGCCGTTAATTTAGTTTTCTTAGTTTAGTTTAGAAATACAGCGTTGAAACAGGCACTTCGGCCCACCAAGTCCACACCAACCAGCGATCCCCACACATTAACACAAGCCTACACACACTAGGGGCAATTTACACTTATACCAAGTATACAAACCCAAGCCAATTAACACACAAATCCGTACGTCTTTGGAGTGTGGAAGGAAACCGAAGATCTTGGAGAAAGAACGCTTTGCTGATACTCCAATAAATGTACCTCAGATATGGACACACAGCACTACAGAGGAGATGGCATTTGGTGAATTTGACCTCTGCGATACGCTGCAAGGAACGCTTGTTCCTGTCACTGGGTGAAAAATCGGAAAGAGTTTCCATTTCTCAGCACCTCCATCCCTCAACTTGATAAGCAGAAGCACAAGTAAGGAATAACACATAGCAAGTAACAAGAGCACAATGTACCATTTCTGTGTTTTTCTGACACCATTTGTCATGAGTCACAAACATTTAAATCATGTCTCTGACAATCTCCTTTTCTTGATCTTCTTGTCAAACTTAAGCAAGACTGATTATTGCTAACGTTCAAAGCCATGTTGCAGAAAATATGTATTAGCCATTTTTATTTATTTATCCATTGCTACCATTGTTTCCTAGTTCTGATATCATTATGCATGATAAACAAACACTCATGGCAAAAGGGAATCATAATGATTAAAAATTATGTACTCCATTGAAAAGGGTTCAATTGAAGTCAGGTTTAGAGAGAAAACTTTAAAACCAGACTCCCTGGAGTCTGAAGAAGGATCTCGAGCCGAAACGTCAGCCATTCCTTCTTTCCAGGGATGCTGCCTGACCCATTGAGTTACTCCAGCATTTGGTGTCTATCTCTGAAGTAAAGCATCCTTTGTAATGGCTGATTCTGCAGAAATAAACTTGGTTTAATGAGCTTAATGGTGTTATAGCCACGGGATAGAAAGCAGGGTTCGAAGAAGTTTTAAACTTGGTATACCTCGTTTAACTTTCCAATCATCTCACTGATAGAATTTCAGACTGAATAAGCAATTTTTCTTCGGAGTCACGTGAGTGACTACGTGAAGAAGACCCCGTCCAGCCGCACACGCGTCATTATCGATCAGACGCATAGCGTTCATGACCGTGTGTGGAGGAGCAGGAGCTCCTCCAGCGGTGAGTAAAAAGCAAAGTTAAAGTAAAAATCGGACAAGGTAAGTGGTTTCATTTTTACTTATAGGGCGCTTTTCTTCCCGCTCAGACGTGTTGGCAGAGGTCCACACAAACTCAGAATGGAGAAAGAGCGAAGGGGAAGGAGAGGCCAGGGACGCACCGCAGGTAAAACCCCCGTTGCTAAGGGTAGCGGGCATCAGGAAGAGGAGGCAGTGGCATCGAAGCCATCAACTCCTGTTACGGTCGAATGTGCCGTTAAACCGCCGGCGGCGGGGCGCAAGACTGGACAAAAGTCGGCCCGACCTGTAGACTCGGAAGAGTCAGACCCGGAGGTATACACTCCTGCAGCAGAAAACGTTATGGCTGCAAGGGTCGCCAGTTTAGAGCTCCTGATGGGGATTTACAAAGAACCCCCACAGGAGGAATCAGGTCGGTGTTGGCCGATGGAGGATACAGCACAGGGTGTGCCTTGGTTGGGACAGGCACAACGGTGGCCTACAGGAGAGCCATCAGAAATGACTGTGCAAAGGAATTACAGTGGTTGGCCTACAGGAGAGCCAGTGCCAGAAATGCCTGAAAAAAGGCAGTATATGTGCTGGCCTATGTGGTATTATGGAATAATAGTGTAAGGAATGCCTTTATTCTGCTGCCAGTGGTCAGGCTGCAGTGACGGCATCCGGCCTGAAGGTGGGGCTGTGGGCGTAACCGGTGAGGCCTAGGAGCAGGGCCCGGGGATGCAGCACGAGGCTGCTGCTGTAGAGAGTTGCTAAATAAAGACAGACTCCGATTACGTCGTTGTACGAGCCACATTATAAGAATAATTCGATATGGTGTCAGAAACGGGATACTTGTAAGCGAAAAAAAAGAAGAAGAGGAAAGTGTATCATTTTGGAGGAGAAATGTGAGATGAGCTGGCAGATATGGCGCAACCTACACCAACTGCTACGTTCACAATACAACCTCCAGAGCCATTCGATTTTACCAAGCCTCAAGAATGGGAGCGTTGGATCAGGAGATTCGACCGCTTTCGGCTTGCAAGCAACTTAAACGCAACGTCGGAAGAAAACCAGGTGAACACGTTAGTGTATTGCATGGGTGATGAAGCCGAAGATGTGCTAAAGGGGCTAACGCTAACTGCAGATGAGAGGAAGGTGTACACGGATGTCAAGGCGGGCTTTGATGCATTTTTTGTGCCTAAAAAGAATGTAATCTACGAAAGAGCCAAGTTCAATCAGCGTGTGCAACTGCCAGGAGAAACGGTGGATTCCTTCATCACTGCTCTATACGGATTAGCTGAACACTGCAACTATGGACAGTTACAGAACGAGCTGATCCGCGACAGGTTAGTGGTCGGGCTGAGAAACGTCTCATTGTCAGAAAAGCTACAGCTAGACAGAGACCTAACACTTGGAACTGCGATAACAAAGACAAGGCAGTCTGAAGAAGTTAGACGACAGCGGTCTGACTTAAGAGGAGAAAATGGCGGTGCTAGCAAGTGCTCTAATGTTGATGCTGTGCATGCTAAAAGCTACAGAAAACCCAAATTTCCCTCAAAGCCTCAGCCACAAGCACAAACACCAGGCAAAAATAAACTTAATACACGGCCACAGCCAGGTTCAAAGGCCTGTTATAGATGTGGAAAAATGCCCTCGCATGGAAAATGGGAATGCCCTGCTAAAGATGCTGTGTGTCACAACTATGGCAAAAAGGGACATTATGGCAAAGTGTGCAGAAACAGTGCAAAATCTCTGAATGCTGTCACTACAGAAGAAGAAGAGAGCTTTTTCCTGGGAGCCGTGGATGCTGGAAAAGACCCGTGGACGGTGCAGCTACAAGTGAGACAAAAAAAAGTGTGCTTTAAAATAGACACTGGTGCTGATGTCACCGCCATGCCAGCCGAGGTGTACCATGACATTACAGGGGGGCATGATGTGAAGCGCCTGGCAGTGCCGACACGCCCGTTGTTTGGGCCAGGGGGCAATGCACTCTCTGTCCTAGGTGTAGCCAGAGAAACACTGCGCAGAGGCAAAAAGACAGCCATAGAGAACATTTATGTAGTAAAAGACCTGCACACTGCACTGTTGGGAAGGCCTGCCATAGAACAGCTTCAGCTTGTGTGCAGGGTTGACAGCATCACCATGGAATCATTGAAACAACAATATCCGAAGCTGTGTAGCGGCTTGGGTCTTGTTCTGAGGCCATACTCAATTAAATTAAAGCCAGAGGCTGTGCCCTTCTCTCTCCACACACCACGCAGAGTCCCTCTGCCGCTTATGGGAAAAGTGAAGGAGGAGATAGACCGTATGGAGAAGATGGGCGTAATCACCAAGATTGAGGAGCCGACTGATTGGTGTGCCGGGATGGTGGTGGTGCCGAAAAAAGCAGGTGATGTTCGCATTTGTGTGGATTTCACAATGATGAATGAATCAGTATGCAGAGAAAAGTTTATCCTGCCTTCTGTCGAGCACACTCTGGGCATGCTAGCTGGCGCAACAGTCTTCAGCAAATTAGATGCCAACATGGGCTTTTGGCAAGTACCATTGACAAAAGAGTCTGCCAAATACACCACCTTCATCACGCCTTATGGGCGCTACTATTTTAACCGTCTACCCTTTGGCATAGCATCAGCCCCCGAGCACTTTCAAAGGATGATGGTGACAGAAGTGACCGGTGGCCTGGAGGGGGTACTGTGTCACATGGACGACATCCTGGTCTGGGGACAGACGCAGGAGGAGCATGATGTGCGGCTACATGCGGTGCTAAAGAAGGCACAAAAGGCCGGCATTACGCTCAACATGGACAAATGTGAGCTCACACGCCACACAGTCAGATTCCTGGGTCATGTGATTTCAGCAGACGGAGTGAAGCCAGATCCAGAGAAGACGAGAGCAGTACAAGAGATGGATGCACCCAAAAATGTCAGCGAACTCAGGAGTTTTCTGGGCATGGTCAATCAGCTGGGCCGCTTCTTGCCTAACCTGGCTGAAAAAGACAAAGTGCTACGAGACCTGCTGTCCAAGAAGAACCACTGGTACTGGGGGACAGAGCAGCAGGCCGCCTTTGATCAGTTAAAAACAGAGCTGTCATCCACACCAGTGCTCACATTATACAACCCAAACAGTGCTTTAAAGATCTCTGCTGATGCCTCTTCCTTTGGCCTGGGGGCAGTCCTGCTGCAGAAGAGCGATGCCATGTGGTCACCTGAGGCATATGCGTCCAGGTCAATGACGCCAACAGAGCAGCGCTATGCTCAAGTAGAGAAGGAGGCATTGGCTGCAACGTGGGCATGTGAAAGGTTCAGCTGTTTCATCCTGGGAAGACCATTCGAGCTGGAAACTGACCATAAGCCGTTGGTGAGTCTGCTGGGAAGGAAAGCTTTGGATGACCTCCCACCAAGAATCCAAAGATTTAGGATGAGACTCATGAGGTACAACTATACAGTCAATCATGTCCCTGGCAAAAGCCTGTGGACAGCCGACACCTTATCTCGTGCTCCTCTGAGAGCCGCAAGAGCACACACAGACACAAGCCTATTAGAGGACACCAACATCTATGTAGACTCTGTCATCAGCAACATTCCTGTCAGTGGAGATTATCTGAGCAGCCTACGTGAGCACCTGAAGGCAGACAGCACATGCTCTGCACTGATGGAGTACTGCACAGACGGCTGGCCCGACAAAAGCCAACTGCAGGGAGTGCTGAGACATTACTGGGCTGATAGAGCAGTGCTGACTGTGCACGATGGGCTGCTGCTGCGGGGCACGAGGCTCGTCATCCCATCAGCCTTACAAGGTGATGTGCTGCAGAGACTACATGAGGGACACCTGGGGGTGACAAAGTGCAGGGGCCGGGCCAAACAGACGGTATGGTGGCCAGGATTCAGCAGCCAGCTGAATGACATGGTGCTGAAATGTAGAACCTGCATCCAAGAGAGAAGGAACGTCAAAGAGCCGCTGATGCCAACGGAGATGCCAGACAGGCCTTGGCAAACCTTGGGAGCTGACCTGTTCACGCTGAAAAACAAGACTTATCTACTAGTAGTAGATTATTTCTCAAGGTATGTGGAAGTTGCGCTGCTGTCACACACAAGGTCCACAGATGTGGTGGTGCACCTGAAATCCATGTTTTCTCGTCATGGAATTGGGGAATTTCTTAAAAGTGACAATGGGCCCCAGTTCTCAGGTAGCCACTTTAAAGCCTTTGCAGCAGAGTATGGCTTTGTGCACATCACGAGCAGCCCCAAGTTTCCTCAGAGCAATGGGGAGGCGGAACGCGCTGTACAAACCGTGAAAAACCTGCTAACAAAGGCATCAGACCCATATCTTGCATTGCTGGCCTACAGAGCAACCCCTCTACAGAACGGCTATAGCCCGGCCGAGCTGTTGATGGGGCGCCGCCTCCGCACTACAGTTCCTGCCCTTCCAACCCTGCTGAATCCAGTTTTGCCTGACTACAACGCGCTGGGGGCCAAAGAAAGGGAGAAGAGGAGGAACGACGCAAGATCCTTCGACAAGAGGCACGGAGCGAGAAACCTGGAGCCACTCGTACCTGGGGAGGATGTGTGGATCACCGATGCACGAGTCCAGGGCACAGTGCTATCTACACACAACACCCCTCGCTCTTATATCGTCCAGGTGCCTCAGGGCACACTGAGGAGGAACCGGCATCACTTGGTGCCGCTGCAGACCAACAGTGGGGTAGTCGATGCTGATGAGCCACCGGTGGGAGAAGATTCACCTACACCAGAGCCAGCTCCACCAGTGACAACATCACCCAGCAGAGAGGGCCCCACCACAGAGACTGTGCGGACCAGGTGTGGGAGAGAGGTTAGAAAGCCGCAGAGACTTGATTGGTGATTTATTGATTTGTTTGATCAGGGACAGGTCTTTCAGCAAAAGGCAGAATAAACCTCTTAAGACCTGCAGAGACAAAGGTAGTCCACCCTTTGTTCTCAAAGAAAGGGAGATGTGGTATTATGGAATAATAGTGTAAGGAATGCCTTTATTCTGCTGCCAATGGTCAGGCTGCAGTGACGGCATCCGGCCTGAAGGTGGGGCTGTGGGCGTAACCGGTGAGGCCTAGGAGCAGGGCCCGGGGATGCAGCACGAGGCTGCTGCTGTAGAGAGTTGCTAAATAAAGACAGACTCCGATTACGTCGTTGTACGAGCCTCATTATAAGAATAATTCGATAGCCTACTGAAGAGCCAGTACCAGAAATGTCTCAAAAAAGACAGTACAAACGTACTTATGTGCCAGCACCGAAAGTTCCTAAAGGGAAAATTATGAAGCGTTGGCCTAGAGTTGAGCCAGCGCCAGCAGCACCTGAAACAGGGCTGCCTATCCGTGGGCCTATAAGAGAGCCCGCGCAGGGGGAATCTGGCATAGACTTACCTGAAACAGGGGAGCCAGAATTTACCAAACCTGAATAGGAACATCTAGATTCAGAAGATGAATTCTATGAGGATGAGAGCCCATTATCAGAGCTGAAAGTTCCTGGACTAGTACAAAAGTTTGCTGTTCCTAGAATAAAGGGGGAACCTTTGAGGGAGGAAATAGCAATGACTATAAACTATCTACTCTCCCATCAGTTCCAGGAAGTAACTATGGATGAGACTATGAAACAGTACGAGGCCCCAGCAAATTGTGAATTGCTGACAGTTCCAGCAGTAAATAACTTGATTTGGGGTTATTTGAGCATTGGTTTACGCTTACAAGAATTGAAATTGCAACGTGTATTGAAATTGCTGGGGTCAGGCATCACGGCATTTGCCAGAGGTTTGGATGATGATTATGTATCAGATTCACAACAAGATGCTCTAGCACTGATGTGTGGTGCACATTTTTTAAATAAATTATATTCGTAAAAATGCAATAAGACCAAATATTCATCCTAAGTATGCAGGGCTCTGCAAACCAACCAACATACAAATGCCTAAGCTGCTGTTTGGAGAAAATCTAGCAAAGAAGCTAAAAGGACTTGAATGAAGAGTCAAGAACCTTGAGTGGCATGATGATGAAACCACCGATGATGAGCAGAGCGGTGCGAAGGCAGTATCCCTACAGGCGGAATACTGGTGCTGGAGAAGGAACAAGCCGATCATTCTCGTATACACGTTGGCGTGCTGCACCGGGGATACGTGGAAGTTACAATGTGCCTACCAGAAGCGGACAATTGCCGGTGGCAAACCCCGAGGTAGGGGGTCCTGGTCTGGTAAGGAATACAATAAATGTTTCACATTCACAAGTAGGGGGAAGGTTACGATTCTTCCTAAAAGAATGACAGTTAATAACAAATGATTCATTTATTCTAAATAGCATTGTAGGATTCAAAATTGAGTTTCTATCTACATTTGGATCCTCCAAGGCAAGAAAATTCAAACTGGTCACGAATTTTCTCAAAAGAAGAGAATGTTGATCAAAGGAGAATTAGAAATTTTAACCAAAAAGGGGGTAATAGAGAAGTCAGTAGAACAACACCATCAGTTTGTATCAAATATTTTTCCAAGAACAAAAAAGGATGGTGGATGTAGAATCATATTGGATCTGACAAATCTTAACCTTTATGTACAATACAAACATTTCAAAATGGAAACATTTACTAATGCAATTCAGCTAATCACAGAAAATTGCTACATGGCAAGCATAGATCTGCAAGATGCATATTATTCCGTGGCAATGCATGGTAATGATCAAAGATATTTGAAATTTAGATGGATGAGTCAGTTATGGCAATTTAAAGCATTGCCCAATGGTCTGACTTCAGCACCAAGATTATTCACTAAATTGCTCAAACCAATTTTAGCTCTGTTAAGAGCTGAGGGCCATGTATTAATGGCTTATTTAGAGGATATCCTCATTGTAAGGGACACTTTGGCTGCTGCAAAATTGTCAGTATCCAGAGTCAAATACATTTTGAGAAATTAGGTTTCATTATTCACCTACATAATCTAAATTGTTACCAAGCAAAAAGATTGATTACCCAGGGTTCACAATTAATTCCGAACACATGGTAATCACTTTGCCAAAAGATAAAAGCTGCAGTTAATTGAAGGTTGCATAAAACTCATTAACAAGGACACACCTTCAATTAGAGAAGTGGCAAGCTTGTTAGGCAAATTAATTGCAGGGTTTCCAGCGGTCACGTTTGGACCATTGCATTATCAATGTTTACAGAGAGCTAAGGTACAAGCGTTAAAAATGAATAGAGGGCATTTTGACAGGCCCATGAAATTAACAATTTAATCCATTACAGAAATAGAATGGTGGATTAACAATGTTTCTAATGCTTCCAGAAAAGTTCTGGTAGAAACACCTTCCGTCACTCGACAGACTGATGTAAGTGCGCTGGGTTGCGGCGCTACTAACATGATTTCCAGCTGTGGAGGTAGGTGGAATGTGAATGAAGTACCTTTGCTGGAAAATCTGGGAATCAATTACCTAGAGCTATTAGGCGCATTTTACGGCCTTAGAGCTTATTGCACTGATATGGGAAATGTGAATGTTCAGGTACAGGTTGACAATACTACAGTTGTAGCATACATAAATCACATGGGTGGTATAAAATCAGAATCATGTGATAAATTAGCGAATGAAATTTGGACCTGGTGTATTGCCAGGAAAATTTGGCTGTCAGCAATATATTTACCAGGTAAATTTAATACAATTACAGACAAAAGATCACGTAAATTTAATGATAATACAGAATGGATGTTAAATCGGAAAATATTCACACAAATTATCACACAATTTGGAATGCCAGAAATTGATCTGTTTGCATCAAGATTGAACCACCAGTTTGCCTATGTATGTGTCATGGGAACCTGATCCTGGAGCAGTAGCGGTGGATGCTTTCTCGCTACATTGGGGTGGTATGTTTCTGTATGCGTTTCCGCCATTTTGTTTAATCCACAGATGCATACAGAAAATTAAACAAGATTCAGCCTCAGGGATTTTGGTAGTACCAGATTGGCCTAAACGGCTATGGTACCCACTGGTGTTAAAAATAATCACAAAAAAACCCTTATGGTTATTCCAAAGCAGATTAAACTGCTTGTACACCATGTGACTGATGAACCACATCCTTTACATGATCATATTGCAGATTCTAAGAAGGCCATATCTTGGAAAAGGATTATCAGACCGTACGGTGGATGTTATAACAACAGCCTGGAGGAATAGTACCCAGAAGCAGTACATCTCCTATATAAAGAAATGGGAGGAGTTTTGTTCAGGGAAACATATTGCATATAACCCAGCAGAAATTTCAGATGTAATAGAGTTCCTTTCTACTCTATACTATGAATTTAAAAAAAAATTATAGTGCAATTAATACTGCACGAAGTGCACTCTCTGCATATTTAAGCAGTGAATCAGAACAAACTCCAATAGGAGCACATCCTTGGGTCTGTAGGTTTATGAAAGGAATTTTCAACTCTAATCCTCCCAGACCTAGGTATACAGAAATTTGGAATGTAAAAGATGTACTGATGTTGCTAAGGAATTGGAATCCAGTTGAAACTCTGTCATTATCCAAAATCACCATGAAATTGGTTATGCTCATGGCATTAGTTTCAGCTCAGAGAGTTCAAACATTACAGAAACTCAGAATTGATAGAATGAAAGTAGGGCCAAATGCCATGACATTCTATGTCTATGATTTACTGAAGCAAAGTAGACCTAGGTTCACAGGATGCAAGTTGGAATTTTTATCATATCCTACAGATCCACGACTGTGTGTAGTAACATATGTGAAATGTTACATAGAAACAACAAAAGTTTTAAGAGGCACCGAATTGGCATTTTTTATTAGTCATAAAAAGCCTCATAAGAAAGTGTCAACACAAACAATTTCACGATGGTTGAAACAGGTGTTGAGATATTCAGGTATTGATACTGATAAATTTAAATCTCATTCCCCCATCAACATCAGCGGCCAGGGATTCAGACAATAGACCTTATTCTCGTGGCCGCAGGATGAGCAAGTGAACAGATGTTTCACAAGTATTACCATAAGGAGATTAAAGATCTCAGAGGGTTTGGTGATGCCATGCTGGATTCAGTATTAAATCCCCCATTATAATAAATGGGCCTAATTTTGTCACTTTTATTAAAATAAATAAAACCATTAACTGATTACATTCAAATGTTGTGGTTATGCATTGTTGATTGTGCTTACTCAAATAGAGTCAATCGATGCAGTGAACACCTGGATTTGAATCCACGGTGTGAAATCACAGAGTTTTGAAATCTTCACGTAGTCACTCACGTGACTCCGAAGTAAAATAGTAAGATTAAATGAGAACTTACCAGTTTGAAGTTTGATCTTTATTTTATGAGGAGTAACGTTGAGGGATTACGTGCCCTCCGCTCCCACCCTCATAAAAAGATCAAGCTGGTAGTTCTAAGTCTTTATGCATCTTACTATCATACTTCTGTAATTATCGTCTGTGATTGTCACTCCGCTGCTTTGAAAGATTGACGCGTGTGCGGCTGGACGGGGTCTTCTTCACGTAATCCCTCAACGTTACTCCTCATAAAATAAAGATCAAACTTCAAACTGGTAAGTTCTCGTTTAATCTTACTATTAAGTATTGATGTACGTCTGGAGCTGGATTTAAAAGGTTTGTCAGCTTTGCCAGTAACAATAAAGATAATTGTCACCCTGAACTTCATTGCCACTGAGCCTTTACAAGATCAATCCAGTAACAGGGTAAGAATCAGCCAGTCTATTACATGTCTTTTAAATATATTTTATTAACTTTTCTTTTAATTATTATTTTTTTGTAGTAAATCAAGTGACCCCTACTTTCATCAATAAAATCAATATTGATCTCATTTTGTGGTTTAATCTTTTCAACATATCTCCCTTTCCCCTCTAAATGGGTTCCTCAGCTAAATAATGGTTCCGGGCATTGATTTACCTCCATTTATTATGAATGGTCAACATTGGTGATCACACACAAATATTTCCTATCAACAGTTTAACAAAAGTTTATCAATGCATTTGGTGCCTTGCATTTTAGAGTGATATTATTTTCTGTAACATGCAAGGAATTTACTTGGTGAAGAAGAGTAGTAATGTACGAAGAGAGTAAAGAGATATAAAATTCCAATGGGATTGAACAGGTTAGATGCAGGAAAAACGTTCCAGATGTTGGAGTCCAGAACGAGGGGTCACAGTTTAAGAATAAGGGGTAGGACATTTAGGAATGAGATGAGGATTTTTTTTTTCACCCAGAGAGTTGTGAATCTGTGGAATTCTTTTCCAAGAGAAGACAGGGGAGGCAAATTCACTGGGTGTATTCAAGAGAGAATTAGATATTGCTCTTGGGGCTAACGAAATCAAAGGATATGGGGAAAATGCAGGAACAGGGTACTGATTCTGGATGATCAACCATGATCATATTGAATGGCGGTGCTGGCTCAAAGGGCCAATTGGCATACTCCTGCACCTATTTTCTATGTTTCTAGTAATAAATAGAGCAATCATATCATTAAAGCAGATTTTACTCATTGTTATGCAAGGAGCGAAATAAATCCTAAAAGCTACCAGCTTAATAACAGTCTGAAAAGAGTCCCGACCTGAAACGTCATAAATACTTATTCTCCAGAGGTCCTGCCTGACCCGCTGAGTTACTCCAGCATCTTCAGCTTAACAACAACAATCATTTATATTGTGCCTTCAACATCATAAAATATCATAAGGTACTGTCAGACCCAATATTTCTTGAGAAAGCTTTTCTTTGTACTTGGCATGTGGTGGAGAACAAGCACTTTAGAAGAGAGGTAAAGGCATGGGACATGTTGAGATTCTTAACTAACAACACGGAAAACAGATTGTGTAGGAAGGAGTTTAAGGAAGGAACTGCAGATGCTGGAAAATTGAAGGTAGACAAAAATGCTGGAGAAACTCAGCGGTTGAGGCAGCATCTATGGAGCAAAGGAAATGGGCAACGTTTTGGGTGGAAACTGCAGATGCTGGTTTACACCGAAGATAAACACAAAATGCTGGAGTAACTCAGTGGAACAGGCAGCATCTCTGGATAGAAGAACTGGATGACATTTTGAGTCTGAAGAAGGGTCTCAACCCGAAACGTCACTCATTCCTTCTCTCCAGTGATGCTACCTGTTCCGCTGAGTTACTCCACCATTTTGTTTCTATCTACGGAAAACAGATTGCCTGGCAAGATCCACAACGCGGTTCTTGGGATCTTGCTACATACATATTTAGTTGTTATGATCCATACAATGTATCAGTGATTAAGTGTATACCAATAACTGTAAGGCGTGATATCCGGGAGGTGTTTAGTTAAGTTTAGAGATAAAGCGTGGAAACAGGCCCTTTGGCCAACCGAGTCTGTGCTGACCAGCACTACACTGGTGCACTACACTAACACTATCCCCTACACACTGAGGACAATTATTACCAAAGCCAATTAACCTACCAACCTGTACGACTTTGGAATGTGGGTTGAACCGGAGCACCCGGAGAAAACTTACGCCGTCACGGGGAGAACGTATAAACTCTGTACCGACAGCACCCGTAGTCAGGATCGAACCCGGATCTCTGGCGCTGTAAGGCAACAGCTCTAGCGCCGTGCCACTGTGCTGTCTGGGAGGGTCCAGTTTAAATGCTTACCTTGTTTCTTCCTTTAACGGAGGGAAGGATGATTGAGGGGCAGGCAGACCGACCAAGGTGATAAGAATCTCATTGCCATCATAGCAAGCGAAAGTGTGGACTTTAATTTACTGTCAACCCTAAGAACATCATCAGCTTGAGTAATCGATGATGTGTGCAGTTGCGAAGGTAGGTCTTCTCACTGGTATAAACTCCGTGGGTTCAAGATCACAACATGTCCCTTTGCTATCTAAGGAATCGAGGGAAATAAATCACCATGAAAGCAGTTTTGCTTTTTTTGTGGTCTACAAGCCCTTTCTGTGCTGGAACAAAGATATTTCCATTCCTGCTGCTAAACTAAACTAATGATCTAGTCATGCTGTGTCAGTGTGGTGTATGTGGTTACATTGCTAGACTATTACCAGACTCAACAAAGTATGCATCGATCAAAAAACGATGCCTGTTATGAGGTGATAAGGCTAGTAAGAGGGAGGTGTTATGTCAGATACTGAGAACTCAATACCGTAGAAAGCCTGGAGGAGTCCTAACAAGCACAGGAAAGAAAGTATAAAGGAAACTAAGGTAACAAAGAGAGGGCAGATACAATGAAGAAAAATCTGAGATTTTCTTTACAAGTATATAATGAGAAATAGGATACCTGAATACAGATATACTAGAGACTAAAAACCAGGCTGTTCTGTGGAGTTGGTAGATGTACACACAATGTTCTGTCTGCCTTCATAAAAGAACAGGGGAATGCAAACATTACAGTTGAGCAATGGAAAATCTGGAATATTTGACAAGATAAACACCCACAGAGAGGTAATATTAAGGGATTTAATGTCTTTGGAAGTCAGTAAATCACAACGCTTGGATGAATAATATTGTCGGCTTGTACAAGATGCAAGGAAAGAGGTTACAAATATCATTCTCAAATCCTTTCTCTTTGCAGGCATGACTCCTGTATACTGGAAGACTACTGCCTCCTGATGCCATAGATTTCCAGTAATTGGTTGAAAGGAGTTTAGGAGATGTTTTATTCTCTGAAACCATACAGGTGGGTATGGGATGAGGTTGGAGTAGTGGCGTTGGTAGAGGTATAAACCACAAGTGCTTGAAAAAAGCCAGTGAATATGTATTTCATGGGCAATAACCAAAAAATGGTTACAGGCTAACAGATGGACTAGGCTGAATGCCTTGTCCTTGACTGACACAGACACGATGGGTTGTATGGTCTCCTGCTACTCTCTACACTCATATAATTCGATAATTTCCCCTTCAAGAATTCTTTTGTCAGGCCGCATTGGTTGCAAAAGGTTGTCACAAGTAAGAGTTATGCTTGCTTTTAACTCTTCTTGCAATTTGTACAAGTGAAAAGGAAGATTGCAAATCATAGGTGCTTAATGTATATAGGAATTGTCATACAGACACACATACAGACCCACACACATGCGCTCTCAAAGACACACATTGAGAAAAGATGGATATACAGAGATGCGCAGGCACAAGGAGTGCCGCAATGCTCGGTACTGGGGCCGCAACCATATACAATATATATTAATGATTTAGATGATGGGATTAAAAGTAACAATAGTAAATTTGCAGATGACACAAAGCTGGGTGGCGTAAACTGAGAAGAGGATGCTAGGATGTTGCAGGGTGACTTGGACAGGTTGTGTGAGTGGGCAGATACATGGCAGATGCAGTATAATGTCGATAAATGTGAGGTTATCCTCTTTGGCGGCAAAACAGGAAGGCAGATTATTATCTGAATGGTGTCAAATTGGGAAAAGGGGAAGTACAACGAGACCTTGGTGTCCTTGTACACCAGTCACTGAAAGTAAACATGCAGGCAGTGAAGAAAGTGAATGGCATGTTGACCTTCATAACAGGAGGATTTGAGTTTAGGAGTAAAGAGGTCCTGCAGTTGTACAGGGCCCTGGTGAGACCACATCTGGAGTATTGTGTGCAGATTTGATTTCCTAATTTGAGAAAGGACATCCTTGCTATTGAGGGAGTGTAGCGTAGGTTCACAAGGTTAATCACAGGGAACGCTGGACGGTCATATGATGAATGATTGGAAAGACTGGGCTTGCATTCACTGGAATTTAGAAGGATGAGAGGGATTCTTATAGAAATTCATAACATTTATAAAGTGACTGGACAAGCTAGATGCAGGAAAAATGTTCCCAATGTTGGGGGAGTCCAGAACCAGGGGCCACAGTCTTAGAATAAATGGGAGGCCATTTAAAATTGAGATGAGCAAAAACTTCACCCAGAGAGTTGTGAATTTGTGGAATTCTCTGCACAGAAGGCAGTAGAGGCTAATTCACTGGATGAATCTAAAAGAGAGTTAGATAGAGCTCTAGAGGCTAGCAGAATCAAAGGATATGGGGAGAAGGCAGGCACGGGTTACTGATTGTGGATGATCAGCCATGATCACAATGAATGGCGGTACTGGCTCGAAGGGCCAAATGGCCTCCTCCTGCACCTATTTTCTTGGTTTCTACAATCACAGACCCCTGTGCCAAGAAAGATACACACAGATACAAACACAGACATACGGACACACACACACACACACACACACACACACACACACACAGAGTCCACACGCACGTGAGAGAGAGAGAGATTGAGACATATGCCAACAAAAACATAGATATAGACACAGACGCATGGATTTCCTCCGAGATCCTCAATTTCCTCCCACACTCCACAGACGTACAGGTTTGTAGGTTAATTGGCTTGGTATAAATGTTTTTAAAAATTGTCTCTGGTGTGTGTAGGATAGTGTTAGTGTGCGGGGATCGCTGGTTAGTATGGACTTTGTGGGCTGAAGGGCCAGTTTCTGTGCTTTATCTCTAAACTAAGCTTGTCAAGAAATTCAATCAGAGAAAACGGGTTGGTCTGGATAATCACTAAGGACGGAGGCTCTGTTCACTCGTGAGTTTAACCCAGTTCAATGGATCTTTTTATCATGTAGCTACATTTCTAGGTCAATGGGGTCAACAATTTATGCCTCTAAGTACAACCCACGATGCAAACTTTAATTTCTTTCCACAGTGTAACATCTGGAGGGATTGAAAGCAGTCTGGAAACATTCTCAGTACCATAATGATCTGTCCTTCCCACTGCAGCCATTTACATGGTTACAAAGTTCAGTCAAACTATATTCAAAAGGGTCCTCTTCAGATGAGATGGGCTGGATCTATTTTAGCAGCAGGCTTTCATTTGTATGATGATCGTTCATTGCAGAGCTTAGTAAAGGGAGATTCTGCTATTATATAACAATGGTACAATACAAATAAAATATTTATGATGAGACTTCAATTATGCAATTGCTCTTTCTCTCTGGCTGTCAGTTAGATGTGACAGCTCATTCGTGACCCGCACAATATCTTTCTGTCAAACATCAGCCTCTTTGCTGTGAAAATTATTATATACCAGCAGTAGGTTTTTGCACATCACCTGTACAATAATCTGTCTATCAGAGTAATCATGGGTTCAGATCCTGTTCTGGAGACCTGAGTGCACATTCTAGGATAACATTTGCATCAGGTTGCATTGAGATACTTGCACCTACACTGTGAATTCACACAGAGAGAGCTCCGTTATCTTTCAAGTTGTGTTTTTTGGTGTAATTCTTCTTTACGTTTTCTAGTTTCCAGAAGAATTGCACCAACAATGATTATAGCGATTTATACCGCTAGATATTTCAAATCTTTTGTTTTCTTCACAGAGAAATAGTGGTGGCCAAAGGATCTCTCGTGTGCAATTGTACTCGGGGAGAAAAGAAAGCAAAGCCCAATCACTGAAGAAGTCACCGAGGATTCTGAAGAAGGGTCTCGACCCGAAACGTCACCTATTCCTTTTCTCCAGAGATGCTCCTTGACCTGCTGCGTTACACCAGCATGTTGTGTCAATTTTAGGTGTAAACCAGCATCCAGTTCCTTCGTACAATGCTGATCTATCATGATCTGTATGTTCTTACAAAGTGTTGTTCACTAGAACTAGAGGTGGTGGTTAGTGTATTAAATGCTGCATATTGTTCAGTAGGAAAGTCAGTATATGGTGCACAGATTTGGTAGAGACTTTTGCACAACTGTAGAATGATGCAAGGGCTCATTGCTGCTCCTGTGAATAAGATTGTTGTTCAATAATTGATCACCTGCTTCAAAGTAAGGTTTCAAATAAGGATTAATCTGCTTCAAAATTAAGAATAAGTGGTAGGCCATTTAGGACTGAGATGAGGAAAAACTTTTTCACCCAGAGAGTTGTGAATCTGTGCAAATTCTCTGCCACAGAAGACAGTGGAGGCCAATTCACTGGATGTTTTCAGGAGAGAGTTAGATATTGTTCTTAGGGCTAACGGAATCAAGGGATTATGGGGAGAAAGCAGGAACGGGGTACTGATTTTGGATGATCAGCTCGAAGGGCCGAATGGCCTACTCCTGTACCTGTTTTCTATGTTTCAATGTTAAAAGAGCTTTGCCACAAATGCGGCCGCCAATTATGACGTGGATTCCAAAGAAAGGTGAAGTGAAACAGAGGCACATTGTAGAGGGACTATAAAGAATTTGCCATGCCATATAATCAGCTGAATAGATCATGCATATATTTGCAATTTTCCAGTGAAGACTGAGCATCCATCACTCACATTGTTCACTTTACCCTGAAGCCATCTTAAATTTTTTATTAAGAAATGAAATTTCTGAAATAATTTTCCAACAATACCTTTCAATTTGCCAAAGCACTGAGTTATTTCATCGCCTTATTTTTTTGGGAGAATTCATGCAAACACATTCCCAGATATTCATAAGTATAACTTTTGTATTTCTTTGCATCATTGAAGCAAGCCATTTAGTCCATTAATGCCTCCCGGTGGGCCACAGAGTAGCCGAGGCCAGAGCCCCCGCGGGTCAGAGCCCACGGCCAGCAAAGAGTCAGCGAGGCCTGCGGCTTACAGAACACGTGGCTGATGGAGCCTGGGTCGGCGGAGCCCGTGGCCGAGGTCAGAGCCCGTGCGCGCGAGACGACGGAGCCCGCGTCTGTGTGCTGGGGCCTGGGTCGGTGCCACGGAGGCGTCAGGAGAGGACCAGGCAGCGATAGTGGAGAGGTCGGTGCAGCGGTCAATGATGGCGCCGACCGATGGACGAGGTCGGACCACGTGGAAGTGAGGGCGCCATTACCGAGGGAAGGAACAAAGGAGGACCCTCATGGGGGGGCCAATGTGAGGGCGGGTAAAGAGCAATGTGGACCCACCGTGGGGGAGGAGGAGGAGGGGGGAGAAGTTGTAACTTTGTAGGCGCCCTTTATGGGCGATTATTTACATACCTTGGGCATGCAAGCAAAGAATTTCATTAGGACTTCTCACATGTGACAATAAAGTGTTCAATTCAATTCAATCTATTCTGGCCCACTCCCCTTTTCCAATACCCCACTTGTTTTCCCCATGGTCTATCACATCACACATGTTCATAAACATCCATTGAATTCTCTCACCAGCCACTCACATCAGGAATAATTTACAATAACCAAATAATCAAACAACCAGCGTGAGGACAGCACAGTAGTGCAGCGTTAGAACTGCTGCTTTACAGTGCCAGAGCCACGCGTTCGATCTTGACCCCAGCTGCTGTCTGTACAGAGGTTGCACGTTCTCCCTGTGACTGCATGGGTTTTCTCCGGCTGCTCCAGTTTCCTCCCACACACCAAAGACTTACAGTTTTGTAGGGTAATTGGCTTAGGTAAAAATTGTGAATTGTCCCTAGGATAGTGTTCGTGTATGGGGTGATCGCAGGTCGGTGCGGACTCGGTGAGCCGAAGGGCCTATTTCTGCGCTGTATCACTAAAGTCTTAAGTCTCTGGAAGGTGCAGGAATCTGGAACATGTGAGATAAACCCATTGTCACTGGGAGTGCAAGCGAGCTCCACATAAACTGCACCAGAGGTCAGAAATGAACCTGGGTTTCTGGAACAGTGAGGCAACTGTACCACTTAATGAGTCTGGTGATGATAGTATTCAAACTTTTGTGTCTTCTGTCTGATGGGAGTAATAATAATAATAATAGATTTTATTTATATAGCGCTTTTCAGGACTCAAAGTCGCTTTAGGGTGAAGAGGGGCTGATCGGGGTGAAAAAGTTCACTTTTTTGGCAGTTTTCCCACGGCAATGTGGTGTAGATGAGGTTAATGGCGAAAAGTCTGATCAATCTGATGGACATTAATAATTCTTCGCAATTTTTTACTAGGGCAGAGCTGTTCTCAAATCAGGCTGTGATGCATCCAGATAGGATGTTTTCTGCAGTGTATCTGTAGAAGATGGTTGGAGTTGTTGGAGACATGCCAAATTTCCTAGGTCTCCTAAGGAAGTAGAGGTAATGCTGTGCATTTTTGGCTGTCGCTTCAATATGGTTGTTCCAGGACAGATTGTTATTTTCCACTTTGGCACCATTGATGCCGATGGAGGCATGTACTCCACCATGCTATAGAAACTAACTATCTCCTTTGCCTTGCTGACATTGAGGCAGTGGTTCTGGCCTTGTCACCATGTTACTGAGCTCTCTATCTCCTTCCTGCACTCCGTTTCATCATTGTTCCTGATCCGACACCGGACAGTTTTATCATCTGCAAACTTGTAGATACAGTTGGAGCAGAATTTGGCTGCACAGTTGTGTACAGGAAGTACAGAATGGGGTTGAAAACACATCCCCGCAGTGCACCAGTGTTGAGATTTATTGTGGAGAACATATTGTCACTTATCCTCACTGATTGTAGCCAGTGAGTCAGAAAGGTGAGACTCCAGTGGCTGAGGAGGGGTGCTGACACCAGATCCAGGATTTTGGAAGTTTTAATGGGATTAGGGCATTGAAGGCAGAGCTATAGTCAATACATAGGAGTCTGACGTAGGATTCATTGTTATATAGATGTTCCATTCCAGAGATGAGTAGTTTAGCTTAGAGATACAGCGTGGAAAAAGGCCCTTCAGGCCACCGAGTCCACGCCAACCAGCGATCCCCTGCACACTAACATTATCCTGCACACACTAGGGACAATTTACATTTATACCAAGCCAATTAACCTACAAACCTGTACGTCTTTGATGTGTGGGAGAAAACCGAAGGTCACATAGAAAACCCACGCTGGTCACAGGGAGAACGTACAAACTCCGTATAGACAGCACCCGTAGTCAGGATCAACCCCGGGTCTCTGGTGCTGTAAGGCAGCAACTCTACCAGTGTAGGGCTAAGGATATGGCGTCTGCTGTGGACCTGTTGTGACGGTAGGCAAACTGCAGTGGATCAAGTCTGTCTGGGAGGCTTGAGTTAATGTGCACCATCACCAATCTCTCAAAGCACTTGAAGTTGGAGGTCAGAGCCAGTCATTGAGGCATGCCACCTTACTTTTCTTTGGAACTTGCATGACAGTGGTCTTCTTAAAGTAGGTGGGAACCTCAGAATGGAGTAGTGAGAGTACCTGAAATGGCATTATAAATACTACTTAATTTTTATATACCCTTTGAGGTGAAAATGTGAACAGTTGATTCACTTCACAGACACAGGAACAAAAAGCAAAAATTGAGTTTACTCTATTTGATCGAATGACACGAACATTTGATTCTCACAAAAAAGAAAAATAAGACCTGGTGACCTGCAATCATAAAAGACCTGGTGTTGAATTAGCAATTAAACACCTAGAATATGTTTTCCAATTGTAAGATCTGAACAAACGCTAATCGATGTAAATGAAGGGCATTAAAATGGGTATAATCAAACATTATTGTCAAACATTAATTATGCACACATTTATAACTGGTTGCTAAAGGCAAATGAAAGCTGGCCATAGAGAGAGGAAGCTCAATCTTTATTAGTTATGAGATGGAGTTGAGCTGGAGCTGCTCTTTGGAGTTATTACTGAAAGAGTTGGGTTCTCTCTCTATTCATTCTAAAGATACTAGCAAGACTGGTGTGTATTTCTCTTCTTTAGTTTGCTTGTCCATGTGGCTTAGGTGGCACAGTGCTGCAGCTAGTAGACATGATGCCTCACAAGTTTAGTGACCCAATGTCATTCCTAACATTTGGTGCTATCTGTGTGGAGTTTATGCATTCTCCCTGTGAACTTAGTGCATTTCCTCCAGACACTCCGGTTTTCTCCCACATATCAAATGTTTCTAGGTAGGTAGGTGAATTGGCCACTGTATATTGTATCTGGGTAAGTAGCAGAATGTGCAGAGCTGATGGGAATGTGAGGGAAATATTAACAAAGGAATTTGTGTAATTGGAAGTTTGATGGTTGATATGGACTCAGTGGGTTAAAGAGTCTATGATGGTACGACTCTAGGACGGCAGGTTGATTCCTTAACAATAATTCAAGACCATTTGTGGCAAAACCATGCCGTTACGAACCGTGTGGAAATGCCAGAATTTTAACATAGCGTACCACAAGTTGTTAACTTTGCTGGTGAGAATATATTGCTGCCTACAACACAGGGCAATTCACGATAACACTGTATGTAGAGAGGCAAATCCAAGTCAGGACATAGCTTCCAGATGATATAGTGAGAGACACTGAATGAGAGTGAATTTTTAGCAGATATCTCTATACTTATAAAACTCTGATCTTGGATGTGTGTGCATTTGTGCGATGTTCGTGTGCGTTTCACATCTCCTCGAAAACACGACGCGTTAACGGTGACATTTTTACATATTCCAATAGAGATTTACGCTGTCAAAAATCGCCTTATCTGAAAATTTCATGCATTATTTCTCGAGTTATTTATGAAAATGTTCAAAAATTTCAAATAACTTCGAAAATAAACGAGCTGATGATGTCACAATGGGTCTGCTCGCGCGGCCTGTGCGCACTGTTTTCCACGCACTGGGAGTTATGTCACCCCCTCACCCCCCGACTCGCAGTCATTTGGTCGCCTCCCACCCGCTTGCCGTGGGCCCCGTAGCCCTCTCACTGTGGGTCCCGCAGCCCGCTCGCCCGCCCGCTCCCCTCCTCCTCTCCTCCCCCTCCTCCACTCCCCCCCTCTCCTCCCCCTCCCTCCTCCCTCCTCTCTCTTCCCCCCGTCTCTCCCCCTCCTCTCTCCCCTCTACTCTCTCTCACGCCTGAAGAAGGGTCTCGACCCCAAACGTCACCCATTCCTTCTCTCCAGAGATGCAGCCTGTCCCGCTGAGTTACTCCAGCATTTTGTGTCTATCTTCGGTTTAAACCAGCATCTGCAGTTCCTTCTTACACATTAATTTAGGAATGCACTGGAAGTCAGAAGTGGAGGGGTGTCTGACCACAGAGTGTGCTAGGGCTGGGGGAGATTTCAGAACTCGAGAGGGGCAAGCCACCAGTTGAGTCTTTCTATTGACTGGGATGTGACAAGTTGTGTTTGTGTTGAGGTTGAGGAAAGATTTCAGGAAAATCAAAATTTGTCTATCAGTCTACATTCAAATACTTCGTAAATAGGATGGGAGTTTCTGCTTGTCGTTGCCTAGCTCCTGTTCCAACATAACCTCCTTGCTCTAAAATATAATCTGCTAATAAAGAAAATTACATTTACCTTCAAAACTTCTTGTCCATTTGTTCTGCTGCCTTCTGATATCTACCAACATAACTAGGGCGGCACGGTGGCGCAGCGGTAGATTTGCTGCCTTACAGCACCAGAGACCCGGGTTCGATCCCGACTAAGGGTGCTGTCTGTACGGAGTTTGTACGTTCTCCCCATGACCTACGTGTGTTTTCTCCGAGATCTTTCGTTTCCTCCCACACTCCAAAGACGTGTAAAAATTGTAAAAATTGTCCTAAGGGTGTGTAGGAAAGTGTTAATATGCGGGGATCGCTGGTCGGTACGGAACCGGTGGGCTGAAGGGGCTGTATCTGTAAACTAAACTAAATGCAGAGCCAATCACCTTTCCTGAACGTGGTCTCACTAATCCCTCTGTTCAAGAAGAGAAGGGAAGTGAAGGCAGGCAACTATAGGCCAGTAACCTGACATTTGAAGTGGGAATATTAACACTATTGACAGGAGACCTGGAAAATAACAATCTGATTAGGTCAGCATAGTTCTATGATTAGTAATTTGAGTCTGGCAATCTTATTAATTGATGTAATTAGCAGGATCAATGCTTAGAAAATGAATCGGTGTATATTTGAAATTTCAAAAAGTGCTCGTTAATATTCCACACAAGGTGTTACGGTGAAGTAGTCACCATGTTCTTGGGCCATCTCTCCACAATCACCAGCCCACACTGCCTGAACCAGCATTTGCCAATTTATTCTGCCTTCCCTTGTCATGTACGCCTTTTCTAAGAATGTGTAGGAGCAAATGGAAAGGCCACGTGTAGTTGTGTTTGAAGTAACAGGCGATTTATTAAACTGGTGTGCACCAGGAGGCCAGGCCAAGGCCCTATGCTGTTGTAGGGGAAAGATTAGTGAGAGCTGATGACCAGTAAATAGTCTCTACATTAAAATTGAAATTATTAATGTACGCTCTGATCAGCACTGAGCTCTGTGGTGTTCCACTAGAAAGTGAGTTTGAGGCACAAAGACACAAGTTGGCCACTGCGCTGGGCTAACATTGGATCTAACAAGGCATGTTTGCTTCAGTCCCACAATTTCCATGAGAGAGTTTGATGTATGTTTGGCACCTCAAATTCACCGTCATTTGCCACTACGGTCAAATTCATTGTCACTACCCTCTCTCATTTTCCATAGAAGCACAGAATACTTCTCAGCTTAAATGGATACCAATAACCAAACTGTTGGAGGAATGCGTTAAAGAAGGAACTGCAGATGCTGGAAAATCGAAGGTACAAAAAAACGCTGAGTTTCTCCAGCATTTTTGTGTACCTGTTGGAGGAATGCAATGGGTCAGGTAGCAGGGAAACGGACAATCAGTGTCTCCGGTCAAGACCCTTCCTCTGGTATGAAAGAGTGGAGGGGAGGGAGCCAGGACAAAGAGGTGGCAGACTGCTGGTGAAGCCAAGTGAGGAGGAATGGATTGATAGATGAAGTCTGGTGGGAGAGAGAGAGAGAGAGAGGTGGAGATAACAACAGAGGCAGGGAAGTAATTGGTGGAGGTAAACATAGGCTGCAGATGTAGGAATATGATCGGAAAGGAAGATGGAATATGTGGACTAAATAATGGAGATGGCCTAGGATGGGTTCAGTGGGGGGGGAGTGGCTAATGAGAGGAGAGTGTGGGTGATGGGTGGAGAAGAAATTGGGTGAGATGAGGTGGGATGTTAAAGGAAAGAAGGGTATGTGCGTGAGGATCTAGGTGAGTAGGGGGACTAGGGGGCTAGGATACCTGAAATTAGAGAACTCAACATTCATGCTGTTGGGTTGTTGACTCTCAAGGCAGGATACAAGATATTGATCCCCTAATCTACTTTAGATACTTTACAGATACAATATGGAAACAGGCACTTTGGCCCACTGAGTCCCTGCCGACAAGCGATCAGCCCATACACTAGCACTACACTGTACACTAGGGACAATTTTACAACTTACCAAAGTCAATTAACTCACAAGCCTGTAGGTCAATGGAGTGTGGGAGGAAACCGGAGCACCCAGAGAAAACCCATGTGGTCACAGGGAGAATGTACAAACACTGGTCAGACATCACCGGTAGTCAAGATTGAACCCAGGTCTCTGGTGCTGTAAGGCAGCAACTCTACCACTGCACCACTGTGCCGCCCCTTTACATTTGGCCTCGTTGTAGAACTGGAGAAGGCTAAAGTTTAGTATGGGAATAGGAAGGGGAATTGAAATAGATAGCAATTGGGAGTTTCAGATGACTAGAGTAGACAGAGTGCAGGTGTTCAGCATTGCCACAGATGATATCAAGGGAGCACCCAGAGCCACTCTACCAGAAGTCAAGAGATCATGTTCTCACAGCCAGCCATTTAAGGTGGGTCAAGCGATATCTGAGCACAACAAGGAAGAACCCATTCCAAACCAACACCATCAGCAAATATCAAAGCAGCAACTTGGGACTTGCCCAATTTTGAGTAAAGTTGTGGGGAAAGTTGGATGTTGGACAAGTACAATCCTGAAAAATGTCTGGTTTGGGAATTAATATTCTCAAATTCTCAACCACCTATTCTTGATCAACATATTCTACCTGAATTCTGCTGGTAGTTTTTCTGCTAGCAGATGATTATTGATATCAATTCATTCTGAAGCACCAATCATTTTGTTTTTAATTGGTGAAACAAATGTAAAATTGATCCAGAAAATATTTATCCCAGTGATGAGTGATGATGTTGCATCGTGTTTTAAAGCAGTTCCTGCTTGCTCAATAGGTTAGGTGTGTAGATTTCATTTGAAAGTAACAGCCATATATCAAAATAGCAAGAATAGGCTAAAATTATTATGGGCTGCTTTTATAGATTTTATGTTTTTTTGGTCAGACTACAGAACTCATTGGGATATATGCTAGTTATCCATCCTCAATACTACCTGACCATTATATCTGCCTCAGTGAAGCAGGTCAGATAAGAAAACAATGCCCAAGGGGAGCATCTAATTACAGATTCACAGCAAGGCAACATATTTTTACAAATATGTACACATCCATGCATCAGCTGTTTATTTCCAAACATCGAGCTATGATGAGTCTCTGATCATTCAGTGTGATTAGCCGTAATAGCAAATGTATAGAGGATCTCTTTACCATCTGATAGGTGGCTGCATACAGCAGGGAGCAAACTTGGTTAGAAATGTCTCATGATCATCAATCTACAAGTGCAGTGGAGTTCAGTGGAACTTGCGTGAGAATACGCTTCAATTCAATTAAGGTGCACAAATGGATATCCTCACCACTTGGATAGTTCTGATTTATTCTCGGGACTTAAGTTGCCAACATGATTTTTCATTTATGAATACACTATTATAGTATAAATGGACATATACTTGTAAATATTATATCTACTGTGTGGTATGGCGTTTAGCACTCTATTGTTCGAGTCACTGCTGTTAAATGAATGCTGACTTCCTTCAAACTTTCAATATGTGAAGGAAGGAACTGCAAATGCTGGTTTACCCCGAAGATAGACGCAATCTGGAGCAACTCAGCGGGTCAGACAGAATCTCAGGAGGAAAGGAATAGGTGACGTTTTGGGTCAGGACATATGAGGTGCTGTTCCTCCGATTTGCATTTGGCCTCACTCTGACAGTGGAGCACGGCCATGGCAGAAAAGTCAGCATGGGAATGGGAAGAGGTGTTTGAAAAAGTGTCATGTTGAAGACCTCCTTCGACTATGTGGAAGACCTCCTTCGATCTCCTTCGACCTCCTTCGACTATGTTGAAGACTAGCTTTGACTAGCTTCGGGAAAATTGGACACCGAATAGTGGAGAGTGAAGACGATCTCCTTCGATCTCCTTCGACCTCCTTCGACTTTGTTGAAGACTATCTACGACTACCTTTGATTACCTTCGATTGCCTTCAATTACCTACGAATAACATGCTGACCTACTACGACCTACTTTGACTAAACTTACGAGTAAACATTTTTTTTTCCATGGCGACCTTTTTTTACTCGCCTGCTATAAAAATGCCGTGACCTAACTGAGGCCTCGAATACACGGAGACTACTCTCGAGCATGAAAGAGAGTTACAAAGACCTCCTAGGACCTCGTGTTGACCATGCTGCGAGTATAAGTTGAGGGCAAACTCTTCTAAACTCGTCAATTAGGTCCCCGCAGTGGAACAGGCCCTTTAAAGTGTCTGACAACCGGCAGATCCTGTAGGCCAAGGTGGACTGAGTGAAGGTGTTAGCTGTGTCTCTTTCCTTAGTAAACAGGAAAACAAAGGCGTCTATAGACATTACATTGGCAATGATGATGGAATGTTTCAACTTAACAGAGTAGCAGGGCAGTATTGTGAGTGAGGTAATAGGGAATGGGTTCTCCAGGTAAGGCTGATGTGGACCTGGCTGATATTTTAGGTTTAGCTTTATTGTTGTCAGTGAAAATGCTTTTGTTTTCATACTATCCAAACAATTCAGATAATACTATACATTAATACAATCAAGCCAAACTTAAGTACAAAAGGTAGAATTAAGAAAAAAGATAGAGTGAAGAATATAGTTCTCAGCCTTGTAGCGTAACAATTCCAGAGATAAAGTCCAATGTCTGCAATGAGATAGGTTACAGAATAGAGACTTTACCCTAGCTTATGGAAGGACCATTCAGAAGTCTGATACAGAGGGGAAGAAGCTGTTCCTGAGTCTGGTCGTATATACTTTCAAGTTTCTATATCCTCTGCCCAACAGGAGTGGGGAGAAGATGGAATGACTGCGGTGGGAATGGTCTTAGATTATATTGGCTGCTTTCCTGAGGCAGCGTGGAGTATAGATAGAGTCAAAGGTGGGATGTCTGATCAGTGTGATGGTCTGGGCTTCATCCTCAACTCTGCAATTTGTTGCAGACTTGGGCAGAGCTGTTCCCAAACCAAACTGTGAAACATCCCGGCCGCATGCTTTTATGGTACATCTGTAGAAAGCTGATAACAATCACTGGAGACACGCTGAGTTTCCTCAGTCTCTTGAGAAATTAGAGTTGTTCTTAGGCTTAAGATAGACACAAAAAGCTGGAGTCACTCAGCGGGACGGGCAGCATCTCTGGAGAGAAGGAATGGATGATGTTTTGGGTGAGATCCTTCTTAGGCTTGTCCCGCTGAGTGACTCCAGCTTAGGCTTTCTCAGTTGATGCTCTTTCTCTCTCCCCCCTCCAAGGTTGGTTTTTCTTTGCCTATATTTGCTTCAGTTTTATTTGTTTAAGTGTTGTTTATCACATTGTAGCTTTTGAAAGATTCAAGCAGGTATCAGACGCTTTCTAAGGGCTGAATAGGACCTTTTGCGGGTCCTTTAATTGCCCAGCATGGCTTAAAATCAAGCAGCTGCATCGAGGCCATCGAGGCTCCCGATGTTGAAACCCCCGCCGGCCGATTTTAAGCCGCGCCGCAAACAGGCCGATTCAAGCCCCACGATTCTGGGCGGACAAAGCTGCTGTTGCTGGAGTTCGGAGTCGGTCACTAACCGGGTCAGCTCCCAATGTTACCGTCCACAAGGCCCATGGCCGAAGCCTCGCGTGTGTGTGTGCGCATGCATATGCGTGTGTGTGTATGTGCGCCACACCCAAAAATTGTGTCCCCTCCCCATGGTTTGATAGCGATTGACGACCCCTGGATCAGTGTAAACCAGCATCTGCAGTTCATTCGTACACATCTCAATTATGTTGTCTGCTCTTGGGCAAACAGCTGCCCTTTCATGGAAAATGATTGTTTCCTCTTATATTCATCAAGCTAGGTAATGAAGGGCGAATCTAAATGTTGATTTCATGCACAAGGATATCTTCCAGCTCCTAGCAAAAATACAACTAAACGGCGTCACAGTTAAGCTTATCACTCTGTACACCAGGTGAAATGTGCAGTGATTCCTTAGGGCCTGTATCATTTTTGGGTCAGAGTGATTCTAGATAAGGTTCTAATTTCAGTGGTCATTTGTGATAGTGTTTAGATATGAACACACCACTGCACAGCACTCACATTCCTTAGCTAAGAGTGGTGTGACATTGATGAAACCACCGGCCTCGTCAAAACTATCTGTCTGCTTCAAGCTCCAGTTGTGGAGGTGAAACATCAAAGCACAAAAACAAACAGATGCAGAAAATATAAATGGCTCTCGAGAAAGAAAACATCTCAAATGTAAATGCTCCCCTTTTTTTGTTCATCGACCAAAGTTAATCTTACAGTGACACCAGCAAGTTTGCAATGAGTAAAACCAATTTCGACCTAAGGAAGATTAATGACCAGAATGCAAAATGAAGACTGATGGCTGGATTGTAAAGGATTTCACTTGCGCACTTGGCAAGAATATTGATTCCCGAAACTAAAAGCAGCGTTCATTTGCTAATCGGCTTCCATTAACATCAAAACTGCACTGCTTCCAGTTTTAATTTCTGATGTGGCCCTATTATTGTTAACATTTGATGAGATATTTTTATTAGCATTGCCTTGTCATGCCCAGCTGGATTGGAGTGTACGTGTAAGGACAAATTAGAACCAAATATCCAGAGATGATCGAGCGATCAATACCTTTGCACATTGTTAGCACCAACATTCAAAGATAAACTTTCTGCATGACCTTCAACGTGCATCGTATTTATATCACAGTTCCGTCCCTCTGTGGCAAGTTTGTTTGGTGTCACAATTAATGACATTTGTCAGGTCAGTCAATCATTCATCTCCTGATACATAAGGCCTTGCTTGCTTTGTCATATATTACCCTGCCTGGGGGGAAGGGGGAGACAACATGAAAGAGTGCAGCATTGCTACTGAGTCCCAAAGTTCCCAGATGCGTCTTTGAAGGAAGCAAGGAAAGAAAAACACAAGATAAATATATATTAGCATCAGGAGTTTGCAGCAATCAGCTTGACATCATCTGCCGGGCATTTTTTACTTTGAAGAGGAGTAGCTCCGTTCTGATTTGCAAAGATTGCAATGTATTCTGGTCGCAATCTATCACTCTCATTTGCCAGGCGCTGAGCACATTCTGTGACGGCTTTTCTATAAGGGAGCAGATCAGGCAGCTCGTTAGTGGAGCTCGGAGGGAAGAAGTGCGCAGGCAGGGAGCAGACTACAGAAGAAATGAGAGGTAATGGGAGTCATCACAGGACACAAGCGGTTTGAAGATCCAGGCAACTCCACTCTGCGTTGATTACTTGGATACATATAACGCCTGCTGGGGTAATGTTCTAGGTAATAGGCAGCCTGGTGGCAGGTAATAACATGGTAACAGATAAAGGAGGCCCAGCAGTGTTTCTGACATCAGCCAACATTAGAGACTCATACTTTTGGAACCACGAGGCAATGAATTAGCAGCTTTTCCTTCTTGTGAGCTCTCTCTTCCTCAACTGTAAGCTATAAACAAGCTGCCTTTCCAAATGATGCACACACAACCAAAAGCAAATCTCTGGATATTAGCACAGAATGACTGTGAAATGAAACCTCAATGAACCTGTATTAATATAGCACCTCATTACATATCCTGGAAACATCCCAAACCTCTTGCTGCACAATGAATTCCTCCAGGCATCTAATGTTGCTCTAGGAACTAAATGCAATGACCATTTTACACACACCAACATCCCAAATATCTGAAGTATGAAGAATATTGAGTTTAAAGAAGGGGCTCGACCCGAAACGTCACCCACTCCTTATCTCCTGAGATGCTGGCTGGCCCGCTGAGTTACTCCATCTTTTTGTGTCTATCCCAAATATTGTACTCGGAGGGGAACCAGAACTTAAACAATCTGTCTGTGCACGTTATTGGTTTATCTATACATGACAATCTGTTGTTTCTATGGAAATCTGGCCCCTGTTAGTCCACTGTCTGCAGTCAGGTACAACCACAGTAACAAAACACTTCAGTGGCATGTCCTAGCTCATTAGGGTTAACACAACTGTTGTGTAATGTGGCAACTAAAATACTGAGCTACCTGTTCAAAGTAACGCCCACTGAATGTCCCAAAATTGCTGGTAGCAGCCTCCTACTTTCAATTATAATTTAAACCCAAACTAAATATGTTCTTTATGGCCTAAATAGAAATAGGCAGTGAAAATGGGCTCCATGGCATTAATTTCACTGGCTCTGTGGTTTAGTTATGACTTTCATTTGCTGCAAGGCCATTGACTTGAAATGTTAACCCTATTTTCACTCCACTGAAGCTGTCTGAACTGCTGAGTATTTCCAGCAGTGTCTGCTTATGTCAGCAGAGATGGCTAATGTGGTAACAAATGCATCAAGTTTATCTTTTAAAATTCTGTGGATCTTAGGATTGTCTCCATGACTGGAAAGTAACAAAAGTAAACCCTCTTTTCAAGACAGTCAAGTACAAGTGCACAGCCTTATAGTTGTTCATGGACATGCTGCAACCTGTCAAGGATATGATGAATGTTCATCTGATTGTCCCATTAGAGGAAATATAGAAGACATTAGAGAGGTTGTATAGAGGTTTACCAGGATGCTCCCTGCATTAGAGGATATTAGCTGTTAGGAGAGGTCTGACAACATTGGTTTCTCTGTTACTTTGAAGGTGTGGAAAGTGTGTGTAGGTTAGTGTTAATGTGCGGGGATCACTGGTCAGTCGCTAGGTGGGTCGAAAGGCCTGTTTCCACATTGTATCTCTAAACTAAACTAAACTAAACTAAACTTAAAGTTCATAGCCATGAGATCAAAGGTAGAATATGTTAAGGGGATGTGCAGGAAGGCTTTTTTACACAGAGTGATAGGAGTTTGGAACACCCTGCCAGAGGTGGTGGAGGAAGCAGATATGATAATGGTATTTAAAAGGCTTTTGGATGGGCACATGTTTATTTAGGGAATGGAGGAGTATGGATATCATGCAGGAAGAAGTGATTAGTCTAGGTAGGCATCATGTTCATCAGCCAGACATCATTGGCTGAAGGGCCTGTTTCTTTGCTGTCCTGTTCTATGCTATATATTTGGAGAAGGTCACTATGGTTTTATGAAAGGAAATCAAGTTTGACAAATTCAAAATAGGACATACCAAGCAGAATTGATACGGGAGACCAATAGATATATTGAATTTTAAAAAGCATGTACTGATGCGCCACACAAGGTGTGATTATAGAGTCATTACAGCCTTCCCTAAGCTTCTCTGTAAATCACCAGTCCACACAATCTGAACCAGCTCTATGCCAATAAAAAACAAAAACATTTCCAGATTTTGGATGCAGGAAATCTGATGTGCTAGATGCTAGAAACACTCATCAGGTCAGGCAGCATCCGTGGAAAGTGAAATAGGTTTAATGTTGCAGCGGCTTACCAGAACTTGCTATTTTAATTATAGATTTCTAGCACCTGCACTGTTTTATTTATGTATGTATTTATTTAATTAATTTTGGAGATACAGCATGGAAACCGGCCCTTCGGCCCACCAAGTCCATGCTGACCACGGTCACCCATACACTAATTCTATCCTACACACCAGGGACAATTTACAGAAGCCAATTAACCTACAAACCTGCACGTCCTTGGAATGTGGGAGGAAACCAGAGCAGCTGGGGGAAACCATAGGTGTCACGGGGAGAACACACAAACTCCGTACACTCAGCATCAATGGTCAGGATCGAACCGATGTCTCTGGTGCTGTAAGGCAGCAACTCTACTGCTGCACCACTGTGCCGATAGTGGCATTTAATTTTGATTAATATTGCAAGGGCTGCTCTTTATTGCTTCACACCTTCGACATCGTACCCAGTAGCAATTTGAAGCAACAAAGCCCCAGACAAACGATGTGATGGCTCACTGCACAAATGATGTTTATCAAAGGTCTCAGTGCAGCAACATCTCCAGATTGGAATCCAATTGTGTTGGGTTTTGATGAAAGCACATTGTACATAGTTTTGATTTTTTTTTTCCACAAGTATTTGTTTGTCTTGGAGGCAGAGCAACTAATTGTTTTCTGAGATCAGAGGTCACTCTTACTATTGGAAATTGAATTGAGAGGCTTTATAATGTGCAGCATAGATCAAAAGATAATCTCCTTGAAACAAAAGACGGAATAGATGGTTTGTGTGTTTTTTTTCCCTTGGTTGGAGAGTCAAAAACTAAAGGTCATGTATTCCTAAAATAAGAGGCCAGAGGTAGAATATTTCACGGTAGATGCAAGTCTGCAAATCTTTTCCATAAAGAATTCCGATTGGTCAATCAATGAGGTCATGCAAGAAAATGCAATGAAAAAAATCTTTTTTTTTTTTTTTTTTTTTTTTTTTAATTTTTATTTATTAGAAGTACATTACATTACAACCACATACATTAATACTCGTCATTTATATCTTCTTACAATTAATGTACTCCCTTTATTTATTTTTTTACACTAGAGAAAGAAAAGATTGAAAGAGAGAAGAAAGTGAAGGAAAAAGTGCAAGTGTAGAAAAGTGTAGAAAATGTAACAACAAAAAAGGACGAAGACCCTATAAGAGCGAAATTAAAAACAAAAAGAAAAAGAGTTAAGAAATAGGCCCTAAGAAAAGAAAAGAGAAAGAGAAAAAAAGAGAAACAAATGTTTTTTTTTGTTGAGCATCACGTAAATAGGACATACCAACTCTTCAACTATCATCCCCCCTTACCCGACCTCAATTTTTTATTTTTTTAAAGTACTTTTGCACCCTATGTTTGTAATAATTCTATAAATGCAGACCACGTCAGGTGGAAGTGATCTGGTTTACCTGCTAGGAGGAGTCTTATCTCTTCAAGGTGTAATGTTTCAAACATATTTGAAATCCACATATTTATAGTTGGTATTCGAGCCTTCTTCCAAAATTTTAGAATTAGCTTTTTTCCAGTTATTAACCCATAATCCATTAATTTCTTTTGAAACACATTTAGTTCTGGATCATCTTCCGTTATTCCGAAGATAATCCATTCTGCTTTGGGTATCAGTCTTGTTTTAAATAACTTTGTAAAGATTTCAAAAATTTCATTCCAAAATTTTTGAATTTTTGTACAGAAGACAAATGAGTGCGCTATAGTTGCTTCTTGGGATTGACATTTATCACAAATAGATGATACGTTTGGGAAAATTTTATGAATTTTAGTTTTCGAATAATATAATCTATGTAAAATTTTAAATTGTATTAAAGTGTGTCTTACATTAATCAAGCATTTATGCACTTTTAATAAGTATTCATTCCAACTTTCCTTTGAAATTTTAATAGCTAACTCTTGTTCCCAGTCTCTTCTGATACCCTCCGTAGATGGTATTTGTGCATTTAAGATAATATTGTACAAATATGATATTAAGTTTGCTGATTCCGCTTTTATCTGCATTGCCTCGTCCAGTACATCTGCTGGGTTATTATGATGATCTTTTGTATATTTTTTCAAATAGTCGCATATTTGAAAGTATTTAAAATATTGATTATTTCCGAGTTTATATTTTATTTGTAATTGTTGAAATGAAAGTAATTTTCCAGTTTCATACAAGTCACCAAGCGTTTTAATTCCTAGTCTATCCCATTGTGTATAAGCTTTATCTATAATAGAAGGACTAAACGAAGGGTTATTGACTATAGGTAATAAAAGTGATAAGTTTCTTAATTTTAAATTTTGTTTTATTTGTTTCCAAATACGGATTGTACTATGAATAATTGGGTTCTTATTATAGTTTATGTTATTCAATTTCATTGGAGAGAGGAGGATCGCTCCAATGTTTCTAGAGGAGCAATCCTCTTTCTCCATTACAATCCAGTCTACTTGCTGGGCGGAGTTATCCATCAGTTGAATCATGTTTTTAATATTTACTGACCAATAATAATACATAAAATTAGGTAGTGCTAGACCCCCCAATACTTTAGATTTATTCAGATGGGTTTTTTGTATTCTATGTGATTTATAGTCCCATATAAAATTAGTGATATCTGAGTCGAGTTTTATAAAAAACTTCTTAGGTAAGTATATAGGAATTGATTGAAATAGGTATAAAATTTGTGATAAAAAGATCATTTTTATTGCGTTTATTCGGCCTATTAAAGACATCGGGAGCGTTTTCCAGAATTTAATTAATGTATTCAGTTTATTAAGTAGGGGGTCAAAATTTGCCCTGAACATACCTTAATATGCTCTGGTAATTTCGATTCCCAAATATTTAAATGTTTCTGTAGCTATTTTAAAAGGGAATTTTAAAAGATGTGTTGAATCTTTCGGTTTTATTGACATAATTTCACTTTTATTCCAATTTATTCTATATCCAGAAAAAGATCCGAAGTCTTCAATTAAATTTAATATATTTGGTATAGTGATTTGAGGTTTTGTAATATACAATAATATATCATCCGCGTATAAAGATATTTTATTATATGAGTCTTTAGTATTATATCCATGAATATCAGGGTGTATTCTAATTTTTTCTGCTAGCGGTTCAATAATGAGAGCAAACAGCTGTGGTGATAATGAGCATCCTTGTCTATTTCCCCTTGATAGTTGAAATTTCGAGGATAATATGTTATTAGTAAGTATTCTAGCTGTAGGTTTGTTATATAGTAACTTAATCCATAAAATAAAATTCTCTCCCAGTTGAAATTTTTGTAATACTTTATCCATATAATTCCATTCTACTTGATCAAATGCTTTTTCAGCATCCAGCGAAATAATTGATAATTCTTGATCTTCAGATTTGTGTGAGTGCATTATGTTGAGTAGACGTCTCATATTATTAGAAGAGTATCTCTTAGGGATAAACCCTGTCTGATCTGGGTTTATTAATTTACTAATGTATTTACTTAATCTTCTGGCTAATGTTTTCGCTAATATTTTTTGATCTGTGTTTAACAATGCTATAGCTCTATATGAGCCAGGTTCTTCTAAATCCTTATTTTTCTTAGGTATTAATGTAATCGTTGATTCCGCTAATGTATCAGGTAGTATTCGTTTTTTAAAAGCGTATTGGTACATTTTTTGTAATCTTGGTATTATTTTATCATAAAAGCTTTTATAAAATTCATTAGTAAATCCATCAGGGCCTGGTGTTTTTCCATTTTTTAGTGAGTTTATTGTATCTTCTAATTCCTTAATTGAGATTTGTGCACCCAGTTCCTCTTGTTCCTTCAGCTCTAACTTTGGAAGATTACAGGTATCCAAGAACTTTGTGATATTATTGGAATCAATTATCGTTTTAGATGTATACAAATTCTCGTAAAATTGCGCAAATCTTTTATTAATATCCTTCGGTGTTGTTAATAATTCCCCTTTATCTGATTTGATCTTTGGTATAGTATGTTCCTTTTCTCGTTTTTTTAGCTGGCGAGCCAAAAGTTTATGCGGTTTATCCCCAAATTCAAAGTGCTCTTGTTTTGTAATTTGAAAAAGTCTTATAAGTTTGGCAGATAATAATTTATTTAATTTAAATTTTAAAATTATTATTTTATTATGTTTATCTACTGATGGATCTTTAGCATTATCTATATCCATTTGTCTAATAAGTTCTTCTAACTGTCTTTGTTCATTCTTATTCTTTTTATTTTGAAAAGCTTGATATGAAATTATAATACCCCTAATGTATGCTTTAAAAGATTCCCAAAGTAAAGTAGGCGATATATCTGAAGTATCATTTGTTTGAAAAAAGACCTCCATTTGTTCTTTTAAATACATACTCGCTTGTGGATCTTTTAAAATTTGAGAGTTAAATCTCCAGAATGAATTATTCTTAGACAATCCTTCCAGTTTTAAAAAGAAAGTTAGTGGAGAATGGTCTGAAATTGAATTTGTATGGTATATTGCATTAGATGTTTGGGGGATTAATTTTGTATCCAGCAGAAAGTAGTCTATACGTGAGTATGTCTTATGTACCATTGAGTAAAACGAATATTCCCTGCCAGTTGGATTCACAATTCTCCAAACATCTGCTATATTAGTGTTATTTATGTAGGTATTGAGGAGTTCCCCAGTTTTCGATTTCATATTCCCTCTCTGTTTTTGACTTGATTTATCTAAGTACGGATCTAAAACACAGTTAAAGTCTCCGCCTATTATAACATTTTGATAGTTTGACTCTGCAATTATATTGAAGATTTTATTGAAAAAGTGGGGGTTATCAAAGTTAGGGGCATATATATTTACCAAAGTAAGTGGAGTGTCATGGATTTCTCCATTAACTATTAGGTATCTCCCTTCTATATCTGTTATAATATTCTTTGCTTTAAATGGTATACCTTTTCTTATGATAATTGACGTGCCTCTAGATTTTGAAGTGAATGAAGAGTGGTATGTTTGACCTATCCATTTCGCCCTCAGCCTAACTTGGTCCTGAGGTTTTAGGTGTGTTTCTTGTAGGAAGGTAATGTCAGAATTATACATTTTTAGCTGAGCTAATATCTTACCCCTTTTGATAGGTTCGTTAATACCTCTTATATTCCAACTACAAAATGAGATTCCTCCTAGGTTCTTTTGTGTGGTGTCATGCATTTTGAATAATTATAGTACCTTTGAATCTTGTGGTGCGTCCATATCCCAGGTCTTTAGGTATTGGGGGAGTTTTTGAATTATTAACTTTTGTTGGTATGTCCATATTATTCTTATCACTAAACACAAAACACAAACAAGTGATTTTATGTGATAAAAAAAAAACTAAAAAAGTGAGGCTACAGTATCTATAGTCGGCACTGTAGCGAGTGACCCACCTGTAGGTGGGAAAAAACCTTATTTTGACTTCCATTGCGTTGTTGCTCAACTAGCTCTGCTCTCTTAGTTAATCATAACATATTAAAATATTAAAACGAGGCCTCACATTCAGATATATAATACAATTTTACCCTGATATTTCCTTATAACATATATATATATCAGAGTTTAATTATTAAACCAATATTTTTGATTTCAATAAGAATCAGCTGTTGGTTGAAGGGGTTAACGAGACGTGCTCCTGGACATAAGCCAGGAGCTCGTTTCTCATCCCCTCCTCCCGCTTATAGACAAGGTTACAATTTATTAAAAATTCATATTAGTATGTTAGTTCATTATTTTTTTGTTTTTTTTGTTAGTATTCTAATCTAACCTGCATAACTTTTAAAGTTGTTAATAGGGTAAGTTCTTACAATTGGTTATAACATTTTAATCAATAAGCAATTATTTTCTAATTCATATTCATAATTCATATTCCAGCTATAAAGTTGTTTACACGTTTTGAACAGAAAATCCGGTGGCGTCATGTTAGACTAACAGACGTGCACCCAGCTCCTCTCCCGAAAAACTTCACGATTTATCGTGTAAAACGGGTCCGAAAATCGGGATTGTTTTTAAAAACCTTACCGGAGCTTCTGGTTACCGCGCTGATGACGTCATCGTTAAACGCGATATTTTAAACGGTGGTTTGAAGCCCTTTAAATGAGTAAATTGACTCCAGCTGTGAGCCCTCAGAGAGCTGTGAATAAGCTGTCGAAAAAGTTCGAAGCAGAAGTTACCTCTGAAGTCTCTGAAGTGGCTGCAGAAATGGATACAAGATCTAAGAAAGACTTTGATGACTTGAAGAAATCAATGAAAAATTTGAAAGATGAGATCTCGGATAATAGGGTGGAAGATAAGAAGGAAATGAAGGAAAATTCGGCAAAAATGATGGAAGGAATGGAGAAGATGATGAAGGATTTAAACGCTGGTAACCAGAAGAATATGACGGATTTACTGGACATTATGAATAAACGAATTGATGAGGTGAAAGATGGACTATCAGAGAAAATGGATAAGATGGATGTAATTACTACGGATAAGTTCATGGCTGTACTTGAAACAGTAGCTGCAAGTATGCACACAATTACGGAATTGGAGAAAAATACGGCTCGACTGGTTGAAGACATGGCGAAATTGAGGCAAGAACATGAGCAAATGAGGCGAGAAAACGAACAAGCATCACTACAAATGGGGACTCAATTAGAGAAAGTCTCATTCAAATGCCTGGACCTGGAAGCTCGCTCTAGACGCCAGAATTTGAGAATTCTTGGTGTTTCAGAGGGGGCAGAAGGGGAACAGGTACGTGAATTTGCCATGGGCTTGTTGAAACAACTGTTGAATCTTTCCAAGGAACCGAAAATCGAAGTGGCTCATCGTGTCCCAAGATTTGGAAAAAGATCTGATGCGGGAAAAGCTTATCCACGACATATTATAGTGAAATTTCGAGATACTGCAGAACTGGAATACGTTATGAGTAAAATCAAATATGGTGTACAATTACGGCTGGACAAGGACACTATTAAGATATTCAGGGACTACCCACATGAAATTGTGCAAAAAAGAAACAAATTTGATAAGGTTAAAGATCTTTTAAGAGGGAGAGAAGGGGTCAGATTTGGGGGTTTTTATCACGCGAAAATGCGTATTTCCTTTAATGGTCTTGAAAAGTCATTTGTTAAGCCTGAAGACGCTTTCAAATATGCCCAAACGATTGTTGAAAAACAGAAATAAAAGGGAGCTTTGGCAGATCCGAATAATTCTCAGCTATGTTTTGTCTGGGGATAGTTACACTGTTATCTCTGGAATGTTGAAGCAAGGACATTTTCTGTTCAAAAAATCTAATGATATAGAGATTGACCAGGCCGATAGAGTGGATGTGAATGTTCAGCCTCATCTTAATGGAGAGCAGACCAAATTCCTGCTCCTATTTCTTAGTAAGAAATTATGTGTTTCCATGGCTTTATACCCAAACAACACAAATCATGCTGCTGATTAAATTAATGTGCCAGTGGGAGGCACAGTGGAACAGTGGTAGTGTTGCTATCTCACAGCGCTAGAGACCCGGGTCCGACCCTGACTATGGGTGCTCTCTGTACAGTGTTTGGACGTTCTCCCTGTGCCCGCATTGGTTTTGTCTGGGTGCTCCAGTTTCTTCCAACATTCCAAAGACATGCACATTTGCAGGTTAATGGGCTCCTTTGTTCTGTAAATTGTCCCTAGTGTGTAGGATAGTGGTCGTGGTCGGCGCAAACTCATTGGGTTGAGGGGTCTGTTTCCACGCTGTATCCCAAATCTAAACTAAACTAATGCATATCCATCAGGTTCAATTCTTAGCAGTAGAGTTGCTGCCTTATGGCGCTAGAGACCCGGGTTCGATCCCAACTTCCGGTGCTGTCTGTATGGAATTTGTACATTCTCCCAGTGAATTGCATGTTTTTTTCGCTGGGATCTCTGGTTTCCTCCAACAGTCCACAGGTTTGTAGGCTAATTGGCTTGGTAAAAATTGTAAATTGTCCATGTAGTGTGTTCGGGGATCGCTGGTCGGCACGGACTCGATGGGCCGAATGGCCTATTTCCACGTTGTATCTCAAAACTAAACTAAACTAATGCACATCCCTAAGATTCAATTTCAGGAATCTCTACCACCATAGATGCCAGTCTTTAACAAGACATGTTCATGGTGTGAAACTGGCAGCACTCATTCCATTGATTTAGAAATGTTGTTTGACGCTGTGAAAGAAGGTGGCAAAATATGGGTAGTATGGTTTTCAGTGGTGGCTAAAAGGACAAATGAGGACCTCCACACACAGAAGTCAAGAGGCTATTTAGATCCTGAAGCGTCAATAGCTGAGGGTTGTGCTCCAGGCCAGACCCAAGGGAAGAAGTCACATGGACCGATGCAGTTCCACAAAAGGGTTGATTTAGGTTCAAAGGTTCAAAGGTTCTTTATTTGTCACATACACCATTTGGTGTAGTGAAATGCAGATTGACATTGCGGCACATTAAAAAGAATACAACATAACAATAATAAAGAAATTTAAACATAAAAACACCCCCCCACAATGGTTCCCCATTATGAGGGAAGGCACAAACATTCCTGGATGCGTTTTAAGAGACTGCGCCGAGCAACTGAAAGATGTCTTCACAGACATTTTTAACATCTCACTCAGCCAGGCAGTAGTGCCCAACTGTCTTAAGAGTGCCACCATCGTCCCTGTCCCGAAGAAACCAAACCCAGCCTGCCATAATGACTTTCGACCAGTGGCTCTAACACCCATAGTAATGAAGTGTTTTGAGCGACTGGTTATGCAGCATATCAAAAATAGTCTACCTGCCGACCTAGACCCACTGCAGTTCGCCTACAGAGCCAACCGATCCACAGAGGACGCAGTCTCAACAACACTGAACCTCGTACTGTCACACCTTGATCGGAAAAATACTTATGCCAGGATCCTCTTCATAGACTTCAGCTCTGCTTTTAATACAATCATTCCGCAGCAGCTGGTGGAGAAGTTGGAGCTATTGGGGGTTGATGCTGGCACATGTAACTGGGTCCTGAACTTTCTATCGCAACGGCAGCAGACAGTCAGGGTGGGCAGTAGGATATCAAAAACCATAGCCGTGAGCACTGGCTCGCCCCAAGGCTGTGTCCTAAGCCCCCTGCTGTTTAGTCTGCTAACACACGACTGTACTGCTAGTCTCAACAACAACTTCATCAACAAGTTCGCTGATGACACAACAGTGGTGGGTCTCATCAGCGACAATGATGAGTCGGCGTACAGGATGGAGGTGGAGCTGCTCACAGGATGGTGCAAATCCCACAACCTCATTCTCAACGTGGGAAAAACTAAGGAGATGGTGGTTGACTTCAGGAGGGTGGGAAAACAACACCATACACCTCTGCACATCGATGGAGCTGATGTGGAAAGGGTCAACAGCGTGAAGTTCCTAGGACTCCACCTGTCAGATGACCTGACGTCCACGACCAACACCACAGCACTGGTCAAGAGAGCCCAGCAGCGACTACACCCTCACCGAAGACTACGTAAAGCAGGTCTCCCCACTACACACCTACGAACTTTTTATAGGGGGACAATCGAGAGCTCATTAACTACAGCATCACTTCCTGGTTCGGGAGCTGCAAGGCGTACGAACGGCACCAACTAGACAGGATTGTGAAGACCGCCAGCAGGATTATTGGTGCTCCACTCCCTTTCCTGTTGGACATATACAGGAAGAGATGTATCAGCAGAGCCATCTCCATCATCAAAGACCCCTACCACCCATCCCATCACATATTCTCCATCCTGCCATCTGGGAAGAGGTACCGGAGCATTAGGTGCAAAACCAGCAGGATGCTCCTCAGCTTCTTCCCGCAGGTTATAAGACTGATGAACGGACTTTGTCCCCTGCCAAAGTATCGTGCACCAACCACCAACCTGGACACACTGCAGCAGAGCCACTGTCGTGACGCTGCCGATCGGAACGCCTGTTGATGTTTAGTAGAGTAGAGTGTTAATTTGTTCATGATATATGTATTTTTGCTTCTATTTATTTTTTACTGCACACTGGAATGGACACTGGTTGAGGAACGTTTTTTTGTTTCCTCTGGGTATGCGAATACTCAGGAAATGACAATAAAGATATACAATACAATACAAAGTCCAGTCCCCATCACCATGTCCACCCATTGTCGGGCCTATTGAGGCCTCCGCAGTTGCCTTTACGGAGGCTCGATGTTCCATGGTGCTCCGGCGTCGGGAGAATCCTCTCAGTGGCTTGGAATACCTGGAACTGCCGCTTCCTCACTCGAGACCGTGGCTTCCGAAGTCAACAGGCTGCGCTGGATGGAGCTTCACCACTGGCGATCTCTGCAAGAGATCCCAGGCTCCCGATGTAAAGTTCAGCGCCGCCGCACACTGCTGGCCGCTCCACAGACCCGCAGCTCCACGATGTTTTTATCGGCGGTCCCAGCATACCGGAATTCCAGTGCGGCGACCTGGGCAAGGCATTGCCCGCTCCGCGATAGCGCTCCAGCGCTGTGCCGCCGCCGAAGCCGAGGTTCTGGCCGGTCCCCTGAGGAAACGCTGCTCCAGGCCCCGACGGTAGGCGGCGAGGACGGGTCGAAGGTGCTGCTCGGAGGAAAGCCGCCTCTCCGACCAGGTAGGGACCCTGAAAAGCAGTCCCCCACCCCCCACATAAAAAAGACTAAACCTCCAAAAACAAAACACTTTAGCTCACTAAAAGTAAAATAAAGATTTGAAAAAACGGACAGCTGCAGGCTGGTCAGCCACACCCATACAGGACAGTGCCCCCTACCACTACAGGACGGCGCCCGCTACCCCTCTTTATCCCTCTTATTTATCCCTCTTATTGAAGGCAAACCATTGCATCACAAAGACTATCACTAACAGTTGCTTAAATGCACACTTACCATGACTCAAGGTCACCCCCTCAATGCATAGCTTCAACATTTTATCAACATTCAACCATGGCAGGTACATGACTTTGATGCAATGTTACAAGGTTACTAACATACATCTTTCCTAGAGGAAGGATGACTCATAACTGGCACCGGATAATGGCCCTGTCTCACGGTGCGAGTCCACCCACGAGTGATACCGAGTTTAAAACAAATCAAACTCGTGGTAATCACGTAGAATTAACGTAGCGGGAACGTCGGAACTCGTAACGCTAACGGCAGGTACTCAGGAAACTTGTTAACTCATGAAAATCTTTCAACATGATGAAGGATTTCCACGAGTCAAATTTACACTTGAAGTAAAAATTCTAAACTTTTAAACTCGTAAGAACGTAGTAGCCCGTGAGTTTACCATAGTGACTCGTGAGTCTACCGTGGGCACTCTTTAACTCACCGGACAGGCAGCATCTCTGGAGAGAAGGAATGGGTGACGGGATAATAATAATAATAAATTTTATTTGTGGGCGCCTATACAAAAGTCTCAAGGACACCTTACAGAATTTAACAAAGAACATATAATAGGAGTAAAATAAGTTATAAAGACATCACCAATACACAAATAAAAGACAGAATTGAAACAAAAGACAAAAAAGAAATCAGAAACACAATGTGAAGAGAGAGCAGCGGCAGCTAAACCGCGCCAGCGTCCACTCTCCCTTCCGACCGCCATCTTGGACACAAACTAACATAGACACTACACACAAAAAAAATCATCCCCCACAATGGACAACACTGTGGGGGAAGGCACAATGTCCAGTCCCCATCCCAGTTCACCCAAAGTCAGGCCTATTGAGGCCTCCGCTATTGCCTCTACGGAGGCCCGGTGTTCCTGGCCGTTCTCACCGGGTGATGTTGCCCCGGCGTCGGGAGAGTCCACTCAGCGGCTGGGCCACCTGGAACGGCCGCATTCCTTACCGGATGCCGCGGCTTCCGAAGCCGACAAGGTCGCGCCGGTTTGGAGCTCCCAGGCTCCCGATGGTGAAGTCGGCGCCGCCCACTCCTCTCCGCAGACCTGCAGCCCGGAGGTGTCAAACTCACGGTCACAGCTCACCAGAGCTCCAGCGCGTCGATCCAGCGCGGCGACCTAGGCAAGGCATCGCCTGCTGCGCTCCGCGATAGCGCTCCAGCGCTGTGTCACCACCGAAGCCGAGGTGCTGGGCGGCCCCTGCCAGGAAACGGCGCTCCATGCCCGCTGGTAGGCCACGAGGACGGGTCGACGGGGCAGTCCGGAGAAAAAGCTGCCTCACCGACCAGGTAGGGACCTAGAAGTGAGGTTACCCCCTTCACCCTACATTAAAAAGTCGGATTACTCCCACAGGACAAACGCAGGACTCACTAAAACTATTAAAAAAAGTGAATTAAATGGACGGCTGATGATTAGCAGCCATCCCCCAAGATGGCTCCTCCTCTCTCTGACGTTTCCAAATTTCTGCTGCGTCTTTGTGTTACTCCAGCACCGTGTGTTCACTTTTTGTCAACCAGCATCTGCCCTTTCTTGTGTATGACATTATTTGTATCTGTGGCAGTTGATTGTCGCTCCCTTCAGTTTCCCAGGGGTCGGGACGGGACTGGAGTTGGGAGGGAAAGGTGGGGGGGAGGGGAGGGGAGTGGGGGTAGAGGGGGGGTTGTCGTGACTTAGTACGGGAGACAAGTGTAGGAGAGGTGTACTGACTGTGTGGGCAGACACTTTGGTAGTGATTGCCCATGGGGTTCACTGTCGAGGACTTCATAATGCAGAGAGCATTATAAACAGTTGCCGCAAAAAAAGATTTTTATTTTTTTTTTTTTTTTTTTTAATAATTTTTTTAATAGAAGTACGGTAGATTACAGTAATGTACAACACGTATATATTAATACATTTTTTGTACCGCTTCACTTTTTTAAACTTTAAGAAAGAAAAAGAAAGAAGTAAGAAAAGTGAAGAAAGTGCGCAAAGGTTGTGAAGTGCAAAAGAGTGTTGGGAAAAGAAAGCCCCTTAGAAAAGAAGTTAGAGAAGGAAGTAAAGTTAGAAAATAGACCCTAGAAAAGAAAGAGAAAGAAAGAAGGAACAATCGCTCTATTATAACTCTTATAACATACTTCATAGAGAAGGAACTACCAACCAAGTCTGTTTTTATTTTACCTCCCATTACCAGGTCCAGATACCTTTTATTTTGTGTGGATCTGGTATATCTGGGTATTGAAGGCACTTCTGGTCTGCAGTGTGCAATAGTCACCAAAATACACTGCATCTTTAGAAAGGAAAAATACAAAACATGTCAATCCCACGCCGTCCAAGTTGGCGTCTTGGGGTAGTCCTATTTGCCTGCATGTGGCCCATAGCGCTCTAAACCCCTCCCATCCATTTATCTGTCGTTAATAACCTCAAGAAAATAAAATAAGTCTACGTGAGCCTGCTTCAGTTTCCTGGGTCCAACTCACAGAGAAGTCTTCCCCTTTCCAGGGTTAATCGCTCCACTGTTTATAATGCTCTCTGCATTATGAAGTCCTCGACAGTGAACCCCATGGACAATCACTACCAAAGTGTCTGCCCATACAGTCAGTACTCCTCTCGTACACTTGTCTCCCGTAGTAAGTCACCCCCCTCCCCCCACTCCCCTCCCCCTACTCCCCTCCCCCTACTCCCCTCCCCCCACCTCCCCTCCCCTCCCCCCCTCCCCCCCCACCTTTTCCTCCCAACTCCAGTCCCGTCCCGACCCCCTGGGAAACTGAAGGGAGCGACAATCAACTGCCACGGATACAAATAATGTCATACACAAGAAAGGGCAGATGCTGGTTGACAAAAAGTGAACCCACAGTGCTGGAGTAACTCAAAGATGCAGCAGAATTTTGGAAACGTCATCCCATCACCCATTCCGTCTCTCCAGAAATGCTGCCTGTCCGGTGAGTTAAAGAGTGCCCACGGTAGACTCACGAGTCACTACGGTAAACTCACGGGCTACTACGTTCTTACAATGAGTTTAAAAGCTTTAAATTTTTACTTCAAGTGTAAATTTGTCTCGTGGAAATCTTTCATCATGTTGAAAGATTTTCACGAGTTAACAAGTTTCCCAAGTACCTGCCGTTAGCGTTACGAGTTCCGACGTTCCCGCTACGTTAATTTTACGTGATTACCATGACTTTGATTTGTTTTAAACTCGGGATCACTCGTGGGTGGACTCGCACCGTGAGACTGGGGTTTTAGAAGGTCATCCACTGACATGGCCCAGGGAGTAAATACTGGCTGAGTGCCTGCTGAAGTGTTTACGGCCAGAGGCAGTGCTCAGATCAGTGAGGATGATGGTGCCCTGCAAATTCAGCTGGTGTGGTGCAGAGAACAGTAGAGGGAGAGGCCATCAGAGGGAGAGTAGACTTGATGGGCCAAATGGCCTAATTCTGCTCCCAACACTTATGATCTTATGATGACCCTATGACTGACTTGTAATTTGAACATGAAGTAAAGAGTTTGGTGAAAAAGGACACAAAGTTCTGGAGTAACTCAGCGGGTCAGGCAGCATCTCTGGAGAACATGGATAGGTGACGTTTCGGGTCGGGAGCCTTCTTCAGATTGAGTTGCTACCTGAACCATTGAGTTACTGCAGCACTTTGTGTCCTTTTGTGTAAACCAGCATCTGCAGTTCCTTGATTCTACTCAAGAGTCTGGCGAGTCTCTAGTGACAGAAAGCACAAAATACTATTTACAAGTTAAGCTTCTGGTCTCCGATATCCTCTAGAATGTTGATAACTTGACACTTATCAATGAAATTATGTACCGTTCCTTTTTTGTTGGATTGTGCCATTATCTATCTGTTGTATGGTGTGATCTCTTCCTGCTCCTCTGCTATGGATCAGGATGTCTTGCACTGTGTCTACGTATCATCTGGATATGATCTCACACAATGTTGTGCATTAGAGGAGTGAAACTCAATGCGGGTCCGGTGAAAATCCACATTGATGGGTGGAGCCTTTCATACAGAGTGAATTTCCGCCCTCATTCCTTGCCTCACAGGAAATCAGGCAGAGTCAGCAAAGCCAATCACCTACACCATCCTACCAAAGGCAACTAGGTGAATTCCTGTCTCCCTGGGTATAAAGTGTGTGTCACCTATCTTGAATACATAATGCATGTGACACTCCTAACAATTCTTGATTAGTACGGTTGTCAGGGGTTATGGGGAGAAGGCATGAGAATGGGGTTGAGAGGGAAAGAAAGATCAGCCATGATTGAATGGCGGGTAAAGATGCAGGTAAAATTAGTGAAGTATGTGATTAGTGGGGTCAGAAAATACACGATGAACCAAAAAGGGCTTCTTCTATGTCTTTGGGAAATATGGAAATGTGCACTGGAAACTATTCTCAAGGCAACAATTAATTTAACAACTGAATATCAGATACAGAAGAGAAAAACACATTGAAAGCAAAAGATACAACAACATCTGTGGAATGATCAAGAAGGGCAGTTACGTATCTGAAATTGATAAATTTAATATTAAGAGCTCAGAGCCTTTCAGTCTGCAAGGGTGACCAGTAACTTCTGACTCCCATTCACTTTAATTCTCCATCATGCTTCCAGGCTGATTCCCTCCAGCTTTCTAGGTTGCTCTAATAATGCCAATATAAGGTTGAAGGCACTAAGATGTAAAAAGCCTTTGTGCGTTTTGACTGACTTGCTCTGGAACCTTTAGACATTCTAATGCCCAATAATTACTGAGTCACCAAGAAAGACTCGGTAAGAATGGTGAAGAACTTGATTATTGACTTATGATATCTCATATCAATATGTGCTTAGCTTGGTTTGAAATAGAGAGCAGGAAAATGTTCCCCACCTGACACTGTATGTAACCCAATTATGAATATTTAATTGCATTAACACTATTTTCCCACATGACACTCTGTGGAAGTGAGGTAAACTCGATAGTGGTGTTTAAGAGGTCTTTGGATGGCCTCATGGAAGTGCAGGGAATAGAGGGATATGGATCATGTGCAGGCAGATGAGATCAGTTTAACTTGGCTTCATGTCCGTTGCAAACATTGTGGGCCGAAGGGCCCGTTCCTGTGCTGTACTGTTCTATGGTCTCTTTCTTCAACCCGTTGAAAAGGTGTTTGACCACCTAGAAAGTAATTCAGAATTGTGACATTGGAACATTTTAATTCTTGTATTAAACAACAGGTTCAAATGTAGACAGGATACGGAAGATAGCCATGGGCTGATTACTGAGGCTAGCATGGGAGTGAGGAGCACAAAACCTGGTGTGATATACAATGGAGAGCTCCAATTTCAGTTGATTTTGATAAATGTGTGTGTGTGATACAGCGTGGAAATAGGTCCTTCGGGCCATCGAGTCCGTGCCGACCAACAATCCACTGTACACTAGTTCTATCCTAATAACTAGGGACAATTCACAGGAAACAATTAACCTACAACCCTGCATGTCTTTGGAATGTGTGAGAAAATCAGAACTCACGGAGAAAACCCACACAGTCACAGGGAGAACGTACAAATTCCATACAAACAGCACCCGTAGTCAGGATCGAACCCAGAACACTGGCACTGTAAGGCAGCATCTCTACCGCTGCGCCACTGTGTCGCCCCTATGTATGTGTGTATGTATGTTGCATGTATGTATATACGTGTGTGCATATATGTGTGTGTCTCAAGCCAAAACGTCACCCATTCCTTCTCTTCAGAGATGCTGCCTGTCCCACTGATTAACTCCAGCTTTTTGTGTCTATCATCGGTTTGAACCAGCATCTGCAGTTCCTTCCTACACATCTCCATTTGTGTGTTTGAACCTTGTAAAGCTAACACAAGCCAAACTGCATTTTTCAAATTATTCAGTTGCCCTTTCTATAATTTATCTAAATTATTTTAGATTACTTATTGAATAGGTATTTATTATTTATCTCATGTGAGCTTTAGTGGGGAATGGCAATGGGGGGGTTGGTGCATTTTACTGTAGAGTGTTAATGTGCAGACTTCTTCCCTGGTAAAGCAACCAATAAGTTAGATAACAATCTGTTTGAAATTATAGTTATTGCTGTTTCACACCCACACAAATCCTGTAACGTGGCATTAATAGCCCTTATTATTAGCTCCAAGCAATCAATTTCTTCATTTGATGTCACCGATAAATTACATTATTTATAACAGCCTGTAGCTTTGGGTATGTGCGGTGTGTGTTTGTAAATTTTACTTCGGAGTCACGTGAGTGACTACGTGAAGAAGACCCATCAGGACGCATGCGCGTCATTACGTCGGTCGCATTGGCGCAGACAGGCTGGGTGGAACAGAGTTCTCCAGCGGTAAGTTTAAAAAATCCTACATGTAAGTTTAAACTTACTTTTCAGGTTGTCCGTTGCAGGAATCTTTTTTCGCAGGTTCCTGCTGGACATGAAATTCAGCAGAACCCGGTGGACCGCGGGGATATCGGCTTCGGACCGCGGGAGTGCGGTAGCAGGCGGCCAGTGGGTTTTGCTGGTTGAGTCGCTGACAGAACGGTCCGCAACTCCCGAGGTTCAGCAAGCTACGGTCACTGTGGGTGGCTGTTGGGCTTGTTGTTTCGAGTCGCTGTCAGGCAGGTCAGCGACTCCCGAGATGTGTTTAAAATAGGGTCCGCGGGCTTCTCTAGACCGCAGGGATACCGGCTATGGTCCGCGGTAAGTGAGGAGCCGGTGGCAGTCGGACTTCTTGTTAGAGTCGATGACAGTAAGGTCAGCGATTCCTGAGGGGATACTACACGACTCATTGAGGCAGGGACCTCGAATTTGGCAGCCCATATGTGTCTAAACTATGTGGAGCCTGGCCAGGAGGGTTCCCTCTGTTATATGTATGTCCTCACAAGTGCATTATCCTGATATGGTGCTCCATATTAGGGCAGGACATCAGGGGATTGCGGCAGCACCTGTGTTTTCAGGGCGGCTTACAAATTCCCTCAGTGGAGAGGAGTACAAGGGGTCAGTGTGTGGCTGACCCCAACCCCAACTCAGGAAGTGAGATTAGTGGTTTATCACCCTTATGTGTCTATGGCAGTAGCAGTTTCTGCTAATTCTGTGGAGGTTTCAGGTCTAGGCCAAGCTGGCCTTCAATGAGAATTTACAATTCACGCATGCCCTCCAAATTAAGGACGAATGCAATTTTGGGAAGCGTTCAAAAGGGTAGACATTATAGTTACCACTTGGTCACATTGTGACTATCATACCGAGAGAGATGATTATCATTTACTCAATTAAGGAAATGGGAAGCCTTGTTGAGCTGTATTATCAGTCACCTGTGGGAGTTACACCAGGTGGCGTCATAGTAATTCTGCTCATTAAAAGGGACTGTGCACGGTTTCTTCCCCAAGATGCCGGATGATTCATATTAAAAGTAAATAAATCCCAGGTTTAACTGGGATGGGCGTCTTTATTCACATAAATGTATTTGCCTATGACAAATAACTGTTAAGTTTGTTCCAGCATTTCCCACTATGTCTGATGTATGGGGGCAGAGGCGCTCCAATTCTTCCCTATAGACGGCGTTGGCATCGGGAAGGAGCACGATTTGGAGTCGCTAGCACGTGCAGCCTGTTTGGGGAAGGAGGATACCAACAGAGTATCGATTTGCATGGCTAGTCCTGGCGGCTGCTGTAGGCAGCGACCTGATAACCCCAACTCAGAGTGAATGCCAAGCCAGGGGTATCAATGTCAGACAACATTGCATCTCGTTGCAATCCAAGAACGCTCCATCGTACGGCATGTCAGGCAGCAACACCTGGTAAAGGGTTGCCAAATTACCCCCACTCAAGGGAGTGGTCGAGAGAGTGCTACAGGAGGATGCACATGTGCCTGAAGCAACACCTGTTTGCAGGGTTGCCATTCCTCCCACTTGGTGCACCACAGTGATCGAGATGGTGCTAAAATACATGCACACATGCCTGAGGTGACGCCTCGTAAAGGGTTGCCAAAATTTCTCCCACTCAAATGGCGGAGTGGTCGAGAGAGTGCTACAGGAGTATGCACATGGGCCTGAAGCAACATCTGTTTGCAGGGTTGCCATTACTCCCACTCGGTTCTCCGTAGTGGTCGAGATGGTGCTAAAATACATGCACACAGGCCTGGGGAAGCTCCTGTTGCAGGTTGCATAAGTACTCCCACGTGGATGTATAGTGGATGAAGATGGAGCCACACACATATGTGATAAGATTGTGGGGAATGGTGTCGAACAACTTGCTTGGTACAGAGGCATGTACAAGCAAATGGAGGAGATGGATGGTGATACCTGCTTCAGCTTCGATAAGTCCCACTCTAAAAGAGTGTCTAAGGTTAGTATGGATTAACTCCAAACAGGAAACCAAACAAGGCTATGTGCCGGGATCCTATGCTGAATGCATGAGGGTAAGCAGTGGCCGTTTGCCTCTAAAATTGCTGCGCAGTTGCTGATTGCTGATCCATCCAGAGAAATCCAAATTAACACCTGACTATTTGGGTCACAATTGATTCAATTAAGTGACTCTGCCCAGGGAAAAAAGGGTAGAGCTAATTGACAGCTGTATCATGCTAATTGAGGCATTAAGGATACATTCGGGTCATTATAATAGACCTGTGCGGTTATCAGTAAAGGCTATTCTGGTTTGCAATGGTGGATTTACCATGTGTACAGGAGTTATAGCAAGGTAATGCTTGACCAGCCTTCCATGATTTTGCAGATGAATGTCAGTGCACTCGGTTGGGGTGTCACAGATACGAGTTTCAGCTGTGGAGGCAGATGGACTGAGCAAGAGGCATTGCTTCTGCAGACATGGGCAATTAACTATTAAGAGGTTTTTATGGACAAGGCTTATTGCTCTAACAAATGTAATCTGCATGTTCAGTTTCAGATTGACAATACTACGCAAGTGGCACATATATTAATCACATCGGTGGAATCAAGTCGGTATTTTGTGACAGATTGGCTAATCAAATTTGGGCCTGGTGCATTGGAAAAGATATTTCAGCTATTTATCTACCAGGTAGATTCTACATAGTAGCAGACGCCAAGTCACGAAAGTTCCATGACAACATAGATTGTATATGAATGCCAGATATCGATTTGTTTTGCATCAAGGTTCAACCATCAAATGCCTAAATAGGTTTCATGGGAACCAGACCAGGTGGCAGTTGCAATTGATACTTTGACATTGAGGTGGTATGTTTTATATATTTTCCTACCATTTTGCCTAATAGGTCGGAGTCTGCAAGAAATCAAGCAGGATGCCGCTTTGAGGGTGCTTGTAATACCAAATTGGCTGAATCAAGCATGGTTTCCCTTTGATGTTACAGTTAGGGATCAAAACCTCTTTTTGGTGGTTCCCAAGCGTAGGAATTGACTGGAGCATCCGCTAACACGGGAAAGTCATCTGTTATGTGATTGTATTGACTTGTTAATTTGCAGGTTTTAAGAAGGCCATACCTGGAGCAAGGACTGTCTGGGTGAACGGTGAACATGCTCACTGTAGCCTGGAGAAAGAGTACTCAAAAGGGGTATATTACTTATGTAAAAAATGGGAGCAATATTGTGTACAAAATAATATTGACTATAATACTGCAGGTATTGTGGATATTTTAGAGTTCCTGTTGATACTCTACGATGATGAGGGGCTCAGTTATATCACCATTAATACAGCTTTAAGTGCTTTGTCATCGTATGGTTTTGATGGGGTCAGGAAAGATCCTATTCAGTTTCATCATATCATAGCTGGATTGATGAAAGGAATTTCAACTCTAAACCTCCTAAACCCAGGTATATGGCGATCTGGGATGTGTGTGAGGTCCTCAAGATGCTTTGACAGTAGGTTCCTGTCATGTCTCTGAATTTGCCAAACTAATCATGAAAGTGGTTATGCTCTTGGCATTGGTTCAGCATAGCAAGTGCAGATTTTGCAAAAACTTCTGCTAGACAGGATGGAAGTTGCTGAAGAGAATGTTATGTTATATAATTGCGTCCTGCTTAAGCAGCGCAGGCCAGGTGTCACAGGTTTGTTAAAATTGTGTTTCAGCATAACCTACTGATCCATGTTTATGTGTAATGGCACATTTATTTTCATTATATTGAAGCTATAAAGACCTTAAGAAATGTGGAAACAGCATTGTTTATCAGTTACATGAAGCCACACAGGAGAGTGTTAGTGCAGACTATCTCAAGGTGGTTTAAAGCAAATGTTAATTAAGGCAGGTATTAACACTGAAGTGTATATATCCTTTTTCCACTAGTGCAGCAGCAACGTTGTCGGCTAGGGCGATGGATGTTCACAGCGGCCATATTTTATAGGTGCCGGGTGGTCAAATGAATTATTTGAATTTTTTTTTACCATCGGCCGATCGCCGATCGGAGAGAGGCTGTTTGCAAATTCAGTATTAAGTCCTGTTTAGTTCCCCTGGGATAGACGGGTTACTGTTTGTTTTGATTATTCAAATCAATTGTTACTGCATGATATTAACATTTCATGTTTAACGCATTATTGATTGTTTCTCATCGAAAGTCAATCAATGCAGTGAGGCCGGGATTTGGATCTGCGGCATAAAATCACAGAGCTTTGAACCCTTCACGTAGTCACTCACATGACTCCGAAGTAAAATAGTAAGATTAAACGAGAACTTACCAGTTTGAAGTTTGATCTTTATTTTATGAGGAGTTACGTTGGTGATTACGTGCCCGCCACGCCCAACCCTCTCTCATAAAAAAGGTCATATGGTAGTTCTCATGTTGCTCATCTTAATATGTTACTTCAAATATTGTGTTGTCTGTGATTTCATACCGCTGCTTTGAAGATTGACGCGCATGCGCCCTGACGGGTCTTCTTCACGTAATCACCAACGTAACTCCTCATAAAATAAAGATAAAACTTCAAACTGGTAAGTTCTCGTTTAATCTTACTATTATATTTATATACCTGCGTATGTAGTTTTAAGTGTGTGTTGTGTATGTTGTGTGTGTGCTCATGCGTGTGTGTATCTACAGTGTATGTTTACATTATATTTGTATGTGCATGGGTCATTTTGCAGATATTTGCATTTGTATGTGCTTGCATTTAAGCATGTGTGAGCGTGCATGAATGAGCATGTGCATGTGTGCATATGTATTTGTGGGTGAGGACGTATGTGTGCATCTGTACATGTAAGCATTTATACATGCATGTGAGTGTCTGTGCATCTGTATATGTGTGTATTTCTGTGTGAGGATCAGTTGCTTTTGATCCAGTTTAGTGAAGGTTACAAATTAATGAATTTGATCAAACACAAACCTTGAGGGCTGAAAATGTATTTTGAAAAATAGGTGTTTTTCTGCATTTATAATCCAATCATTAGAGTGGGGTAACATTTGAGGAAAATAGCTATATTACTTGACTATTTGTGGATATGTAGCAGGGCTATGAATATGATTCAAGCCACATCAGAATCCATAAATTCATTTGGAATTCAAGTCAGACTAGCCTTACTGGGTGGAAATAGAAGAATGAATGTTGGCATTAATGTATCTCAGCAAGTTTCCTTGAGTTTAATAGATGTCACGTCTCACTCCAGATGTGAGCTCCTAAACCATGCCTTGGCTGTCCAAAAATACTTGGAGCCATGTAAGGCCTGAATGATGAAGTGCCTCGTCAAATAGTCAGATTATTTTTTGACTGGTCGGCCCAGCAAGTCTGCACCGACCTGTAACACTATCACAGACACAATCGGGACAACTTGCATATACACCAAGCCAATTAACCTACATACCTGTACGTCTTTGGAGTGTGGGAGGAAAACGAAGATCTCGGAGAAAACCCACGCAGTCACGGGGAGAATGTACAAACTCCGTACGGACAGCACCTGTATTCGGGATTGAACCTGGGTCTCCGGCGCTGCAAGCGCTATAAGGCAGCAACTCTACCACTGCGCCACAGTACTGCCCGCAAATATTATATACTACTAATCCAACTTGTAAGGGCTTAATGTTGTTGAAAGTGTAAAAAGGGATGTGAAGTTACATGAAGTTACTTTCATGGCTTACATGAAAGTGTAACTTCAAAACACAGTTTTGATCCAATTTGTTGTGTACAATAGTTTGAACTCAACTAGGAGTGCTGAGATGGTATGTTTCATCCTTCAACAATGATGGAAGCAGCATTTGTGGAGCAACACTCTTGGCTCCACTGAACTACTCCTACTGAGGGTGTAGCCAGCACTGGTTGACATACAGCAATACAAATGACATTGGGTCAAGCACCAAAGAGGAGTGTGTGCAGGTTTTCAGATGTGGTACTGGAGGTCCCTGTGAAGGAGGTCCTGAGGAGGAAGTGAACCCTCCACCTACACCTGTCCTTCCTGGTGTCCCCTTCTACAGCAACCACTTCTGTTCCACTCCCCCTCGCACTCCCTCTGCAGACTTGGACATTCTATGGCCAGTTAGCCTTGACCAAGTACTCCTTCCCCCACTGGTGATTTGTATAAATGTACAATGGTGTGTACCGGACAATATCTATCATTTATAGATGTAGTCCCTGAAGATATGATGAGAAATTCTATGCAGTCAGGACAAAGTACCTCAAAGGCTCCCAAAATGGTTCAAAACGACTTCAGTACCAAATAAGGAGTGATATTGAATGTCAGCAATGACTACTTTACTGATACTTAGCTACGTCGGCACTGTTAAGCGAGTACATCCAATTATGTGGAAACAAGGAACTGCAGATGCTGGTTTAAAAACATATGGAGTCTGGAGGAGCTCAGCGAGTCAGGCAGCATAGAAACATAGAAACATAGAAAATAGGTGCAGGAGGAGGCCATTCGGCCCTTCGAGCCAGCACCGCCATTCATTGTGATCATGGCTGATCGTCCCCTATCAATAACCCGTGCCTGCCTTCTCCCCATATCCCTTGACTCCACTAGTCCCTAGAGCTCTATCTAACTCTCTCTTAAATCCATCCAGTGATTTGGCCTCCACTGCACTCTGTGGCAGGGAATTCCATAAATTCACAACTCTCTGGGTGAAAAGGTTTTTTTCTCACCTCAGTCTTAAATGACCTCCCCTTTATTCTAAGTCTGTGGCCCCTGGTTCTGGACTCGCCCAACATTGGGAACATTTTTTCCTGCATCTAGTTTGTCCAGTCCATTTATAATTTTATATGTTTCTATAAGAACCCCCTCATCCTTCTAAACTCCAGTGAATACAATCCTAGTCTTTTCAATCTTTCCTCATATGACAGTCCCGCCATCCCAGGGATCAATCTCGTGAACCTACGCTGCACTGCCTCAATCACAAGGATGTCCTTCCTCAAATTAGGAGACCAAAACTGTACATAATACTCCAGATGTGGTCTCACAAGAGCCCTATACAACTGCAGAAGAACCTCTTTACTCCTATACTGAAATCCTCTTGTTATGAAGGCCAACATTCCATTAGCTTTCCTCACTGCCTGCTGTACCTGCACGCCAACTTTCAGTGACCGGTGTACAAGGGCACGCAGGTCTCACTGTACCTATCCCTTACCTAACCAAACCCCATTGAGATAATAATCTGCCCCCTTGTTTTTGCCACCAAAGTGGATAACCTCACATTTATCTATATTATACTGCATCTGCCACACATCTGCCCACTCACTCAACCTGTCCAGGTCACCCTGCAACCTCCTAACAACCTCTTCACAGTTCACACTGCCACCCAGCTTTGTGTCATCTGCAAACTTGCTAGTGTTGCTCCTAATTCCCTCTTCCAAATCATTAATATATATGGTAAACAGTTGTGGCCCCAACACCGAGCCTTGAGGCATTCCACTCGCCACTGCCTGCCATTCTGAAAAGGACCCATTCACTCCTACTCTTTGTTTCCGGTCTGCCAACCAATTTTCTATCCATGTCAACACCCTACCCCCAATACCATTTGCTCTAATTTTAGTTACCAGTCTCCCATGCGGGACCTTATCAAAGGCTTTCTGAAAGTCTAGATACACTACATCCACTGGCACCCCTTCATCCATTTTACTTGTCACATCGTCAAAAAATTCCAGAAGATTAGTCAAGCATGATTTCCCTTTCATAAATCCATGTTGACTTCGATTAATCCTTTTACCACTATCCAAATGCCCCATTATTACCTCTTTAATAATTGACTCCAGCATCTTTCCCACCACCGAAGTCAGGCTAACTGGTCTGTAATTCCCCGTTTTCTCTCTCGCTCCTTTCTTGAAAAGTGGGATAACATTAGCTATCCTCCAATCCACAGGAACTGATCCTGATTCTATTGAACATTGGACAATGATCACCAATGCGTGCACTATTTCTAGAGCCACCTCCCTGAGGACCCTGGGATGCAGACCATCAGGCCCAGGGGATTTATCATCCTTCAGTCCCATTAGCCTACCCAATACTATTTCTCGCCTAATGAAAATTTCTTTCAGTTCCTCTACCCCCTTAGATCCTCTGTCCTCCAGTACATCTGGGTGATTGTTTGTGTCTTCCTTAGTGAAGACAGATCCAAAGTACCTATTCAACTCTTCTGCCATTTCCTTGTTGCCCATAATAATTTCACCCGTGTCTGCCTTCAAGGGACCCTCATTTGACTTTGCTACTCTTTTTCCCTTAACATATCTAAAGAAGCTCTTACTGTCCTTCTTTATATTCCTGGCCAGTTTCCCCTCGTACTTCATCTTTTCAGCCCGTATTGCCCGTTTCGTTTCCTTCTGTTGTCCTATGAAAGTTTCCCAATCCTCTGGCTTCCGGCTACTCTTTGCTGTGTTGTACATCTTTTCTTTTAATTTTATTCTATCCCTAACTTCTCTTGTCAGCCACGGTTGCCTCCTACTCCCCTTAGAATCTTTCTTCCTATTTAGCATCTCGGGAGAACATGGATAGTTGACGTTTCAAATCAGGACCCTTCTTCAGACTGATTGTGGGGGGGTGGGGGAGAAAGCTGGAAGAGAGGAGGAGCAGGGCAAAACCTGGCAGGTAATAGGCCATCACAGGTGAAGAAGAATATTTGATAGGCAGATGGTTGAACAAAGGTCAGAGATAAAAAAATAAAAAAAAGGTGTGAGACAAAAGGATTGAAGAGTTGCAAATTGTAAAGCTAGAGGAAGGAATGAAGGTGGAAGGTGAGGGAGGGGGGATAAATCGTTGCGGGTTCAGAAAGGACACAGGGGAGGGTGTTAAATGGGGAAGAAAGGAGGGGGGAGGGTTATGTATTTAAGTAAAATTGGAGAATTCAATGTTCATATCATTGGTTTGTAAGCTACCCGTAAGCAAAGCAAATTGTGTGCTCTTCATCGTCCCTTTTCAGTTATTTTTCAGGATCTGAGCTTCTTTGGAAAGACCAGAATTGATTGCCCATTCCTGGTTACCCTTGAGCTTCCACACGGAAATGCTACAATCCTACTGTTGCAGGTAACTGTTGCCATTGGGCCATTTATATTTCCCATATCCTAGACATTTCCTGTTTTCTGCATTTGTTTTCTGCATTTTCCTCTCTACCTACTTTCGTACTGAAACCTAACTTGTGTATCTCTGTTTCCTAGTTCTGGTCACAAACCTGTAACTGTTTCTCATTTCTCACATGCTGCCTGACCACCAGCATTTTCTAATTTTACTTAAAATTACTGCATCTGCAGCTTCTTTTTGATTTTACTTTTGACAAAGTCACTCCTGTTCCTGGATAGGGACTTTTAGGATTTCAACCCAGTGACCATGAAGGACTAATAGTAAGATTAAACGAGCTTACCAGTTTGAAGTTTGATCTTTATTTTATGTGGAGTTACGATGAGCGATTACGTGAAGAACCCCGTCAGTCAGCATGCGCGTCAATCTTCAAAGCAGCGGTGTGAAATCACAGATAAAACGTAACTGAAGTAACATAGTAAGAATATAAAACAGACCTTCCAGTTGACCTTTATAATATTGACGGCCGGGAGCGGTGCGCACGTAATCGCTCATCGTAACTCCTCATAAAATAAAGATCAAACTTCAAACTGGTAAGTTCTCGTTTAATCTTACTATTTTAATTCGGAGTCACGTGAGTGATTCCGTCAAGAATTCAAAGCTCTGTGATTTCATGCCGTAGATACGAATCCAAGCTTCTCACACTGCATCAGTTGACTCGGGAGGAGTGAATAATGAGCAATACAATGAAACATGGTACAGATTAACATGTTGCTTTAATTCACAAACAAAAGAAAATACAATAGCGACCCCTGTGCCCCAGAGGAAGCTAGGAAACAGAACTTAAAATAGAATGGGCGAACACCCCGGTTTCAACAAGTGGTTTATTGTAAAACCTGTGAAAAGTCAGTTCATTTGACCATCCTGCTGCCGTGAGGATTTGGTCTAGAGGGACGTCCATTGCACTCGCTGCTGACGTTGATGCCGCCCTGGTGGAGTGAGATTTAAAATTGTCAGTATTAACTCCTGCAAATCCCAATACTTGTTTCAGCCATCTTGAGATGGTCTGGACGGACACTTCCCATGTGGCTTTTTGTGGCTAACAAACAATTGTACTTCCGATCCTCTGAGGCCCTTGGTGACCTCAATATAAGACCGTAAGTGGCCACCACACACAGTCGTAAATCCGTGGGATACGGTAACAGTAGAAGCTTGACTCCTGACACCCCTGGTCTGCTCTGTTTAATGAGATCATATATGTAGAATAACACGTCATTCCCAGATGACAACATTCATTCCGGTCTCAATTTTTGCAGAGTCTGAAACCCTCTGTGCTGACAATAACGCCATGAGCATAACCAATTTCAAGGTAATCTTTAACAAAGACAAGGATGTGGCTAGACCCCACTGTCGAAGCAGCGCGAGTACCACACTGACATCCCAGATTTCTGTATATCTAGGCCTGGGGGGATTGGAATTAAAAACACCCTTCATAAATCGAGATATTAACGGATGAGATCCTACAGACTGTAGTTGTGACCCCAAACATAAATACGACGACAGAGCACTCCTGGCAGTATTGATGGCACTATAACTTAGACCGTCATCAAAATACAATTCAGAGAGAAACTGTAACACATCTGGGATGGAAACTGTGTGGTAGTAATGTTCCCTTTTAAGCAAAATGCCTCCCACTTCCTGATATGAGAGAGATACTGCTTTTTTGTACTATCCCTCCAGGATGATGTGATGACATCCACGATGCGATTGGATAATCCCAGACCCAGGTATGGTCTCCTTAAAACCTGCAAATTAACAAATTAATACGATCACTCAATAGATGTTGATCTCCAGTCACAGTGTTTACCAATAGATTATGACATTTTGGAACCACCATAATTGGCTGAGTTATAATGGGAACCATGGCTGTGTAGGCCAGTCGGGCACCACCAAAACTCCTGAAGCGGAGTCCTGCTTGATTTTAGTCAAGCACGGACTGATGAGGCAGAATGGAGGAAATGCATATATAAACAATCCACCCCAATGTAGCGCGAAAGCGTCTACCGCTACTGCCCCCGGGTCTGGTTCCCATGAAACATACTTCGGCACCTGGTGATTGAGTCTGGATGCAAACAAATCGATATCTGGCATCCCATATTGAACAACAATATTATTAAATACTTCATGATTCAACATCCATTCTGTGTTGTCAAATTTGACAACACAGAATGTGATCTGGTGTCTGCCACCATGTTGAACCTGCCTGGCAAGTAAACAGCTGAAACCCAAATGTTTCTTTTACTGCACCAATGCCAAATAATGTTAGCCAATCTGTCACAAGATTGCGACTTGATTCCACCCATATAATTCACATACGCCACTGCCGTGGTGTTGTCAATTTGAATCTGAACATGTAAGTGATGCTTGGTGGTACAATAAGCCTTAAGCCCATAAAATGCTCCCAGTAATTCTAAATAATTAATTCCATGTGATTGAAGAATAAATGCCTCGTGCACATTCCATCTGCCCCCAGAGCTAGAGATGGTATCAGTAGCCCCCCAACCTAGGGCACTAATGTCAGTCTGTATAACAACTGAAGGTGCTTCAATCAAAATTTTGCTGGAACAATTCGAAATGTTCCTAATCCACCATTGAATTTCAGCAATTCCTTCTGTTGGTAATTGTATGGGTCTGCTGTAATGGCCTGCATGATTCCTTGGTGCCTGTACCTTTGATCTCTGTAAGTGTTGGTAATACAAAGGTCCATACTGTGCAGCTGGAAAGGCTACTACCAATATGCCAATCAAGCTGGCCACATGCCTAATTGAAGGTGATTGCTCTGCTAGGAGCTTGATACAGACTTCAATTAAATCTAATCTCTTGCCCTTGGGTAGAGTTACAGACATGTGAGTTGAATTAACTGTGAAGCCCAGATAATCAATAACTTTAACCAGTATCAATTTTGATTTAGTTGGATGAATTAGAAACCCCAGACTCTCTAACATGAGTTTAACAGCTGCAACAGATACCCCAGTTGCTTCCCGAGTTATCCCAATTATTAATATATCATCTAGTAAGCCATTACAATATGACCCTTAACCCGGAGTAGCCCTAATGCTGGTTTCAACAGTTTTGTAAATAATCTAGGGGCTGAGGTTAACCCATTAGGCAGTGCTTTAAATTGCCACAACTGCCTCATCCAACTAAATTTCAAATACCTCCGATGGTATTTATGAACAGGCACCGAGTAATATGCATCCTTAAGATCTATACATGCCATATAACACCCTTTGGAAACCAATTGCTTGGCAGTGGCAAAAGTTTCCATCTTGAAATGCCTATACTGCACAAACGGATTAAGGTCTGTCAGGTCCAAAATGATCCGACTACCCCCATCTTTCTTTAGTCTAGGAAATATGTTAGATACGAATTGATGAGGTTGCCAAACAATTACACCTTTGAGATACAATTTCTCAATTTCAGCCTGAACCTCCAAATTCTCTTTTTGTGAGAACACAAGTGCCCTTCTGGGTGAATGTTGTGTAGGTGGACACAAATTAGCAATGAATTCAATTTTAAACCCATGTATTGCTTGCAGTATGAACAATTCGGATGTTATCCAATACCATTCTTTCAGAAACCAATGTAACCTTCCCCCAACTGGTAGGTGACTCTCACTGAACATGTTTCTACAAGCATCAGACGCACCTACCTCCATGGTTACCGGTGGTCTTTGTCCCCTGGCTCTGGTTGGAAACGGCATAGTTGTTTGTGCTTCTGCAGGAGTGCGGCAGTTGCGCACATTGAAAGACCGACTTGGTCCTTGCCCGGCCCCGGTTTCAGCCTACCGCTTGTAGGGGTGCTGCCTCCGCAGTGTTCTGCCGGTCATTGGCACCTTAATGAGCCCCACGGTCTTTGCCTCGTCGTCCAATTCCTTCACCCGCTTCGTGAGGTCTTCTCCAAATAAAAGATTTGGTGGCTGGACGTTGCTGGGCTTACAGAGGGCAGCGGATTTTGGATTAATCGTGGGGCGGATGGCGCTCTTCCTAAGGCAGTTTATTTCAAAGTGCAACTTGCACATGAGAGCCAGGGCATCCTGCTGTATCTCAGACAGGTGCCCCCCATCCACCGACCTCCCAAACGCCATAATACCGGAAGCCAGTGGCTTCAACACCCTCTGCAACTTCATCTCCTGTGCCCTGATGCCTACTCCCGTGTGGCCCCAGATGGCATGATTTACTGCCGGCACCTTCAACAGAACACAATTGGCCGGTGTATCGTATTTGCGGGCTGTGGCATCCATAGTGAGCTCCTGGAGCTGGTGTGAGGCTAGATAATTTATCGTGACAGCCAAATCCTCACCCAGCAGCTCTCCCGAGTCTGTCGGGACTGCAAATTTCGCTGCCAGGAATGGGACCTCCAGCTCTTGACTTTCGTCCCTCGGGGCAGCCTCCAACACTAACCCCTCAGAGTCGGCGTCAGATTCGTCCTGACCCGGTACGCTCACCTCCTCCTCGAGGGAGACATTAGGCAGCCCTGTAATAGGCACTGCTGGCGCTGGCTCTTGGAGAGACCTGCGCTCTTGATGGAGCATCCTCCCCAATAGGTGCTCCACCATGGATAACCGCCCATACACGGTATCTCTTCCTGGAGGAGAACCCTCCCGACCGGACTCGTCCGAGTCAATCGGCCATGCAGAATGGCTGGTGGCTTTACGCCCTGCCGGCTTAGCCCTGGCGTCCTCAGTCCCCAAGCCTGCAGTCGCTGGTTTAACAATTGGCGACTCCGTAGGTGAGCTAGGCGGCCGTCCGCTACCCGCACTCCCGTGGTCTTTGGTGATTTTTGAAATGACTCGCCTTGCTCGCAACGACTTCTCCATGCTTGGCTTGTCCTCCTGCAACAAGACTTAACAAGCGCAGAAGAACCCGACCTCACACTAAGTTTTAACACTTACCTGAGGCTTTTTTAACTTACCGCTGGTGGAGCTCTGCCCTCCGAGCTGATCTCTGCGCAATGCGTCAGACGTAATGACGCACATGCCGACTGACGGGGTTCTTCATGGAATCACTCACGTGACTCCGAAGTAAAATGATATACGTATTCTCAGGTTGTGCAACGTGGAGGGGGAATCTTTAGGTGGTGGTGTTCCCATGTAGTTTCTGCTCTTATCTTTAGTGATACAGGCGGCAGGTTTGGTAGTCGCTAACAATGTAGATGTGTAACTGATGGGCACTTTATAGATAGTACGCACGGTGGCGCAGCGGTAGAGTTGCTGCCTTACAGCGCCAGAGACCTGGTTTGATCCTGACTACGTGCTCTGTCTGTAGGGAGTTTACACATTCTCACCGTGACCTGTGTGGGTTTTCTCCGGGTTCTCCAGTTTCCTCCCACACACCAAAGAAGCGCAGGTTTGTAGGTTAATTTTTTTCAGTAAAAATTGTAAATTGTCCCCAGTGTGTGTGTAGGACAGCGTTCGTGTGCGAGGGTTGCTGGTTGGCATGGACTAGGTGGGTCAAAGGGCCTGTTTCTGCGTTGTGTCTCTAAGCTAAAAATAACCTAAAGTACACACTGCAGCCACTGTGTGCTGATGATCAAGAGTGGCTAATGGGATACCCAGCAAGTGGGCTGTATTTTTTCTTGGATATTGATGTGCTATCTCATTAATAAATCTTTCTGACAATATGCTGTTTAAATATTCTCTGGGTAGCATTCCAAACATGCACCAAATGCCTTTACTTGATGATGAAATAGTAAGCACCAGCTCCTCAGCTCAAGACCCATCTTGGTCACCTCAAGGTGTCAAATGAAGCCGCCAAACATTTCCTCGCATTGTTTAAATATTTATTTCAATTTAACATCAAAGACAGGAAGTAAAATAAAGCAATGAAAAGAGAATTGGGGTTAAAAAAGTTGATAAAAAAGATTTTTTATAATGTGTTTTTTATAAATCTCCAGCAATAATTAAGATTTGTTTGAATAAAATTCCACGTTAAGATCTGTTAGAATAAAACTCCACTCTTCTACAAAACATCAGCGATATCTGAAGTCAAATGAATCCCACACAGCTTGCAAACCTGCACTTCACATTTCATTATTGGATATTCTGGGCGCAGCTGAAGGTCTTAATGTGACAAAATATAAATTCTTAGCTGCATCTGAACGCACTCCAGATGGCTGTACATTGACCATGGAGCGTGGTGATTTGTAAGCTAGCCAACTATTTAGACAATGCTCAATCTTTCCTGTCTAAATAATTGGAAAATAATCATCGCCAATTACTTCCAGCTTCTTCATTCCAGGTGGCAAAGTTGATTGTAGGGTCATTAATAGCCTAGGTTGAGATTTCCTCATTGATTCTGAACTAAGCATGAACGTTTTGACTTCCAAATCTCTGGTTGTTTCACACCCACCAACAATGTGGGAGTCTCTGAAAATTATATTTAACAAAGTGTCATTGGAATCAACAAGTAATTATTAGCGCAAAATAAATTAGTCACTCTGTGATACATTATAGTGGCTTGGTCAGTGTTTGGTGACTGGGGTCAGCAGAATGTAGTAGTAGGTAGCATTACTGTCTCACAGATCCAGTGACCAAGGTTCAAACCTGTCTTCAGATGTTTTTTCTCTGTGGAGTTTGCATGCTTTCGTTGTATCTAAAGCCCCTGTCCCACTTACGTGTCCTTGGCACGCTAATTACGCGACTTCATGGTCGCGTTATGGTGCGACTGTACCGCGAAGGTCGCGCTCGACTTCATTCGCCCGCACAGCCATCTGGAGTGCGTGACGTCATTTGAAGATGGACACAAAATGCAGGAGTAACTCAGCGGGACCGGCAGCATCTCTGGAGAGAAGGAATGGGAGATGTTTCGGGTCGAGACTGTTCTTCAGTCTGAAAGAAGGGTCTTGACCCGAAACGTCACCCATTGCTTCTCTCCAGAGATGCTGCTGGTCCCGCTGAGTTACTCCTGCATTTTGTGTCTATCTTCAATTTTCTTGGCCCCGCTCTGGGAGTAGAAGTGGGGGCGGATCCGGACCGCAAAGGCCGTGAGCCCCAGGCCGAGTTCGGCGATCGTTTGCCTGCTTCTGCTGCTGTTGGAGGTGAGACGTTGCGTCGCGCCAGAGTCTTGGGCCTGTCCCACTTTGGCCGTCAGTTCCGCGACAGGCCATTGGCACGCGAAGATTTTGTTTGCTACAAAACTTTCGGACCCCCGCGCGATGTCGCGCACAACTACATACCCCTCCGCGCTTCTCATTGGGACCGGCTCTGCGCAGCCATACGATGCCCGTGCGCCTCAAAGCGACGACGAAGTCATGTAATTTGCATGCCAAGGACAAGTAAGATGGACAGGTCCTTTACTGCATTTTGACTTCCTCTCACATCCCAAAAAGATTTGAGTTAATTGGTAACTGTAATTTGTTCCTGGATTAGGTGGGTGGTAGAAAATCTAGAGCCGAGTTATGTGAGAAAGAGCATGTTTTACCGGGAAAAGTGGGAGAATGGATTGCGCTGAGAGCAGGGATATACTTGAAAGACCAAAGATGTACACAAAATGCTGGAGTAACTCAGCGGGACAGAGAGAAGGAATAGGTGATGTTTCGGGTCGAGACCCTTCTTCAGACTGAGAGTCAGGGGAGAGGGAGATACAGAGATAAGGAAGTGTAAGATGCGAGAACAAGATATCAAAGGGGGTGAAGATCAAGGACAATGTGGGATAGATCATTGTTAGCTAGGAGAAGCAAACAACAAAGCAAACAGAGATAAAATTTAATCAGGGACAGTCAGACTGGTCGGAGAACTGGGAAGGGGAAGGGATAGAGAAAGAGGGAAAGCAACGGTTACTTGAAAAGCCAAATAGCCTTCCCCCATTTTGTGAAGAATATGAACATGTCTTAAAATGAAGCAGGGCACAAAGTGCTGGAATAACTCAGCGGGTCAGGCAGCATCACTGGAGAAAAAGGATGGTGACGTTTCTGGTTGGATCCCTTCTTCAGACTTCAGAATTAAAATGATCCTCGCTAGGTGAATATGGCTATATTAAATATTGCCTAGTCAGAAAATTAAATTTCTTTTCTGTGGAGCTTCAGAAGGTCTGACTGAGATCATATCATATTGAAATTTTTACTCAGAAAATACTAATCATTGTTAAATACCTCAGGAACTACTCAATCATGAAGATATTTGGGATAACAGAGTGTATTCAATAATGAACATTCAAATTCTGCCTCACTTGACATGGTGATAAATATCATAGTCAATTGTTAATGTCTGCTTCTTGGCATTTGTTTTAATTCCCTCTCCCTCTCCCCCTCTATCTCTATCTCTCTATCTCTCCCTCTCCCTCCCCCTTTCTCTCTATGTTTCTATAAGATTTCCTCTCATCCTTCTAAATTCCAGTGAATACAAGCCCGGTCGCTCCATTCTTTCATCATATGACAGTCCCATCATCCCAGGAATTAACCTTGTGAACCTATGCTGCACGCTCCTTCCTCAAATTATGACATTATTCTTTGTAGGACTTTTTGTATATCCACCATTACAAAATGATATTTTGTCAAAGCTATGAAAAGCATCATATTTATGCACAACTCTATTTTTGTTCTTTGCAAATGGTGTTTTCCCACAATTTGGTGAGTTTCAAACGATTGATATATTAGGCTTATCACAAATTCGCAGAATCCAGGCCATGTGAATATAGCAGTTCTTGAATACAGGTGGATTATAACAAAGTAATTAATTAAAGACATAACCTGTTGGGAATTTTTTCTTAAACTTCCAGTTGATTTATTAAGTCCTGCTCTGCTGTAATGGGGAGAATTGGCTCATTTGGACATATTTCCTAATTGGAGTTGCTTTGCTTATAATGTTTAATGTGCTTATAGCAAATTCCTGTCCGTGCTAATTTCACATGAACTTCAGGGATTACAAAGCTCACAGATCGTGGTGACTTGACCTCAGTTAAAATATAAATGATTGGACAGGCTCCTAAGCCCTGTACTGTAGCTGTAATGAGGATAGTTAACATAACAGGGTGGCCTCCACTTCACTGCAATACTATTATTGCTGCAATAGAAATTATGTGCATGGTTTATGGGGCCTGTCCTCTCAAACGGCTTTCCCTAAGACAAAATAAACTCTTTAAAATGTCCTCTACAGTTGTATGTTGGGAAGAAAAGATTCTAGTCATTTAACACTGCATGAAAAGCATGGGAAAGAAGCCAGTCAAACCCAAAGTGTTAATTTCTATCCGAACTACATGATTGAACACATCCACATGGTAGCAACAATTAATGTGCTTCACTGATCTATTAACTAACATGATAATCTAATCAAAACAGCTCCAGCACAAACAATATGTGTCAGACACCATATGTGACCATCAAGATGCATTTGTGTATGTGTCATCGCATGGGCACTTATTCATTCAGCTAAAATGGCTCGCTTTTACATGGTAGGTCTGCAATCCAAAAGGTTTTAAGTACATATATACCCAACTCTTTAGACATAAGAACTGGTCACATCCTTAATCCAGCCACGAAAACCGTGATGCACTTAAATCTGGTTTCAATGAAAATTTAAAGCAGTAGGATTTAAACAGTCATTTCTCTGAAATGTTGGCAGCGAATGCCATTCAAAGGAAATGCAAGGAAAATAAACTTGATTTTATTTGGTGAAATTTCTCAACCTTACTGTGTTTTATCAGACAAACATAGACAACTTGCTGAGAGTCAGAAAATGCTGGAGTAACTCAGTGGGTCAGGCAGCATCTCTGGAGAGAAGGAATGGGTGACGTTTCGGATCGCGACTCTTCTTCAGCATCTATTGCTCTTCCTTGCCCTATTGCTCTACATGCTCTATTCTTGAGCCTTCATGCAAACTCTGCCAGTTTCCCCATCAAACTATATGAATAAATAGCATGTGCTCTCAGCACTGCTTTATGTTGGGGATTGACAGAATACATAATTGAGGGAAGCATGGCCAGGGGCTTCAAGGTGACGGGTTCAATTCCCTCTTCAAAGTTTCAAAATATAATTGCAAATATAGATGTACAATTTACCTTTGAACATTTGAAAATAGTCAGCCTTACTTTAGTTTAAAGATACAGCATGAAAACAGGCCCTTCGGCCCACTGAGTCTGCACAGAACAGCGATCACACCATACACTAATGGGCCTGTCCCACTTAGGCGAATTTTTAGGCAACTACAGGCGACTAGTTTGTCGCCACATGTTCGCTGGTGGTCGCTGGGAGTAGTCTCCTCAGTCGCGCAAAAAGTTGTAACGTCTTTCTGGTCGCCGCTAAATTTTCAACATGTTGAAACATTTTCGGTGACAGTGGGTTTGACGCCAATGAGCGTATCTTGACTTTTCCTGACATAGGTGCTGTCGTAGGTTGTCGCCAGTTTTTCGGCGACCTGCTATGACTATGACAGTCGCCGGCAGTTGCCTAAAAAATCGCCAAGTGGGACAAGCCCATAACACTGTCCTACACACGAGGGACAATTTACAATTTTTTACCAAAGCCAATTAACCTACAAATGTGTGCGTTTTTGGAGTGTGGGAGGAAACCAGAGCACACAGAGAAAACCCACATGGTCACAGGGAGAACGTACAAACTCCATACAGACTGCACCTGTACTGTGGATCGAACGCAGGTCTCTGGTGGTGTGAGGCAGCAACTCTACCCCTGAGCCACTGTGTCACCCAGCTGAGAATATGGAAACATGGATGAAGAGAGAGGAATTCTCTTATCAATTTTCATCCCCAATTTTAAGAACATTAGAACTTTATATTCATTTGAACCTGGTCCAAAATTGACCAAGATCATGGCTCATTTTCTACTCAATACCATTTCCCACCACGATCTCCATGTTTCTTGATTTCTTTTTTGCCCAGAAATCCTGTCGTCTCTGCTTTAAATGATAATCAATGAATGAGGTTTTGTTCTCTCGGGAGTTAAGAATTCCAAAGGTACACTGCCCTCTCAGTGAACATGTTTCTCCTCATCTCAATGAGAAGTTTCCTGTTCCTCGACTCAATCACCGGAAATTTCTTCTCTCCAAGTAGACCGCCATTTTGCAAATTTGAACACGTCAATGAGATCCCCTTCTTTTTTTTTATTTTTTTTAATTTTTATTTATTAGAAGTACATTACATTACAACCACATACATTAATACTCGTCATTTGTATCTTCTTACAATTAATGTACTCCCTTTATTTATTTTTTTACACTAGAAAAGGAAAAGATTGAAAGAAAGAAGAAAGTGAAGGAAAAAGTGAAAGTGTAGAAAAGTGTAGAAAATGTAACAACAAAAAAGGACGAAGACCCTATAAGAGCGAAATTAAAAACAAAAGAAAAAGAGTTAAGAAATAGGCCCTAGGAAAAAAAAGAGAAAGAGAGAGAGGAAAAAAAAAAAAAAAGAAAAACAAATGTTTTTTTGAGCATTACGTAAATAGGACATACCAACTCTTCAACTATCATCCCCCCTTACCTGACCTCAATTTTTTTATTTTTTTTTAAGTAATTTTGCACCCTATGTTTGTAATAATTCTATAAATGCAGACCACGTCAGGTGGAAGTGATCTGGTTTACCTGCTAGGAGGAGTCTTATCTCTTCTAGGTGTAATGTTTCAAACATATTTGAAATCCACATATTTATAGTTGGTATTGGAGCCTTCTTCCAAAATTTTAGAATTAGCTTTTTTCCAGTTATTAACCCATAGTCCATTAATTTCTTTTGAATGAGATCCCCTTCTGAACTCCAAAGAATACAGTCCGTTTTCTCAGTCTCTCTTTACATGGCAAACCTGCCATACATGTCTAGTGAATCTTTGCTGCTCTTCCTCCAAGGCAAGTACATTCTTTCTTAGGTAAGGAGGCCAGAATTGCACACAGTACTGTGGCACACTCTCATAAAACTCCTATATAATGCAAAATGACTTTTGTCATCAAACCCTCTTGATATAGAATGTAACAAACCATTTACCCTCCTAATCGTTCCCTGAACCTGCATGTTGGCGTTCAGTAATTTATTGGCAAGCACAACCAGGTTGCTGTGAACATCAACACTACCTATTCTTTCATCATTTAACATGTACTCTGCTTTACAGCTTTGTGCACTAACTTGGATCACCTCAGTAGTTTGCACACCACTATTGGTTAAGATAGACCAGGAAAATACAAGGGGTAAAACAAAATATTTTAAGTAAAGAAGAAGAAACAGCACAAAATTAAAGCATTTTATATTTATGTTGTAATTTTAATTTCATCAGCATACAACTCCATAAGATGGACAAAATCTTCACAGGACATGACATGGGAGATGCAGAGCTGATCGTTCAGCTGAACAGAATAATAGCCACAACTTCAGTACAAGAGGTCAGTCATTCAGTGTAGAGGTGAGCAGAAATGTCTTCGCTCATCGTTGGAATTCTCTACCGAAGCGGGTGTAGTGGATCAGTCTCTGAGGTAACTCAAGACAAAGGTTGACATATTTTTTAATATTAAGGGAAACAAGTGATACAGGTCAGTGCAAAAAATGGCACTGAGGTAAAAGCTCGGACATGACCATGCACAAGGATGAAACAACCAACTTTTGTTTTTACTCATGATCTTTTTAATACAGTTTATAACTGATGAAGTACATTTCAAATGTAGTCATATGTCCTCATATTTCCTACCAACAGGAGGCCATTGTGCCCATCCACCTGATGCTGGCTCTCCCAGTTATAGGTGCAATCCCATTCCCAATATGATCCCCCAGTAATATGTTCTCTCTCACATGATCACTAACTATCCCTGATCCTACTATACTGGGGCAATTTACCCTTTAATCAGCACGCCTTTGGGATATGGGAGAAACTAGAACACCTGGAGATTACCCACATAGTCATTGGGAGAACATGCAAACTCCACACAGGCAGCACTGGAAGTCAGGGCAGAACCCGGGTCACTGGAGCTGGGATACATCGACATTAAACACTGTGTTGCTCATCAAAGATGCCACACAAGGATGCATATTTAATTGAAACGTCTCCCTTTCCGAAGGGACAAGACAGCTGTTTGCAAACCATAGACCCAATTTATAGGTACCCAGAGACAAGAAGAAGACTGTTGTGTAAAAAGGAATGCATCCAACAACTCATGTGCTTCAAGGTATGCAGACAGCATTCGCCATGTAACCCAATTATAATATAAGGCAAAAGGTAAGCTGACACGAGGTGCAACAAAGCTACTGCTCACAAGACTGAATGTATTTGGAAAACTCTTCCTTGGCATAAATATCACCAATAATCTGTACAGGTCCAACCAATATGACACTGTGGCCAAGAAAGCACACCAAAGCCTCTACTTCCTCAAAAGAGAGGAAATTGGGCACATATCCATTTGCTACAGATGCACCATTGAAAACATCGGTCACCTCCTCCATGGAGAGGCGACTTTTTCCAGGTCTAACATCAAGGATCGGCGCGGCCTTTTCCGGAGACGTGCCCGGGGCTTCAGCGGCGGGCGCAGCGTGGACTCTCGGCGTGGAGCGGGTGAACCCTCGCTGGGGCTCGCTGGAGGGGAGCGCTCCGTTTCGCTGGCCCGGGGCAGCCGACAGCCTGAAGTCGCAGCCTGAAGCCGTGGTCTGCAGAGCTCCAGCTGGTGCGGCGTCTACAACCCGGGATCCCTTGTGGAGGACCCAGGGGAAGAAGAAGCCATCATTGCCGGCCCGCGGCCAACTTCTACCGCGGGGCCGGCATGGACTTACCATCACCCCTGGAGGGGAGCTTCGACTGCCGGCCCTGCAGTCTACGGTGCTTCTGGCTGCGGCGGGGACTTTAAATCTTGACCGCCGGCCTGCGGCCCACAACAATCTAAAGCTGCGGTCTCTGGTGAGGAAGAGCCGATCCTGGACTGACTTGGACTCTGGCCCTGTCCACGGGGGGGAATGGAGGAGGACTGGCCAAATTTTTGTGCCTTCCACCACAGTGATGAATGCTGTGGTGGATGTTTGTGTTACATTTTGTGTGTTCTTTATTATTGTATCGCTGCTGACAACCCAATCCTTGCCGGGTCACTGCTCGTGTGGTCGACCGGTCGGTGCAGAGAGTAGCTTTGAATGTTTGTCTTTTCGTTATGTTGTTTGTGTCCCTTTCTTTTTTTTTAAAAGCTACTGTAATGCGCCCTTTTAAATTGCCCCTTGGGGATGAATAAAGTGCTTGATTGATTGATTGATTGTGGGGATGCATCACAACTGGGTTTAGCAACTGCTGTACCCAAGGCAGCAAGTGAGTTGTGAATGTAGCTCAGTCTATCACACAAACAGCCTCCCTCTATAGCCTCACGTCTATCGACTCCATCTACTCTAAATGCTGCCTCAGGAAAGCAAACCACATACACCTGGCCACCCCTTCTTCGCCCTTCTCCTATCGGACAGAAGGTGCAAAAAGCTTGAAAGCACGTACCACCTGACTTAGGAACAGCTTCTTCCCTGCAGTTATTAGACTATTGAATGGACCATTCATAAGATGAAGGTGTAGCCCCATTCCCCCAACCTACCTCATTTAGGCCCTTGCACTTTTTTGGTTATCTGCATTTTCTCTGTAGCTGAAGCATTATATTCTGTATCTGGTTATTTTTCTCTTTGCACTACCTGTTGTACTTGTGCATGGCTTGAGTGCACTCACGTTGTATCATTGGACTGGAATAGCATGCAATGCTAAGAGTTTCACTACATCTTGGTGCGTGTGATGACAATATAGCAACAGCAATACCATTTCTGACAACTTCATTGCTTCCCTCCTCCCTATGAACAGGCTTCTATCTGCCACAGTTTGGCAGCAGCTGGTGCTCATACAAGTGAGAAGGTCTGGTGTTTACACAACAAAGTTAATGTTGTGAAACAAATTTTCAGTTTTTAATTATTTTGGGCAGCGACTCAAATGATTTCTTGTACAGTTATTGAAGATGTCTGAAATATCATTCAGAACTAATTATATGTGAGGATTTGTGAGGGAAGTTGGCAATAATGGGATGGGTTGCACAACTGGGCTTGAGCAACACATTGAGCTGCTGCAATTGATTGGAAGGCAGTTTGAACCTATTTATAATTTATTTCCCTCATGGGGTTCTCCACATATTCTAATTTTTATTTAACTGGAACATTCCAGCATTTCACAGAACTTCCACATTCTAACGGCGTGCAGGTTTGTTGTTTATTGGGTTCTGTAAATTGTCCCTAGTGTGTAGGAAAGAACTCGTGTTATAGAGTGATACAGTGTGGAAACAGGCCCTTCGGCCCAACTCGCCAACACCGGCCAACAATATCCCAACTACACTAGTCCCACTTGCCTGTGCTTGGTCCATATCCCTCCAAACCTGTCCTATCCATGTGCCTGTCTAACTGTTTCTTAAACGATGGGATAGTCCCAGCTTCAACTACCTCCTCTGGCAGCTTGTTCCATACACCCACCACCCTTTGTGTGAAAAGGTTACCCCTCGGTTTCCTATTAAATCTTTTCCCCATCACCTTGTACCTATGTCCTCTGGTCCTTGATTCCCTGCTCTGGGCAAGAGACTCTGTACATCTACCCGATCTATTCCTCTGTGTATGGCTGATCATTTGACCATGCAGACCCAGTAGGGTGAAGGGCCTGTTTCCACACTGTATCTCTAAACTTTAACTATTGTCAGGTTGGGTAGCCTAATATTTTCTTCATCTTCATGAAAATGACCACCTTTCATGAAGAGGTCATTCCCTCTACTCCCCTCTTGGGAAGACTATGATAAAGCTTGAAAGTATGTACCACCAGTTTCAGGAACAGCCCCTTCCCTACTGTTAGTAGACTACTGAATGTTCCTCCATAAACTAGAGTGTAGTCCCAATCTCCTAACCTACCTAATTGTGGCTCTTGCATAAAAACAAAAACAACTGCTAAACTAGGACATATTCTGTTTAGCTGGTTAATGACGTAGTCATCCATCACCGTAGCTCAAACTCATACTGGTAGGGAGATTTAAAGGGAGCTTCTACAAAATACAATTTCATCAGATAATGTTTTACCTTTTGTTTTGATCACTGTTTTAATATGTATCATATTATTTCCACTTGAGACACCTTGGTCAATTTTTAATCTGCGCTTTCTCTGTAATTGTAATGTTAGATCATCATCATCGGCGATCACTCGAGGTTGAGTATGATTGTCCTTCTAGTTCGCTCTTGCTGGATGCCTGTGCATGTCATCTTTTAATGTGGGGAGACTGGTGCACCTACTGCCGCCACATGGTCCTTGACAGGTTTTCAAAATGACTGAACCTAATTGTCACATGATTTTCCCAACCCTACCCCCTCCAGATTACTGCTTCCTGCTTAAATGAATCATCCTTTTTCATCACACCAACCTCCACATTCCTCTCCTTTGAAATCAAGTCGAATCACATCATAATCAGAGATTCCTCTTAACTAAACCTCTCAGGCCTTTATCCGAGAGTGGCACAGTGACTCAATGGTAGAATTGCTGCCTTCCTGCGCCTGAGAACCAGGTTCGATCCTGACCTTGGGTTCTGTCTGTACAATGTTTGTACTTTCTCCCAGTGACCACATGGGTTTTCCGCGGGTGCTCTGGTTTCCTTCCACATTCCAACGATGTGGAGGTTTAATGTTTAATTGTCCCTAGTGTGTAGGATAGAACTAGTGTATGGGTGATCACTGGTTCACGTGGACTCAGTAGGCCGAAGGGCCTGTTTCCACGTTGTATCTCAAAACTTAAACTATTGTCCAATCGGGTAGCCTAATATTTTCTATCCAACATTATACATAGGTCCCCTAGAAAATCAGTGTGATCACAAGCTAATATATACATTGGATCTGCTGCACCTTCCTTCTTTTAACTGATCTCAGTTGCCTCCCATCTTCTCTAATCTGAATTCACGAGAGACTAAGATGTTTGCAATGAATTTAAGATATGATTAACTTTGATGGGAAACATTACATAGAACGTGAATAACTAATGCATGCCTTGAAACGAAGCATATTCTAGCAGTTGTCAAGAAGATGAAAGGTATCAAAGAAGCCTTCTTTAAATGATGAATTAAGAAACTTTTTGTTGCATGATATCAGTGCACCAAATACAATAAAGTTGTATGACATAATCCCACATAAACATTTGTTTAACTGAAGCCTTTTGGTTTTGGGAACCTCATTTGGTACTTTTTTACTGAAAGACACTGGATGACATAGAATGGCATACAGATTTGTAGGTTGATTGGCTTGGTAAAATTGTAAATTGGCCCAAGTGTGTGTAGGGTGGTGTTAGTGTGCGGGGATCGCTGGACGGTGCGGACTCGATGGGCCGAAAGGCCTCCCGTGTTTCCACGCTGTATCTCTAAATGAAACTAAACTAAAAGGATAAAGACGAAAAAGGATAACTTTCAAGATGTGTTATTTCCTGGAGACATTATGTGCATTATAGCTGTCACCTAGAACAGATCAATTGAGTAAATAAAGAGAACCTTTTTCCATCAATACCAGAATTGGTTACCAGAGGACACAGATTTAATTCAATTGGGAAAACAGCCAAAGGTGAAATGAGGCAAATTGTTTATATTTATATATATATATATATATGGCAAGCTACTTGAGAGGATAGTAGAGGGAAATTTGGTCCTAATTTTCAGAAGTAACAGATATATATTAGCAAAGGAAATGTTTTCAAGGCTTTGTGAGTGGAAGTAATAAGATAGCACTTTCAAAGTGAAAATGAGCCAATAGGCCACACACATGCCTAAGTGCCAATCTTTTATCAATCTTTTATAAATCTCCAAATCTATATTACTAAAAGTCTGATCTTGACCACTTCCTGTTGTTCTGGATATTGATTTTAGAAAAACGCTGCCACTTACGGCTGTGATTTTTGGCCATCTGAGTAAGGACAAGAGGATTTTTCCCATCGAATTAAAAATAAAAGAGTTATTAGTGTTTAAAAAATGTTGAGATTCTCTCTCCTGAAGGCCACGCCCCTTCCGGAGGGACTATAAAATCCGGAAGTGTTGGCATCTTGGCATCTTCCCTCATCATATCCATGTGTTGTGTTCATTTGTGCTTCTTATTGACTGTTACTTACCGCATCAATGCATTCTGCATCTGAAGTTGTAGTGGTTTGGCTGGCTGATGTACTTGGTGCCCTATGTTCCCTCTGGACTGACTGCTGGAAGTTATAAGCAAGGTAATTGGTAAGGTGATTCTTACATGTATATATATATATGAATCTGTATCAAAAGTAGTGCTGGGTACCTGGGTGGGAGGGAAGTGGTAGGAGTGAAGGCGGCACTCGAGACTGCCCTTCAGATCATAAACTCATGTCCATTGCCATTTTAATTTAACTGAAGCCTCTTTCAGATCATGCATCCACTTTATCCCCCTGTCTTTGTTGTGATACTTCACTATTGATGTTTAGACTTTCAGCTTGACAGCTTTTGTGGGCTCCAGCTTTCTTTGATCATCCTTGCTGGCCTAGATTTGTTATTCTCATACCTCTTGTTCTTTCCACATTTTCATGCCTCCAGTTTCCCTCTTCCCTGGCTCTCAGTCTGAAGAAGGGTCTCAACATGAAATGTCAACTATTCCTGTTCTCCAGAGATGCTGTCTGACCCGCTGAGTCCCTCCAGCATTTTGTGTCTATCTTCGGAGTTTGTACGTTCTCCCTGTGACTGCACTGTGACCTGGGTTTCCACCGGGAGCTCCGGTTTCCTCCCACATCCCAAAGACGTGCAAGTTTGTAGGTAAATTGACTTCTGTAAATTGCCCCTAGTGTGTAGGATGCGAAAGTGGGATAAGATGGACTCCTGTACTGATGATCGACAGTCGGTGTGGACTTGGTACTCCAAAGGGTCTGTTTCTATGCTGTATTTCTAAACTTAACTAAACCTCTTCCATCACACAAACTTACCTTTGTATGGAGCTGAACAATATCAATTCTTTCCACCCCTCAAGAGGAAACTTTCTTTTTGCAATGGAGAAGAATATAAAATTATCTGCTCCCGTCCTTAATACATCATTCATTAGTGTGTCTCCTGTTACAGGAGCCTGGTGAACTCTCACATCAAGGAAATAAATAAACTTCAATCCCGTACAAATCGTTGTAGCTTTTGTGATTAGGTTATTGAAGTAATTCATGATAAACGTAATGATGCTGAGACAGAGAAAACAAAATGTGATTGTTTAAAAATGATTTTGCTACTCTCAGTTAATCATAAATTATGCCTTTCACACAAGGAGCAACCTTCTGTTTAGTTAAGAAATCAGATTAAAAAATGAATAAAAAATACCATTTCCTGCAACATAATCAAAAAGTGTTCAGCTTCTTATTTCTCCTGCAATTGCCAATAACTTCAGCTTAAATTCCAAACAAGAAAGGTTTTGCAGACTGCTGAGGAAATGAAAGCTTTTTCTTATACACAAATCAAGTTGTCTATTCAACAGAGAAATTATTTCTGGTTGCATTTTTTTGAGAAAGATGCATTTTCTTATTACGTATCTTGAAGGAAGAAATTGGCCAGAAATTACCCAATTCCTGTGATTACACATCGAACAGTGGCACTATCGCAACCTTTAAGAACCATTTAGACAGATACATGAATAAGACATGTTTAGAGGGATATGGGCCAAACACAGGCAGGTGGGACAAGTGTAGATGGAACATGTTGGTCGGGTTGGGCAAGTTAGGCCAAAGGGACTGTCTCCATGCTATTTAAAACCAATGACTCTCGTGACTAGTGCTTCTTGGCTCCAGAGATCCGGGTTTAATTCTGAACTCTGTTGCTGATTGTAAGGAGTTTGCATGATCTCCCTGTGACGGCATGGATTTGCCCCAGCTGTTCCAGTTATTTCCCGTGTGCCAAATATGTGTTTGGTGGTAGGTTATTTTGCTCATGTGTAGGTGAGTGGCAAAATAATTGGTGGGAAGGGTGATGTTATCGAGTGAAGGAAGTTGGGATTGGTGTGGATGTTTGCCCAACAGTCAACACGGATGTGACCTGCTTCAATGTTGCATGATCCGACAAGAGGGCTTTTTTATGTCAGTTTGGATGAAAACCTCGACAATTTGACATTCAACACAAAGCATGGTGTGCAGTGGAAATGACATTGTGCATACAATAGCGAAAACAACTTTGTCTCCTTTATTTACAAGTATCACAGAGTAACGGAGAGAGTGTTGAGGAATGGAATACTTTGACTGGGTGAAGAATCTTTGCTACAACTGCTGTGCCCACAGCTTCCTGGATTCTGTGCATATCTCTGACAACCTTACTGTATCTATTATCTTAAGGTTAATGAGCAAGAGCAAGCATTATTTTCAAAGAAAATATCCTAGTCCCTTTGCACTGCAGTGTAACCTCTTTAGTTCATTAATGCCCTTCAGGGAAAGAAATCTACTGGCCTAAATTACTCTTGTCTAAACATTCACAGTAGTAGACTTGCAAGGAGTTGAATGAGCTACTATGTTGCTTCAAAACGGAATAAAAGCAACAGAAAGACAAAATAAGAATAAAACTAGACAGATCTGTTATTTAGACATGGATGGGTGACATCGGGTGGGGACCCTTATTTAGTCTGAAGAGGAGACTCATCCCGAAACGTCATCTATCCATGTTCTCCAGTGATGCTGCCTGACCTGCTGATTTACTCCAGCACTTTGTGTCATTTAGTGTATTACCAGCATCTGCAGTCCCTTGTTTCTACAGATTTATTAGCATATCTTTCATTCACTGTTCTATATCTTTCTATATCATCGTCTATATCTCTCCCTTTCCCCTGACTCTCAGTCTGAAGAAGGGCCTCGCTCCGAAATGTCGGCCATTCCTTCTCTCCAGAGAATAAAACTAGGCAGATCTGTTAGTAGGACATGAATGGGTGACATTTCGGGTGGAGACCCTTATTTTGTCTGAAGAGGCGTCTCATCCAGAAATGTCATCCATCCATGTTCTCCAGAGATGCTGCCTGTCCCGCTGAGTTACTCCAGCTTTTTGTGTCTATCGTTGATCTATTAGTACTTGGTTTGGTTGGTAGTCTTGCAAAATTCTTCCTCTTGAACATCTGGAGAATGGTGTCTCAAACATACTAGTCAGGCCACAGCCTGGCCTAGTCATCTTTATGGAATCAAGCCTCTTACACACTGTCACATACCTCACACACCAGCCAGACAGAACAGCTGTTATATGGGCAGAAGGAAGCATCCTCAGGAGAAAAAGTTGACTGATGTTTCATAACAGTGGGTTGAATGTGAGCAAGATAAGCTGCTCTTGATTACCATTTGCCATTCACCCATAGCTGAATCATTACCCTCCATTTCATAAGATCATAATATCATAAGTGATAGTAGAATTAGGCCATTCGGCCCATCAAGTCCACTCCACCATTCAATCGTGGCTGATATATCTCTCCCCATTCTCCTGCCTACTGCCCATAACCTCTGACACCCGTACTAATCAAGAATCTACCTATCTCTGCCTTAAAAATATCCACTGATTATGCCTCCACAGCCTTCTGTGGCAAATAATTCCACAGATTCACCACCCTCTGATTAAAGAAATGTCTCCTCATCTCCTTCCTAAAAGAACGTTCTTTAATTCTGAGGTTATGACCTCTAGTCCTCGACTCTCCCACTAGTGGAAATATCCTCTCCACATCTACTCTATCCAAGCCTTTCACTATTCTGTATGTTTCAATGAGGTCCCCCCGCATTCTTTTAAACTCCAGCGAGGGCCCAGTGCTGTCAAACACTCATCAATTGAACAGAACTTGGAAGAAGTATTGAAAGAATGAAGACCATAGATACTGTACTGAATGGAAACATCAATGTCTGTCAACAAGAGTGGCTTCGGTGGCATCACTGTGGCTGAATTGGAAAAATCCCAGGGACATAGGTTTAAGGGGGGGGGGGGGAGATTTAAGAGTAACCTGACGGGCAACTGGTGTGTATATGGAACGAGCTGCCAGAGGAGGTGGTTGAGGTAGGTCGTATCACAGCAATTAAAAGACATTTGAACAATTACTTGTATAAGAAAGGTTTAAAAGGATATGAGCCAAACGCAGGCAGGTGGTACTACTGTAGCTGGGAATTTCTTGGTTGGTATGAGCAAGTTGGGCTGAAGGGCCAAGCACTTTAAAATAAATATTTAAAAAACTTCTCCATTACAAACAAATTTCACACTTAAAAGCATATTTATGAAACAAAAATATTTTAAGGCCCTTCGGCCCACCAACCAGCTATCCTCGCACACTAACGCTATCCCACACACACTGGGGACAATTTAAAATTATACCAAGCCAATTAACCTACAAACCTGTATGGCTTTGGAGTGTGGGAGGAAACCAGAGTTCCCGGAGAAAATCCACGCAGGCCACGGGGAGAGCGTACAAACTCCGTACAGATAGCATCCATAGTCAGGATTGAACCCGTTTTTCTGGCGTTGTAAGGCTGCAACACTACCGCTGCGCCACTATGCTGTCAATATGATAACATGAATTATAATCATATAATTAAACTTAAAAAATTAACCATATACAAGTCAGGGACCTAACTATTGTGTGAAACCCCTGCCTTCCAATAACTCCCACAATGACAGTGAACAAAGGTAGAATGGGTGATGCAGGAAATTACGGTTGGAGTTGTTCATGATCTGAAATGTTAATCCACCTTTGCAGTTGGCAGGCTGCAGCTTGTTTACTGAAATATCTGGCTTCTCCAAACACATCTATATTCATCAAGTTAATTTCTTGCAGCCTTTCCCGGGTCCAAATGGATAATGTTTAATTGTTTTGTAAAGGGAACCTGAGGACCTTTGAAACCAGAATGGCTCTTTAGATCAGGGAATTTTGCCAACTTGGATTGCAGAGCCTTAAATCATTTTGCAAATTGGAATATGCTCTGATGATCTGAGGCCATTTTCAGTAGCACTCAGGATTTTTACGTTGTTTTGAAACTGGAAAAAAGTATGGCAGCTGTATTTCACATCTGTTTGTGCAAAGGTGCTGTATTTAATATACGTTAGTGGTGTTGCCCTAGATATAGTCATAGAGTGACACAATGTGGAAACAGGCCCTTCGGCCCAACTTGCCCACACTGGCCAACATGTCCCAGCTACACTAGTCCCATCTGCCTGTGTTTGGTCCATATCCCTCCAAACTTGTCCTATCCATGTACCTGTCTAACTGTTTCTTAAACGTTGGGATAGTCCCAGCCTTAACTACCTCCTCTGGCAGCTTGTTCCATACACCCACCAACCTATGTGTGAAAAAGTTACCCCGCAGATTCCTATAAAATCTTTTCCCCTTGAAACTATGTCCTCTGGTCCTCAATTCCCCTACTCTGGGCAAGAGACTCTGTGCATCTCTATAATTCATTCCACTGTACTTTATTGTGTATGTGATGAATAAATTGATTGATTGATATAAATGGATGCTGAGTGTATTACATGTGTTATACTGTGGACCAATTACTCCAGTGTGATACTAAGGGAAACATAGACATAGAAACATAGAAAATAGGTGCAGGAGTAGGCCATTTGCCCTTCAAGCCTGCACCGCCATTCAATATGATCATGGCTGATCATCCAACTCGGTATCCTGTACCTGCCTTCTCTCCATACCCCCTGATCCCTTTAGCCACAAGGGCCACATCTAACTCCCTCTTAAATATAGCCAATGAACTGGCCTCAACTACCTTCTGTGGCAGAGAATTCCACAGATTCACCACTCTCTGTGTGAAAAATGTTTTTTCTGTGGAGGTGTTACCTCCCACCCCTATGGGATGTGAAACAATCTGGGCATTATTTGAAGAAGACTGGTAGTTCCCCTTAGAGACAATAGACAATAGACAATAGGTGCCCTTCGAGCCAGCACCACCATTCACTGTAATCATGGCTGATCTATTTAGACTCTTTATTTAATACCAATTCTGTCTCTTATTTAAATACTGAGCACATCCATTTTGAAGCTTAAATCGTCTAATTGTGGTAAATAAGTACATGCAGCTTGAGGTTAATGTTTAATTATGTTTAGCAAGGGAACTTTAGAAAATGGAGCAGACACATGAGTTACAATTCAAAACTGATACCGAATTTTACAACTGTAGCAGTGTTGCTTCACAACAAACTTCCAACCCTGTAATTTCAGCCACCTCCTATTTTGCTTGGACAGCTTACAACCCAGCAGTATGAATATTGATTTCTCCAACTTCAAGTAACCTTTGCATGCCCTCTCTCTCCACGCCACCCCCACCCTAGTCGTTGTACTAGTTGTCTGTAACTCAGTTTCACCCAGCCCACAGCTACCAATGGCCTGTTTCCATTAACATCGTTACTTTTTTGCATATCTTTCATTCATTTGTTCTATATCACCATCTATATCTCTCGTCTTCCTTTCCCCTGACTCTCAGTCTGAAGAAGGGTGTCGCCCCGAAATGTCACACATTCCTATTCTCCAGAGATGCTGTCTAACCCGCCGAGTTACTCCAGCTTTATGTATCTATCTTTGGTTTAACCAGTCCAGTATACTCGGGTCGTGGACAATAGTGTAAAAAGAAATGTGGCAGTGAACAGGTTAAACCAGCATCTGCAGTTCCTTCCTACACACTGTAAATTCAGGATTAGATTAGACTGCAGGTCAGGTATTGTAGAGGAAGTTTCTGCAAGTCAGATGTGTGCTGGGTTTCAGTGTAAAGGTGATCAGTTGAGATCTTATTTTTGTTTTTCAGTACAAGCTGATGGAGGATTCACCTTCAAGCAGCAGCCAAATGCACATGTTGGAGACAGGGAAGGATTGAAGTCACCTGCTCTGTGTTTTCTATTACTTTCCTCTAGTGGCCCACCAGCATTGTGGATAAGCAGCACTGGTTAAAGGGTATCATTCATATTAAGGACAAAAGAGTAACCAGGGAGAGAGTAGAGCCGCTTAAAGATGAATGACGCGTGGAGCCAAAGGACATGTGTTAGGTGCTAAATTAATATCTCTTGTCTGTATTTACCATGGAGAAAGACATGAATGCAAGGGAATTGGAAAGGGCAATAGTAATGTTTTCGCACAGAGGGTACATGGAACGAGCTGCCAAAAGAGCTAGTTGATGCAGGTACGAAAACAACATTTAAAACACATTTGGACAGGTACATAGATAGGAAAGATTTACAGGGATGTGGGGCAAACGTGGGCATTAGGGACAAGCATAGATTGTGCATCTTGGTTGGCATGGGCTAGTTCGGCTGAAGAGCCTGTTTTCATGTTGTACAACTCCATAACTTTAATGTCTTGACAAGAGTCATATTCCAAAAAGGAAGTGCTGGGGGTCTTAAAATGCATTAACGAAGATAAATCTCCAAGATCTGATCAAATGTATCCAAGGATATTGTGGAAAGTCAGGGAAGAAATTGTGGGACCACTGGCAAGGATATGTGTGCCATTGATAGTCATGAAGGTGCCAAAAGGTGAGTGTGCCTCTATTCAAGAATGGCTGCGAGGAAAAGCTTTGGAAATACAGAACAGTAAGCCCATCTATGGTGGGTAAGTTATTTGTTGTGATTCTGATTGGGGCTAGTCAGCATGGCTTTGTGTGGGAAAAATCATGTCTCACCAATTTGATTATTTTTTTTCTTTGAAGAGGTGACCAAGAAGATTGATAAGAACCATGTAGTAAACCGTTGTCTATAAGGGATTTAAGAGGGCCTCGAGGAGACAGCCAATGGTCGAGGAGCGAATGTGGGATCTAACTCAAAGGGATGCAATAATGCATGGGGGGTTTTCAGAAGATGTTTTGATTCAGACTACATCTGTCAAATATCAGATATTGCCGTCTTTGACGACAGATCAGAGCCACAATTTTCAATCAACACCACTGACCTTCAGCTTCCCCCATTTTAAACACCGGCCTTAAGGATCATGCAGTTTAAACATGCCAGAAGCTATACCATGTCATCCTCTTAAAAACAAAATCCTAATCATGGCCAAATGGTTTTAAACCTGAGTATAATCATCTCTTCTGAGTGAGTGCACTACCTTGCCTGAATGTTTTTAAACCTAAAGATGTGATCAAGTGCAGAAAAGATTCAGAAGTATGTTGCTTGGATTGAAGAGCTTGAGTTATAAGGAGAGATTGAATGAACTGTCTGGTTTCACAAGCAAAGGATGCTGAGAGGGTAATCACTATCATGATTTTCCTCTGGAGGTTATACAGAGGCAGAGGCGTATAACATGATGAGAGACATACATAGGGTTGGTAGCTCGTGTCTGATTCCTATGGTAGGGATGTCTGAATCTAGAAGTCAGGGTTTAAGGTGAGAGGGATAAAGGTTTACAGGGATCTGAGGGGTAAATTTTCACACAAAGTGTAGCTGGTATCCAAACGTCATTAACAATAATCAAGAATTCCTAACCAATTTTTGCCATTATTTATTGACTTACAATGCAGGTAACCTTAAGCAAAGGCTGGATGGTTTGGTAAGATGATAAAAAGCCTATTAAAACTAGAAAGAACTCCATGAACAGAGCATATCTCAGTAAATTGGGCAGATCTCCCACCACATAAGAGCTATGCCCAAATTGTCTCAAACCATAGGCAATCTGCTCGGCGGTGCTTATATTAATTGGAATTTAGAAGGATGAGAGGGAATCGTACAGAAACATAACATTCTTTAGGAATTGGACAGATTAGATACAGGAAAAATGTTCCCGATATTGGGGGGAGTCCAGAACCAGGGATCACAGTTTAAGAATAAGGGGAAGGCCATTTAGGACTGAGATGAGGAAACACTTTTTCATCCAGTGAGTTGTGAATCTGTGCAATTCTCTGCCACAGAAGGCAGTGGAGGCCAATTTACTGGATGTATTCAAGAGAGAGTTAAATATAGCTCTTTGGGCTAACGGAATCAAGGGATATGGGGAGAAAGCAGGAACAGGGTACTGATTTTGGATGTTCAGCCATGGTCAAATTGAATGGCGGCGCTGACTCGAAGGGCCGAATGACCTACTCCTAGCAGCCTTTCAAATCACATAATCATTATTCCAATCAGCCTTATTTAATGACAAAAACTACAACTTCCACTATAAAAAACATTTAGTTTCATATTTTTGGAGAAACTTACCACACTGAAACACTCTCTAACTACTTGGCCAGATAAAAAGCTATCGAACACTTTTAGTTTAGTTTAGTTCAGTTTAGTGATGCAGCACGGAAACAGGCCCGACAGCCCACCGAGTCCGCACCGACCAGTGATCACCAGTACACTAGCACTATCCTACACACTAGGGACAATGTACAATTTACAGAAGCCAATTAACTTACAAACTCACGCAGGTCGCAGGCAGGACGTAGAAACGGTGTTAATACAGCTCCCGTAGTCAGGATCAAACCCGGGTCTCTGGCATTGTAAGGCAGCAACTCTACTGTTGCGCCACGGTGCTGTCCTTTTGTTTGTCCTTCTCTTTCACTTCCTCCTCCAGTGCTCATTCCTCCATTTGCAGTGTAAATAAATCCAGAAAACGTTTTTGGATTAAAGGACAACTACAGAGTGGAGGAAGCATTTTTTCAGGTCAGTGGCTCCATTGTTATTCAGGGCTTACATAGAAACATAGAAACATAGAAAATAGTGCAGGAGTAGGCCATTCGGCCCTTCGAGCCTGCACCGCCATTCGATATGATCATGGCTGATCATCCAACTCAGTATCCTGTACCTGCTTTCTCTCCATACCCCCTGATCCCTTTAGCCACAAGGGCCACATCTAACTCCCTCTTAAATATAGCCAATGAACTGGCCTCAACTACCTTCTGTGGCAGAGAATTCCAGAGATTCACCACTCTCTGTGTGAAAAATGTTTTCCTCATCTCGGTCCTAAAAGATTTCCCCCTTATCCTTAAACTGTGACCCCTTGTTCTGGACTTCCCCAACATCGGGAACAATCTTCCTGCATCTAGCCTGTCCAACCCCTTAAGAATTTTATACGTTTCTATAAGATCCCCCCTCAATGTTCTAAATTCTAGTGAGTACAAACCGAGTCTATCCATTCTTTCTTCATATGAAAGTCCTGACATCCCAGGAATCAGTCTGGTGAACCTTCTCTGCACTCCCTCTATGGCAAGAATGTCCTTCCTCAGATTAGGAGACCAAAACTGTACGCAATACTCTAGATGTGGTCTCACCAAGACCCTGTACAACTGCAGTAGAACCTCCCTGCTCCTATACTCAAATCCTTTTGCTATGAATGCTAACATAACATACCATTCTCCTTCTTCACTGCCTGCTGCACCTGCATGCCAACTTTTAATGACTGGTGTACCATGACACCTGTGGTATTATGGAATAATAGTGTAAGGAATGCCTTTATTTTGTAGTAACCGGAGGGTGGCGCTGCTGCCAGTGGTCAGGCTGCAGTGACGGCATCTGGCCTGAAGTTGGCGCTGTGGGCATAACCGGATGAACGTGGGTGCCGGGCCCGGGCATGCACATGAGGCTGCTGCTGTACGGAGTTGCTAAATAAAGACAGACTCCGATTACGTCGTTGTACGAGCCTCATTATAAGAATAACATGACATGGTGTCAGAAACGGGATACTTGTAAGCGAAA
>CM075980.1:71305318-71657498 GCA_038087875.1 Malacoraja senta
TTCTTACAATTAATGTACTCCATTTATTTTTTTACACTAGAAAAGGAAAAGATTGAAAGAAAGAAGAAAGTGAAGGAAAAAGTGAAAGTGTAGGAAATGTGACAACAAAAAAGGATGAAGACCCTATAAGAGCAAAATTAAAAACAAAAGAAAAAGAGTTAAGAAATAGACCCTAGGAGAGAAAGAGAAAGAGAAAGAGGAAAAAGAGAGAAACAAATTTTTTATGAGCATTACGTAAATGGGACATACCATTTGGAGAAGTTGAGATATTATGTTACAATTGTACACAATATTGGGGAGGCCGCATTTGTAGCATTGTGTTCAGTTTTAATCCTCCTGCTCTAGCAAGGATGTTGTTAAGTTGGAAAGAGTGCAGAAAAGATTTACGATGATGTTGCCAGGACTTGAGGTCCTGAGCTATAAGGAGAGACTGCACAGGCTAGGACAATATTCCTTGGAGCACAGGAGGTGCAGGGGTGATGTTATAGGGGTATATAAAATCAAAAGGGGACTGTATAGGGTGCACGCACGGAGTCTTATACCCAGGAGAAGGAATCAAAAACCAGAAGACATAGGTTCCATGTAAGAGGGACAAGATTTAATACGAATCTAAGGGGGAACCTTTTCACTCAGAGGGTGGTGGGTATATGGAACGAGCTGCATATAAAAGGGCTCCACCTTCCTTTGATCATAATTACTTTTTGCATAACTTTCATTCATTTGTTCTATACCTCTCTACATCACCGGCTATATTCCCTTTTCCCTGACTCAGTCAGAAGAAGTGTCTAGACCCAAAACATCACCTATTCCTTTTCTCCAGAAATGCTGCCTGATCCGCTGTGTTCATCCAGCTTTTTGTGCATATCCTCTGTTTAAACCTGCATCTGTAGTTCCTTGCTGCACAATTCTTCTTCTTCTTTTCGTGTCCATCTTGTGACAAATGTTGACCTCGCTGTCATCGTCCGTCCTGAACAGGACGCAAGCTTCCGGCGACAATCAGTGGAGGCCATCACTTATCGCAAAAATGTTGGTGGTAGCAGAATTAGCTCAGGATACTTCCAGCTCCGCGACGTGGACACTTCTGCTAGGGGGCTGCTGCACAATTAGAAACATGACAGCTTTTGTAAAGGGATATTAAAAGTGGCTTTTAAATGAATAATACAACATGAATACCATATGCAAAATGTGACATTTATGAAGCTTGGACTAGACAACCATGATACAATATCTGTGGTGCAGTTTTTATGAATTTTGTTTTATCTAGAGTGAATTATGCTCCTTAACAGCCACAGATAAATGCAAATGACAGAATGATGGCATGCACCTATCTCCCTTTGTAATAAACCATTGTGCCACGTAGTTATATTTAAGATTTTCCCTTGTACAAACGGATTATTCACCGGCAGACTAGAACTTTAATTTCCCGCAATATTAAACTAACTGTATCTGCAAACTCCTTTGTTCCTGATTCATTCAACTATGAACTGGGTTTGAGAATATCTTATTCAGTTGAGAACATTCAATTATTCTGATATGTTTGGCACAGCTAAAAGGAGAATAAAGTAACTTAAAGGGAAAAAAAAGTGGCTGGTGATTTTGATTTAATGGTTTACATATAGTAAATGGAACACAGGTACTCTGAGTTTTAGTTTAGTTTAGAGATACAGCGCGGAAACAGGCCCTTTGGCCTACTGAGTCTGCACTGACCAGCGATCCCCATGTACTAACACTATCCTACACACACTAGGGACAATTTTACATTCATACCAAGCCAATTAATCTGTACGTCTTTGGAATGTGGGAGAAAACAGACGATCTCAGAGAAAACCCACACAGGTCACGGGGAGATCATACAAAGACCGTACAGACATGTAGTCAGGATCGAACCCGGGTCTCTGGCGTTGCAAGGCTGTAGCTCTACTGCTATGCCACTGTGCTGCCCAGTTCCTGAAATCAGGCATACTTTTGAATAATGGGATTTCCACCAGTTACCATTATCCGGCTCTGGGATTAAATGAATATGCTTGAACCAGTACTTTGGACTATGTCACAAGGCATTTCACCAGCAACCAGGAAGTTAGGACAGCAGTTAGATAAGAAAGATCTACCTTTGTTTTTGCGCTGGGCAAACATTATTCAATAATTATGAGAGGCGTACATATGTTGGACAGTCAGAACCTTTCTCGCAAGGTGGAAACGTCCAACACTGGAGGGCACCGCTATCAGATGACAGGGGAAGATTTAATGGAGATGTGCCGGTGTAAGTTTTTTTTACACAGAGAGTGGTGGGAGCCTGGAACGCATTGCCAGGGTTGGTGGTGGAGGCAGATACAATAGTGGCATTTAAGAAGCTTTTAATTATGCACATGGATGTTCAAGGAATCGAGGGAGATGAATTATGTACAGGCAGATGACATCAGTTTATCTTGGCATCATGTTCGGCACAAACATTGGGCTGACAGACCCATTCCTGTGCTGTATAGTGCTGTTTTATGTTTTATGTTCTACATTCTTAGAAAGGGCTTCTCGGTATCAGTACTAAGATAGGGTTCCAAAGGAGTGCTATTACTGTAATTCCAACTGTTTTACTGAAGGCACATGTAAAATCAATTGTACCTGAAGTGCACTCTTGATTGCAAATTGGATTTGCTATGTGGTTTTCTTTAAATAGATTCTCCATCTGAACCTTCACTGAAACACTGATATTTGAGCAACTTCATTGAATAAAAGCTGCAAAATAAGCAAGCAAGGAGGATGTCTGTATGTAACCAGTTATTGAAAGCATAATGGAATGTGAGCAGATAATGGCGATGTTTTAAGAAAAAAAAACTTTTGAGAGAAGGGCAACTATCTTATTCAGAAATGATATTGTCGTGAAATATCTAATGATCCATGTGCCATCTTAATACACCCTAAATGAAAAACAGGCTTGGAAACCCAAACGGAATTTCAAGTTGTTTGACAGGGCGGCAGATTGGTAGAGTTGCTGCCTTACAGTGCCAAAGATCCAGGTTCGATCCTGTCTATGATTGCTGTCTGTATGAAATTTGGATGTTTTCCCTGTGACCTCGTGGGTTTTCTCAGGTGCTCCGGCTTCCTTCCACACTCCAAAGACATACAGATTTTGTAGGTTTATTGGTTTCTGTAAATTGTAAATTGTCCCCAGTGTGTAGGGTAGTGCTAGTGTATGGGTGATCGCTGGTCAGCACGGACTCAGTAGGCCGAAGGGCTTGTTTCCACGCTGTATCTCTAAAGTCTAAAGTCTGAAGCTCTAAATATGTATCAGCTGATATAAGTTCATTAACTACATTCATTTCAATGGAGAGGAAGGCCTGCAAGGTTGAGAGATGAGCTTCAGGTAATTGGCGTGAAAATTAATAACCTAAAATATAGAACAAAGAAATCAAAGCAGCACAGGAACAGGCCCATAATGTCTGTGTCAAACATGATGGCAAGCTAAACTAATTTAATCAACCTGCACATTGGCCACACACCTCCATTCCCTGCAGAAAACTCATGGCATGGGTAGAGGTGCTGAGATTACAACATTGGAGGTCCTTCCTTTTAACCTTTTATTTCACTCCATAAATTTCCTTTGCAGGACCTCATCTTCCATCCCACCTATATCATTGGTACCAATTATGGACCATGACCTCTGGCTGCTCACCCTCCCATCTCAAAACGTCCTGTACTTGCTCAGAGACATCCTTGACCCTGGCATCATGGAGGCAACACACCACCCTGGAGTCTCACTGGTGGCCACAGAAATGCTTGTCGGTACCCCTGACTACAGAGTTGCCTATCACTAGAAAGGACCTTTAGTTACTTTAGAAAGGAGAGGAGAAGGAATTTCTTTAGTCAGGGGGTGGTGAATCAGTGGAATTTATTGCCACAGATAGAAATATAGAAAATAGGTGTAGGAGTAGGCCATTCAGCCCTTCGAGCCAACACCACCATTCAATATGATCATGGCTGATCATACAAAATCTGTACCCCGTTCCTGCTTTGTCCCCATATCCACAGATGGCTGTGGAGGCCAAGTCATTGGGTATTTTTTAGGTGGAGATTTACAGATTCTTGATTAGTAAGGGTGCCAAGGGTTATGGGGCGAAGGCAGGAGAATGGGGTTAATGGGGAAAGTTAGAACAGCCATGTCGGCTTCAGGTGCCACGGACTCCGGTAGGAGATCGGCCGTTCCAGCCGTCCCAGCCGCTGTGAGGACTCTCCCGACGCCGGGACAACTGCACCCGGCGAGAACGGCCAGGAACATCGGGCCTCTGTAGAGGCAACTGTGGAGGCCTCAATAGGTCTGACTTTGGGTGAACTGGGGTTGGGGACTGGACATTGTGCCTTCCCCACAGTGGTAATCATTGTGGGGGGATGATTTTGTGTGTAATGTGTAGTGTCTATGTTAGTCTATGTCCAAGATGGTGGTCGGAAGGGAGAGTGGACGCTGGCGCGCTTTAGCAGCCGCGCTTTAGCAGCCGCTGCTCTCTCTTCCATATTGTGTTTTTGATTTTTGTTTTTGGATTTAATTCTATCTTTAATTTGTGTACTGGTGATGTCTTTGCTATTTATTTCATTCCGCTTACATGTTTCTACACTATTTGTTAAACTTTGTAAGGTGTCCTTGAGACTTTCTGAAAGGCGCCCATAAATAAAATGTATTATTATTATTATTATTATGATTAAAAGACAGTGTAGACGATGAGGCGAATGGCCTAATTCTGCTCCTAGAACTTATGAACTATAACTTGCTTAGACTTAGCCCTACCCTGCTGTTCAATAGTCCCTGTTCTGGCGACTGCTGCTATTTGCCCTTGAGAGGCCTTTCCCCCACCCACTGAACAGTATCTGAAATTAAATACTTGTTTGAGAGGGTAATAGCTAACAGGGGACTTCTCAACAATCTGCCTGCCTGTCCTGGCAGTCACTCTTGATCTGGCAGAACCTGTGGTGTGATGGCCTCCCTGAAACTATTGTCTGTAACCTTCCCTTCATCCTAATTGCTATGCTTCATTTCAACCTTCTGCTCGCCTATTCTGTTTTATACTCCTCTCAACATGAAACAACACTGGAGATCACAGAAGCGAGAAAGGCAAAAATATAATAATGTTACCTCAAAATATAATGTATGCTTCACATTGCTCCTTCTGCACAGTATCAAGAAGTTCGAAATATTGGAAAGAGATAAAGGGCCTGGCCCAAAGGGCATGCTTTTCAATAAAATAAACAGAGAGCTACCATTTTTCAAAAAACATGGAGTGGAGCAGAGGAGTATGCGGCAATATTGAAGTGCATGGAATAGCCTGAAGTAGAACCTGTAGGGGGAAGAGTGCTCAACATCAGTTAAATCCAAAATATGTCAAACCAATATAAAGAGTGTAAGTTGGTGTAATTTATCTAAATTGAACATGATCAATGATATCACAGATAAATGTCACAAAAAACCTCTGATGTTTCCCTGCTCAACCTCTTAATCTTTTACTTTCCAAAATATTAAACATCTCGCAACATGCAGTTGTCAATTTTCTGCTCTCCTGCTGGGTTTTGCAAGCTCTGAGGTTGAAATTGCATTAATTCATATCGATGACATGGTAGGAATTCAATTTTAATACGATCCCATAAAAATTGCGGTTTTCCTTTGAATATTTAAAATTTAATTTTGTATTGACAACGAGAAACTATTTCTGTCATTTACACGGCTGTTTCTTCTTAAATTTGTACCTGGAGCCACAATTTTGCCTAAATTCGATAATGAATGGTGACCCAGATGTCCGTTCACTGTGTGATAGGCATAGAATATAATAGTTGTGTGGGGAAGCAGTTTCAGATTAGTATATCGCCATATACACCAGGGTGCAATTAAATTCCTTGTTCGTATGAAGCTCATAGACTAAACAATAGCTGAATGCAATGATAAATGTAAAAACAGCAGAATGGTGCAAAGTTTGCAATATAAACTGAAGTTCTTGGAACATACAACAGTACAGCACAGGGTAGTACAAATACTAACTAAGGTGCATAACAAAATAACCATATAAGGTAGAGTTAAGAGTAAGGGAACCTGACAGCAACTCTGTGAAACAGGCGATCGGTTCATCAGTCTGAAAGCCGTGGGGAAGACACTGTTCTTAACTCTGGACATTTGGGTCTTCAAGCTTCTGTGCCTTCTATCAGAAGGCAGATAAAGTAAGGAATGGCCAAGGTGCAGGTATCCTTGATGAGACTTCCAGCTTTCTTGATGCACCACACTATGAAGATGGACTGGATAAATCATGTGATAGGAGCAGAATTAGGCCATTCGGCCCATCAAGTCTATGCCATTCAATCATGGCTGATCTGTCCCTCCCTCCTAACCCCATTCTCCTGCCTTCTCCCCATAGCCTCTGACACCTGTACTAATCAAGAATCTATCCATCTCTGCCTTAATGGATGGACTGGATGGAAGGAAGTGATGAGCCTGTGGAGGACCAGGCAGCGTTCACTACTCTCTGTAGACTCATTTCAATTTTAGGGTTGGCATAACAATTTTTTGTAGACTTTAGACCCTAGATTTTAGGGTGGCACGGTGGTGCAGCAGTAGAGTTTCTGCCTTACAGCACCAGCGACCCGGGTTCGATCTTGACTACGGGTGCTGTCTTTACAGAGTTTGTACGTTCTCCCTGTGACCTGCGTGGGTTTTCCCCAGATGCTCCAGTTTACTCCCACACTCCAAAGATGTACAAATTTGTAGGTTAATTAGCTTCAGTAAAGATTGTAAATTGTTCCTAGTGTGTAGGATAGTGCCAGTGTATGAGTATCGCTGGTTCGGTGTGGACTCGGTAGGCTGAAGGGCCTTGTTCTGTGCTGTATCTCTAAACTAAGCTAAGATACAGCACGGAAACAGGTCCTCTGGCCCACCAAGTCGCGCTGACCAGTGATCTGCCCATACACTAACACTATCTTACACACTAGGGACAGTTTGTAAATTTTACCAAAGCCAATAACCTACAACACTATACATCTTTGGAGTGTGGGAGGAAATCGGAGCATCCGAAGAAAACCCACACGGTCACAGGGAGAATGCGCAAACTCCGTACAGATAGCACCCGTAATCAGGGTCGAACCTGGGTCTCTGGCGCTGTAAGGCAGCAACGCTGCCACTGCACCACTGTGCCACCCCATGAAGCTTCTAGAACCCAAGGCCGTTGAACATTTTTCTAATCAGTTCTTGCTTTTTCCAAAACAAGGCAAATCCTGTCTCTCATAGTACAGAACCAGGGGCCACAGTCTAAGAATAAAGGGAAGGCCATTTAAAACAGAGATGAGAAAAAACGTTTTCACCCAGGGAGTTATGAATTTGTGGAATTTTCTGCCACATAAGGCAATAGCGGCCAATTCACTGGATGAATTTAAAAAGAGAGTTAGATACAGCTCTAGGGGCTAGCGGAATCAAGGGATATGGGGAGAAGGCAGGCACGGGTTACTGATTGTGGGTGGTACACAAAAATGCTGGAGAAACTCAGCGGGTGCAGCAGCATCTATGGAGCAAAGGAAATAGGCAACGTTTCGGGCCGAAACCCTTCTTCAGACTGATTGTGGGTGATCAGCCATGAACACAATGAATGGCAGAGCAGGCTCGAAGGGCCAAATGGCCTCCTCCTGCACCTATTTTCGGTGTTTCTATGTTTCTAATCCTCTCCTGTAACTTTCTCACCATTGATGTTAGGCTCATTGGCCCGTACTTCCTTGGTTTGTCCTTAAATGTAATTCACAGCCACCAGTGTCCAATCAAATTAATGGAGAAATGTGATTCGTCCCAAAATTAATCGCGAGGGTGATCCTTTGAATTTCCAGTTCTGACTGCCTTTGGAATGGCGTACACATGTTGGCAGCAACATTTCTGCTTTGCTGCAACCCAAAACGTCACCTATCCACATTCTCCAGAGATGCTGCTTGACCTGTTGAGTTACTCCAGCACTTCTCCTTTTAGTGTCATAATGCCTGGAAAAAAACAGAGCCTGAGATGGTCACCTTTCCTGGCCTGATTTGATTATTAACATACAAGCTACCTTGAAGCCCTCCCTTATTTCGTCATCACCTTATTTGTCATACCAAAATACATTTGAAATACACAGATCCATCTCTTTCTCAGCACTTCCTCATATTCGAGTCTGTCTGTTGATCACTGCCAAATTGTCCCACAATTGTTATTTTTTTAATTATAGGTTGCAGGCATTACTGATGGTTACAGTCTGCTTCTAATTGTTTTCCTTCAAAAATAAACATTATGGAGAAGAATGTGTACCAAACAAACACTGTTGTACGTTCTCAGTGTCTATACATTCAATTGTGCCATTCTTAGTAGTGATCATACTTATCTTTAAATTGCTTATTCCTAATTGCTCCAAGCTAAGTGGTTCACTGGAGAACTCAGAGAACACTGAATTGCCGACTACATTGTCGTGACTCTGGTGTCACATTTAGACCTGCTGGAGAGATTGTGGATGATATCCTTCCCCGGCAGAGATTTGTGAACCAGACAAAGTCATGACAGTTTGGTAGATTTATGCTTACAATGGCTGGAACTAACTCTCTAATTACAGATATTTTTTTTAAATATTGACAGAATGTCACTGTAGTTGGTTTTAAATGCCTTTCCCCACATCAGTAGTCAGGATCTTGTCATCAGCTAGGCATTCAGTAACTTCGCCACATCCTCTGCCTCAGCCCCCAACCTAGGAACTGCATCCATTGGCGAGCAGGCATCATTGTCGTCGCACATAGGCTTATTATTCTTTACTGAGGAAGAAACAAAGCACCAATTGCAAGGTGGAGGGTGAAGACCTCCACTATCTGGCAACTGGTAACTACAGGGGGAAGCACCGTACATTTGTAGCATTTCCACCTTCGTTCGCGGGGATGTGTGACTGGTGGAGATTGGGAGACAGGAACCTCCCATCTTACTTATCTCAAAGTAAAATATTTGCATTAGCTATATTAGTGATACTTAAAACAGATTTTTCATTCATTGAAACCTATTTATTGCTTTATGCTCAGAAAGACTATAGGATGAAGAGTCCCACTACATTTGTCATGATCGTGCATGAGTTATTCCATATACTGTAAGATCCCCCCAAGAACTAATAAGTTGAATCAATATCAAGTATGTAATTATGTCTGGAAAATGATTCATACAGTGGCATTACATATAACTTTCACAATAAGTTACTCAAACGTACTCATCTCGCATTAGCAGTTTCTCACAGTCATATCTCCAGCAGCTCTTGACCTTTTGAAAGCTATTACATGTATTGATGCTTTTAATTCACCCTCCACAAACCTATTCAGGGCTGTGGATAAAGTTATATTGCTGAATGCTTCTGTGTGTAAGGGAATGAACTGTCTTGACTAAAAATGGTGCTGTATCAAAGTACAAACCAGTCAATTGCTGGTGAAATTAGTCAAAATATTATTTTGTTCTTGTGACAATCCTGAAGCCAAGGTTTCAAGCATCTACTTCAGATTGATTTAAAATCAGTCAGGAAAACATTGATCAGGTTAATAGGGAATAATTGTCAAACCAAATGCAGTAAAATAATCCCTAATTGAGATGCTAGAAGGAATGGGCAAAACAAAAGATATTTACAATGTGTGTAGGAAGGAACTGCAGATGGTGGTTTAAGTCGAAGATAGACACAAAATGTTGGAGTAACCCAGCGGGACAGGCAGCATCTCTGGAGAGAAGGAATGGGTGACGTTTCAGGTTGAGACCCTTGAAGGATAGTGGAAGTTGACAACGAGGCATACAAAGATAAAATTTAATCAGGAGGACAGTCAAACTAGTTAGAGAATTAGGATGGGAGAGGGATGGAGAGAGAGGGAAAGCAAATGTTACTTGAGGTTCGAAAAGTCAAATGTTCATATCGCTGGGTTGTTAGCTGCCCAAGCGAAATATGGGGTGCCGTTCCTCCAATTTGCACTGGGCCTCACTCTGACAATGGAGCAGGACAGAAAGCTCAGTGTGGGAATGGGTGGGGGAGTTAATGTGTTTAGCAACCAGGAGATCAGGTAGGTCTAGGTGGACTGAGCAGAGGTGTTCCAAGTGGATTTACAAAAAGCCTGTTCCAATTCATGTGTTGTCAGCTGCTCAGTCTCTGCACATCATTGAATAGTTGTTATTCAATTCTGAAGAACAGGATTTCTAAGCAATTTCAATCAGCATTCATGCTCTTGAACTTTTAGGGGGCTGGAAAATGTATGTTTTTGATCTCACTATTATGCCTAAACAAGAAGCTATTAACTAGATCCTGAAGGTTGTATATCATGTATGCAATTAAATCATCTCATGTTTGTTATTTTCTCCCTAAGAATATTTAACAATTTTTTTGCTCCTTCTTCATTTGGTCAGTCATTTCCTAATGCAAAATTATTTGGTAATTTATGCAATTTTTCAAGAATTACTGTCGGGGGAATTGTCAGTCATAGTGGCTTCATGACAAAAGAGGTCGTTAAGGATGCTCATGTAAACTGCTTGTCACTTGAAGAAAATCCCAACTGTACAAATGTAATTAGTGCTTGTTACAAGGTTTAACGGGCTTTCAATTCACTCATTGATTCAATTATAGAATGGAAAACAGATTTAAGATTGAAATCTAACCAGCTATTCACAGAGCTGATTTTGGATGGATTTTACTACATTGTGATACACTTATTGATGATTATAAGAAACATCTCGATTTTTTACTCCCTAAAACTCCTGTGATTAAACTTTAGCTCAGGGGCCTGGTTCCAACCAGTTCAATAGAAATGAGCCATCAATAAACAGAATATATTACTTGCAACACACATGTAAGTGCCTATCAAATGGAAACACTACATTATAAATATCCATATGTGACAGATGAAGTTCATTGTATTCAAAGGGCTGAGGTACTGCTGCTCTGACGTCTTAATAAAGTCTAGTGAATCTAGATAAATCTGAAATAACAATCTGTTTCTATTGCAATAATTACAGGTTTTAGATCAAAGGACTACAAAACACAGATGCAGGGTGATACTATTCGGTCCCTGCTCTGCCATTCGGTAAGAACCTTGCTGGTCTTTGGCCGCATCTTTCCATCTCCTCCCCTTTCGGCTTTCCACAGAGACCGCTCCCTCCGTAACTCCCTGGTCAATTTGTCTCTTCCCACCCAAACCACCCCCTCCCCTGGTACTTTCCCTTGCAACTGCAGGAAATGCTACACTTGTTGCTTTACCTCCCCCATTGACTCCATCCAAGGACCCAAGCAGTCTTCCAGGTGAGGCAGAGGTTCACCTGCACCTCCTCCAACCTCATCAATTGCATCCGCTGCTCTTGGTGTCAGCTGCTCTACATCGGTGAGGCCAAGCGCAGGCTTGGCGATTGTTTCGCCGAACACCTCCACTCAGTTCGCATTAACCAACCTGATCTCCCGGTGGCTCAGCACTTCAACTCCTTCTCCCATTCCAAATCCGACCTTTCTGTCCTGGGCCTCCTCCATGGTCAGAGTGAGTCCCACCGCAAATTGGAGGAGCAGCACCTCATATTTTGCTTGGGTAGTTTACACCCCAGCGATATGAACATTGACTTCTCCAATTTCAGGTAGTCCTTGCTTTCTCCCTCCTTCCCCTCCCCTTCCCAGCTCTCACACAGCCTACTGTCCCCGCCTCTTCCTTTCTTCTTCCCGCCCCCCCCACCCCCAAATCAGTCTGAAGAAGAGTCTTGACCTGAAACGTCACCTATTCCTTCGCTCCATAGATGCTGCCTCACCCGTTGAGTTTCTTCAGCATTTTTGTCTACCTTTGCTGGTCTTTGACTTCAGTGCCACTTTCCCATACTGATCCCTGATTCCCTGCATGTTTAAAATGTTAAATTAGGCTTTGATATGCAGTACGACAACAATACTTGCACCTATATAGCACGGTTAATGTAGTAGTATGCTCCAGGCTCCACACGGAGTGAGATAGCAAATTATATCCTCCTTTTCCCCAGGTAATCCGATCAAATTTACAGTATTAATCAAGTGTACTTTCGGATTTTAATATATTTTTACTAAAGATGACACATTTTCAGGAGGACGATAAATGCTCACTGCAAACTAATGCTGTCATAGAATCTGTCAAAACACTAACTGCAAGTGGAAATTCATTCTTAACACTTTGCAGATTAAGAATAGTAATGCAAAATTCACACAAACTGAAGAAGGTTTATTCTATAAAGAAGTCTACTGCAGACTGTTTTAATTTGGTTTCAGTTTATAAGATTAACCAAACATGATTGTAGTGCAGAATAAGAAATTAATCATTTTCTTGTGTTTCATGGCCAAAGTCCTTATCAACATGAAAAAATACTTTACTGAACTCATAGCAGGTGAAGACACTATTTTATAAAACCAGAGCATAGAAAGGGACTAAAAGAGAGTCTGTAGGGGGCCGCTGTTCTGGCAGCAGCCATGTCAGCAGTGCGTTAGTTTTTTCAACTTTTTTAAAATTTTTAGTATGTTTTAAAATGTGTATTTAATGTTTCTTTGTGTGTTTTGTGTGGGGGGTGGTCTGGGGGGGTAAGGGGGAAACTGCTTCGGTCGCCTCCTCCATGGAGAGGCGACTTTTTCCAGTTCGCCTCCCCCGTGGCCTAACATCAAGGATCGGCGCGTGCCCGGGGCTTCAGCGGCGGGCGCAGCGTGGACTCTCGGTGTGGAGCAGGTGAACCCTCGTTAGGGCTCGCTGGAGGGGAGCGCTCCATTTCGCTGGCCCGGGGAAGCCGGCAGCCTGAAGTCGCAGCCTGAAGCTGCGGTCTGCAGAGCTCCAGCTGGTGCGGTGTCTACAGCCCGGGATCCCTCGTGGTGGACCCGGGGGAAGAAGAAGCCATCATTGGCGGCCCGCGGCCAACTTCTACCGCGGGGCCGGCATGTACTTACCATCACCCCTGGAGGGGAGCTTCGACCGCCGGCCCTGCAGTCTACGGTGCTTCTGGCTGCGGCGGGGACTTTAAATCTTGACCGCCGGCCTGCAGCCCACAACAATCTAAAGCCGCGGTCTCCGGTGAGGAAGAGCCGATCCTGGACTGACTCTGGACTCTGGTCCTGTCCACGGGGGGGAAATGGAGGAGGACTGGCCAAATTTTGTGCCTTCCACCACAGTGATGAATGCTGTGGTGGATGTTTGTGTTACTTTTTGTGTGTTCTTTATTATTGTATCGCTGCTGACAACCCAATCCTTGCCGGGTCACTGCTCATGCGGTCGACCGGTCGGTGCAGATTTAATGTATTAATGTATTGTTTGAATTACCCCTCGGGGATAAATAAAGTGCTTGATTGATTGATTGATTGAACATCAGTGGAATATTCATTATGATCCATCATTAATAAAACCTTTACACTTAGAGCCATGAAGTCAAGCAGCACAAAAATGCACCCTTCTGTCCAGCTCATCCATGCCAACCAAGATGTCCATCTACACTAGTCCCATTTGCAGACATTTGGCCCATATCGCTTGAACATTTCCTATTCATGTACCTGTACTTGGCTTGTTATCTTCCAACTAACAACGTTGCTTCAATTTGGTTGAAATTGCTCTTTGTGACACATTCATACATTTTAAAATCAATTCTATATCATAAAAGATAGATCAGCCATGATTGAATGGTGGAGTAAACTTGATGGGCTGAATGGCCTGATTCTGCTACTATCACATGAATTTGCGACCATACACCAAATTCAACTGGTGAATGACTTTGCACTTCCGTAGTAGTTTAGGTTTAGAATGACACTCTTCTGATATGTCTGATCATTGCTCTGAATTGTCATGTTCTTCACTGGGAAAGTGCGTATCCAAGTCATGTTTCATGGAGGTTGAACCACCCATCTTGCTATGAGGCGATGGAACTCTGTTACATAGAACTGACCCAATCACTGTAGTATTCACAAATTCAAAGCATTTGGCTGGTCCATAATTGCAAACGGTGACTACGATGGATAAAGCATACCGCATACCGCACACATAGGGTGTCCCTGTAACAACATCAGGATCCCTCAATGAAGGAGAAGGCAAGAGAAAGATAGAGGTAGCTTGTTGTAGGAAAGAAAGCTAAAGAAAGAAAAAAAGAAAAGGTCAACCAACATGATCATGCATACCGTATATCGGATGGTAGTTTGCCAGATTCCACAGATTTTACAATCACATAAAAAACTGTTAATATAAAAGAGAATCATTGGCCATCATTTTGGTTTAGTTCTCAACCATTTGCTTCGGTATCACAAAATAAAATCACTCTTTTATGTGGATCGTTATGGTTGTTAGATTGATGCATATTAGATAGATAAAAGCTGTAAATGGACCTATTATGGACATTTTATGATGGATCTTTTACCTCATACTTATCAACATTCATAGATAGCAGTCTTCTAAAGCTAGTACTGCCTCTCAATGACAATCAGCCTCAGTAATTAAATAGATCATTCATCTAGTTTTAGAAAATGTATGGTTCTGAATCTATTATTAGATCAAGACTCATATGGCAGTAGATTGCTTGCAACAAGGCAATCATGTGCTAATGTCTCAGGGCCTTCCATTTCAAGTTTTATCTCCAGTAAAACAATGCCTTGGATATTCACTTAAGGGCCTGTCCCACGAGCATGCGACTGCATGCGGCAAGCGCGACCTAACGTGGTCGCTTGAGCCGTAAGGCCTCGCGGGGCCGGTCCCACTTCGATTGCCGGAGCCGTATGGAGTTGTGCGGAGCTGGTCCCGACATCGAGCGGGGCTCCGAAAAACTGACACTGTTCAAAATTTCCACGCGGCAACGGCCTGCCGGCCTGCAGCCGCCTCGACGCCGTATGCACCGCCTCGACGGGCGTACGCAGCGTCTCGACGCCGTACGCAGCGTCTTGACGCCATACATCATGCGCAAACTTCCCGTGGACTTCGCTCGAACTTCACTTCACTCACTCGACCTCCGCGCGGCCCCCTGCTTCCGGTTTGGTCGCGCTCGCCGCATGCAGTCGCATGCTGGTGGGACGGGCCCTGTACGGGGATCACTCGACCTACGCGCGGCCTCCGCGCGGCCCCCGCTTCCGGTTTGGTCGCGCTTGCCGCATGCAGTCGCATGCTCGTGGGACAGGCCCTTTAGGCTACAAAGTTTTGACAAGCTGATCAATACGATGGACAGGAACACTGACAAGGTATTAGGATTGCCAACAACTTGCAGAGGAAGTAAAATTTGCTGTTCATGGAAGAACATTTGATTAAACATATGATTTGAATAAAACCATTATGAAATACATTGGCTCAAGAAATATAAGATTTCTTATATCATGTCTTATGTCTTATATATTTTATAAGATATCTTATATCGAAGGACTCATCGAAGTCCTCGTCCACCAACACTCCATTGACGTCATCTGTCTCCAAGAGACTCACGTTGGCACAGAGGAAGCGGGCCGTTACACCATCAATGGCTTTGATCTTCTTTGCTACGTTCCCCATGCCAAACATGGACGTGCCACCTATGTGCACTCCGAGATAGCTGAAGCAAGTCACCTGACCATAGCAAGTTTCTCGGATACCATAACTATTGGTGGTTTCCACATTGTCAATGTGTACAAGCCACCAAGTGCCAACTGGGATCTGCAAGTCCTACCCACCCTACCCCACCCTGCCATCTATGTGGGAGACTTTAACAGCCACCACCCTGACTGGGGTTACCCAGCAGCGGATCATGATGGGGAGGTACTTTCAGACTGGGCATCCAGAAATGACCTTGCTCTCATACACGATCCAAAACAAAGAGGAACATTCCACTCTGCCAGGTGGAACAAGGACTACTCTCCTGACCTGTGCTGGGTCAGCTCTTTGAATGGAACCTATTACTCTGCACAGACCCTCATCCTGGAAGATTTCCCACACAGTCAACACCGCCCCTCACTCATACACATCGGCCTACACCTCCCAGTCATAAACAGTCCAAGAAAGATGCGCTGGAATTTCCGCAAAGCCAACTGGAAGAAATACAGTGAAACTCTAGATCAGATTGTTGTTACCATCCCACTCCACACCATCACTGTAGATGAAGCATACAACCGTTTCTGCAGCGCCATCTATAAAGCCGCTCACAAAACAATTCCAAGAGGCTACCGTCCCCTCTACGTCCCATGCCTGGATGGAGAAAGCGCTGCCCTCCTACAAACCTACAAAACATCAGGGGACCCTGAGATAGCAGAACATCTCATTGAATCACTATCTTCAGCTCGGCAAAGGAAATGGGAGGAGACAGTAGCAGAGCCAATCTTCACCCACTCTAGCAGAAAATGCTGGAGCCTCATCCGCCGCCTAGGAGCTGCACAGAAACCCCCCCACCCAAAGCCGACCTCCTGTCACACCCAACCAGGTTGCATTCCACCTACTGAATATTGCAAAAGCACCCCAAGACAAGTCCACTAGAAGAGCTGTCGCAACAGAGCTAAGGACACTCCGACGAACACCTGGAAAGGAAAGAAACCCTGAGCCCTTCGAGGTGGCTGAACTGGAGAAGGTCCTGCAGGGCCTGAAATGTGGAAAGGCAGCAGGTTATGATAACATCTCTCCAGAGTTCATGAAACACCTGGGCCCCCGAGCTCTAACCTGGCTGACCCAACTCTACACTAGGGCCATACAGACTAACTCCATCCCAAAGATATGGCGGACAGCAAAGTCATTGCTATACCAAAACCTGGCAAAGACGAAAAACTACCAGCAAGCTACCGCCCAATCTCTCTACTCTGCGTCCCACTCAAAATCTTAGAACACCTTATACTACAACGTATATCTCCAGGAGTAGAAGAGATTCTCAGTGTGGACCAGGCAGGTTTCCGCAAGGACCGCAGTACAGGAGAACAATTTCTGGCCCTAACCACCTGCATTGAAAACGGCTTCGAGAACAAACTGAAGACCGGGGCAGTGTTCCTTGATCTCACTGCAGCCTATGACACTGTGTGGCACAAAGGCCTCCTCCTAAAACTCACCAAAGCACTCCCTGCCTGGGCATTAGAAACCATCAAATCTCTGCTCTCCAACCGCAGGTTCAGAGTTCACCTTGGACAGAACAAGAGTGCATGGAGAACACAGAAGAATGGGCTCCCGCAAGGGTCAGTTTTAGCCCCAACCTTGTTCAACCTTTACACAAATGACCTACCCACCACCAAATCCCGCAAATTCATCTATGCAGATGACATCTGTTTGGCCTTCCAAGCACCAGATTTTGGTATATTGGAACAGGTGCTCAATGAAGACCTTGCTAAACTAGACGAGTACTGCAAAACCTGGCGCCTAAAACCAAGCCCAGAAAAAACGGTCTCCAGTGTGTTCCACCTCCATAATGCAGAAGCCACAAGAGAACCAAACATCTATCTGAGCAGGACCAAACTGAAGTATGCCCCCACTCCAACCTACCTCGGAGTGACCCTTGACAGGACCCTATCCTTCAAGGAACATCTCAAAAGAACAGCAGCTAAGGTGAAGTCCAGAAACAATCTCCTCAGTAAGCTGTTGGCTCAAAGTGGGGGGCAGCAGCCCCCACACTGCGCATTTCAGCACTAGCCCTTGCATTTTCTTCAGTCGAATATTGCGCCCCTGTTTGGTCCAGGGCCGACAGATGGCGCAATGGGCTATGTGTTCGGCTGGCAACCGGAAGGTAGCCGGTTCGAATCCCGCTTGGAGTGCATACTGTCGTTGTGTCCTTGGGCAAGACACTTCACCCACCTTTGCCTGCGTGTGAATGTGTGTGAATGTGTGTGAATGTGTGTGAGTGATTGGTGGTGGTCGGAGGGGCCGTAGGCGCAGATTAGCAGCCACGCTTCCGTCAGTCTGCCCCAGGGCAGCTGTGGCTACAGAAGTAGCTCACCACCACCGAGTGTGACTGAGGAGTGAATGAATAATGCGATGTAAAGCGCCTTGAGTATTAGAAAGGCGCTATATAAATCCCATCCATTATTATTATTATTATTATCCCACACACACCATGTGGGCACCCAATTGAACTCAACAATGAGGATCATCACAGGAACAATCCGCTCAACACCACTCTCCTGGCTCCCTGTCCTATCCAATATAGCCCCTCCACACATCCGGCGAGTAGCCCTCACTCAAAGGATGCTCCAAAAGACCAAAAACTCCCCTCATCTGCCAATTCACATGGACATCTTCAACCCACCCACTGCTCGACTTCCATCTAGACGACCAATTTGGAAGAACCCACCACCAGCTGATTTCACCACCCAATCAGCTTGGAAAAAGGAATGGGAGTCCAAGGACGTCCCAAATAAACATCTGGTGTCAGACCCAACCCTACCGGTCCCTGGCACCAATCTCCCAAGGAAGCAGTGGACGACGCTGAATAGATTCAGGACTGGACATGGCCCCTGCTTGGCCAGCCTTCACAAATGGGGCAGCAGCCCAACCCCATGGTGTGCTTGTGGAGAGCAGCAAACAATGCAACACATCATTGAAGCATGCCCTCAAAAAAGACTTAAAGGAGGACTTGTCACCCTTCATACAGCAGATCAAGAGGCAACTGCTTGGCTAAAGGACTTTGCATTCGCTAAATAAATAAATCTTATAAGTTTACAAGAATGAACCCAGGAATGAGTGGGTTAACATATGATGAGCGTTTGACGGCACTGGGCCTATACTCGCTGGAGTTTAGAAGAATGAGGGGGAACCTCATTGAAACGTACCGAATAGTGAAAGGCTTGGATAGAGTGGATGTGGAGCGGATGTTTCCACTAGTAGCCGAGTATAGGACTAGAGGTCATAGCCTCAGAATTAAAGTACGTTCCTTTAGGAAGGAGATGAGGAGGAGTTTCTTTAGCCTGGAGAATCTGTGGAATTCTTTGCCACAGAAGGCTGTGGAAACAAAGTCAATAGATGTTTTTAAGGCAGAGATAGACAGATTCTTGATTAGTGCAGGTGTCCGAGGTTATGGGGAGAAGGTAGGAGAAAGGAGTTAGGAGGGAGAGATAGATCAGCCATGATTGAATGGCAGAGTAGACTTGAAGAGCCGAATGGCGTAATTTTGCTCCTATCACTTAAATATAATAAATACTGGCATCTTGAAACTAGAAATGAGTATCTGTCTGAAGGCAAAATATCCTTTTTATGTTAGTTATTGGTGACAGTCATCAATGGTTAAACGTGAAACAGTAAAATGACGTCTTTCCAAAAGATTGGCCTATATAAAAGATCTGCTAGTCAGATTAAGACAAGCTGTTTTATTAAATTTGGAAATCGTCCAAATCTGTTAGCCAGTCAAAAATAAATCTTTTATTTTTCTTAAATTCACTATTATGTTCATCCTTGCCAAGTGTCATCATGGCTGATCTGCTTCATATAATTTTCATTTTCTTAATTTGCTCCTATGTTGTTTTTATTATGATCGTTGCCTGAACATTTTCAATTAAAATATATCAGATAATCAGTCGAGTATAACACATCACGAGGCCCCAAAACTGCATGATATTTAGTTTGTTCCTCTTGTTCCATCTTGTATGTGTTTCATTTTTGCTTTCCTCAGCCTTTTCCCATTAAATACTGCACTATTTCCTGGTCTATTCCAGCCTAACACACCCATCCCCTTATGCACAGTTGTTTTCAGTTATATATGTTGGTGACCTTCTCACTGCTAGGAATATAAGAGGAGTGTCCAGTTCCATTATTCGTTAAGAACATGGCTGACATGATTTTGCTTCAGGGCCACCTTGCTTCCAATTCCTGCTCATCCTTGTATCTATGATTCCAATATGTCAATCTCAGCCTTTATCCCTCAAAATCAAGAATATTCATGACCATCTGAGAAGAGAAATTCCTCCTCATCTCCATTTTAAAAGGTTGACCCCTTCTTCTGAAACTATGCCCCCAATTCTAGATCCCTCCATGATGAGAAACATCCTCTCAGCATCCTCTAGGCTAAACCCATATGAATCTTATAGGTTTCAATAAAGTCCACTCTCCTTCGTCTGATCACCAGTGTATTTGCCCAACATTCTCTATTCTTTCCTAGGATTTCAATCTGTTCAACTCAGAACCAACACAGTGAACCTCCTCTGAACTATTTTCATAGCATATAGAGTCATTGTGTCGTACAGCACAGAAACAGACCCTTTGGCCCACCACATTCAGGCTGACCCATTTACCCACATTTGATCCATAGTCTTCTATGCCTTGGAGATACTTGGGTGTCTGGACGTTTCTTGCATAAGGAGAGAAAAATTGTACACAACATGCTATGTCTCACAAAAACTCACTACTCTGGATAAAAGACTCTGGGCATTCATCCTTCTATTCCCCTCATGATTTATACATCTGTATAAGATCATCCCTCAGCCACCTGAACTGTTCTGGCCTGCCCAACCTCTCACTACAGCTCAGGACCTCAAGTCTAGGCAACATCCTTGTCTATCTTCTTTGCACCTTTTCCAGCTTAACAACATCCTTGTTCTAGCAGGATGACCAAAACAGAACAAAATACTCCAAATATGACATCACTGATGTATAGCCGGAATATTGTATCAATATTTGGAGAGCATGCAGGAATAAGTGCTTTGGAATGTGTATTGGAATGTTTTAATGGAATAAGTTTTGGAGTTATTCTCATTTCCGCAGAGGAGGAGGACACAGATGGGCCGAAGGGCCTGTTTCCATGTGGTATCACTAAATTAAAGAAGGATTTATAGATGGTGAATTAAGAAACACTGTTTTCATTTTGAGGGCTTAACGTGTTAACGTGATCGATAAAAGAGCAAAGGTGATACATGGGTAAAATAAACTTTCATTTGATAAGTGGTGTTCATTGTATTTGTTCGACAGAATGTGGATATAAATTCAGTTAACGTGATCGATAAAAGAGCAAAGGTGATACATGGGAAAAAGAAACTTTCAGTTGATAAGTGGTGTTCATGTTATTTCTTCGACAGAATGTGGATATAAATTCAATATAAGAAATCAAAAGTGAATTGGATAAAACTTAAACAAGAAATAAATATAGTGTTCTGGGGAAATGCAGGGATTGAAATTAAAATGCATTGGGCTTTGAAAAAGTTCTGATAGTGTGAATACAAAGGAACTGCAGATGCTGGTTTACTCTGAAGATAGAAACAAAATGCTGGAGTAACTCAGCGGGACAGGCAGCATCTCTGAGTTACTCCAGCATTTTGTGTCTATCTTCTGATAGTGTAATTAGGTTTCCTTTAGTGCTGTAATATATGATGATAGAGCCCAGATTCTCACTATCTTCTCAAGCATCTTAACTTGTCAGAATTCTCTTCACAATTGAAAAAAATTCAACAAGGAACTTCCAGTAATTACTCCAGTCCAACAAGTGCCTCAAGCTAAACTTTCTTAGAACATCGAACAGTACAGCACACGAACAGGCCCTTCAACCCACAATATCTGTGCTGAACATGATGCCAAGACCTTTTCCTTTCAAAAAATCCCTCAAGAAATTATAGTAATTCTTTTAATCGCAATGAATTTACACAAAATGTTCCAGACCAGACACCTGTCATGAAAACCTTAGACTCCAAACGGACTCAGACTTGGAGCAAAAACGTGATCATGTTTAATGCACATTTGCTGCCAAAATTGCCATAAATCTTGATAAATCGAGTTCTGATTTTGGAAGCTAAAGTACCTTTCAAGACATTAGAAAATCAATTGATGGAAATAGAAAACACACTTAGATGAAACTCTTGCTTATGCTATTATTGCCAGACATTGGATAAAATTGTGTTATAACTAATATACACCACAGCAATGTCATTGATGGACTTATTTCATCTACAGTATTGCAAAATGGGAATAGGAACCTATTTAACGTAGCCTCCAGATGACATCCAAAGCAGACTTGCCCACATCTTTCCAGGAAGAATGAATGTTAAAATTACAACTAATTCAAACAAACTAATAAATCTCTCATTTAATTTAGAAATTGCTGTCAGCAATTTAGCATGTTGTCACTTCATGTGTTTGTTTGTACCAAACAGGTTTTCAATGCTGGTCTCTTCAATTTAACCTTTAAAATGGTGCAGGAAATCCTTTGGTTATCACTAAAAAATGTTGAAAAATTTGAGTAATTATATCAGTTATTGAATTATATGTTCTGATCTTTGGCAAAAATATTGCCAAAGAAATTGCTTCGAGATTCCACTAGATTTTGAAACAATTTTGCAAGTATTTGCGAATGTGAATCTTAGTAGTGTGCATGAACAAAAAAGTGTATACACAAAAAATACACAAAAAAATATTTGTCTGTTAGATGTTATTTTGCGCTGGCATCAATTCCTCTCAGGAACTATCTGACAATCTGAGTTTTGAAAATGTTTGCTATATTTTATTTCTTTTACAGGTTTTCTTTGTTGCTCAGATTTTTCGATAATTCCTTATTAACCCTGACAGTGAATAGCAATAAACTTCCTATTAAAGTTGTAAGTCATTGAATGCTGTCATGCCGTTCATCCAAAGCATCAGCAGCAGCAGCAACAGCAGCAGCAGCAGCAGCAGATAAAAGTAAGCATGCAGGCAGTGAAGAAAGCTAATGTAATGTTTGTCTTCATTGTGAGAGGATTTGATTTTTGGAGCAAAGAGGTCCTACTGCAGTTGTGCAGGGCCCTAGTGAGATCACACCTGGAGTATTGTGTGAAGTTTTGGTCTAATTTGAAGAAGGACATTCATGCTATTGAGAGAGTGCAGCGTAGGTTCACCAGGTTAATTCCCGGGATGGCGGGACTGACATATGAGGAAAAATGGGTTGACTGGACTTGTATTCACTGGAATTTAGGATGAGAAGGGATCTTATAGAAACATATGCAATCCTTAAGGGATTAGACAGGCTAGATGCAAGAAAAATGTTCCTCATTTTGGGGGAATCCAGAACCAGGGTTCACAGTTTAAGAATAAAGGCTCTGTCTCACGGTGTTGCGGTCATCGGCGGTGAACCGCGGCGTCGCCGGTAGAGGGAACCGCACGGCAACGGCGAGAGCGCCGAGCCTATGCCACGGGAGCGCCGCATGAATGCTGCGCGGGGGCCGAGTGATTTAAGTAGGCTGGTCCCACGAGCTTGCGGTAAGTAAAAACAAAGGGCGGGCCGACTGCGATGACGTCATTTTGGATCTGCGGGGCTGTGGCGGCGGCAGTGCTGACCCCGGCGCTGTGGCGGCGGCTGTGGCGGCAGCCGTGCTGATCGCGGCGCTGTGGCGGCGGCCGTGCTGATCGCGGCGCTGTGGCGGCGGCCGTGCCGCACACGTGCCTCACTGGCGACGGCTGTGCGGTAGGAAAATACTTTTGAACAGTGTTGGTTTTATTTTAGCACCGTGCGGTGTTGGGAACAACGCCGCACGGCCACGGAATTGTGCGTTTGACCGAGTGCGCGGTCTATGGCGGCCCAGGAGCGGTAGATTCTTCCTGTTTCGCCGCCAATGACCGCAGACTCGTGAGACAGGCCTTTAAGGGATAGGCTATTTAGGACTGAGATGAGGAAAACCTTTTTCACCCAGAGAATTATGAATCTGTGGAATTCTCTGCACATATTTTCTATGTTTCCATGTTTCTATAAACTGTCAGGAACAGAGTCAAAGAATAGGTGCAGTGGTAGAGTTGCTACCTCACAGCACCAGTGACTTGGGTTCGATTCTGACTACAGATGCTGCTGTGCGGAGTTTGTATTTTCTCCCTATGACCTCATGGGTTTTCTCCGGGAGGTCCGGTTTCCACCCACATTCCAGACATGCAGGTTTGTAAGTTAATTGGTTTCTGTAAATTGCCCCTAGTGTGTAGAATCCTCCACCTCCGGTCGGTGGGGGGCGCTGCGAGTCGGCTGCCCTGTCAGCAGTGTGTCCGTTATTTCGACTTTTTTTTGGGGGGGGGGATTGTCTAAGTGTTTGTTTTGGTTGTTTCTCGGTGTGTCTTGTGTGGGGGTGGTCGGAGGGGGTAGAAGGGGGAAACCGTTCTTCAGTCACCCTCGACGGAGAGGCAACTTTTTCCATGTCGCTTCTCTGCCTCCCCTCTTGCGGCCTAACAGCTCAGATTGGAGCGGCCTTTCCCGGAGTCGGGCCTGGACCATCAGCAGCGGGCGCAGTGTGGACTTTTTCCATCGGGGAGTGGGCGAACCCTTGGCGGGGGATGCCAGAGGGGAGTGCTTCGATCGCTGGCCCGCGGACTATGACATCCTGAAGCTGCGGTCTGCGGAGCTTCTAACCGCGGGCACAGCGTGGACTTTCCATCGCGGAGCCTGGGATCCCTCGCCGGAGAAGAGCTCCGACCGCCGGCCTGCAGCCTATAACATCCTGATGCCGCAGTCTGTGGAGCTTCTAGCCGTGGGAGGGGAGTGGACGTATCATCCAGAGCCTGGGATCCCTCGCCAGAGAAGAGCTCCGACCGCCGGCCTGCGGCCTATAACATCCTGAAGCCACGGACTCCGGTAGGAAAGTGCCGATTCGGGCACTCCAAGCCGTGGAGTGTGTTCAACCGTTCATGACCCGACCACGGGTGAACAAGGGAGGAGGACTGGCTGAACTTTGTGCCTTCCACCACAGAGAAGAATACTGTGATGGATGTTTGAGTTAAATCTTATTGTGTATTGTGTGTTCTTTTTAAGTGTATCGTTGCTGGCAAATTCATTTCACTGCACCTTCGGGTGTATGTGACGAATAAACTTGACTTTGGCTTTGACTTTGCCTGTTCCACCGTTGAGGTCTTGGTTGGATTGCTCTTTGTCAGAGACCTCCCCCTCGACCTTACCACCATGGGTGTCCCTACCAGGAGCATAGCTCCAGACGGCATCGCTGTCAGGTCCACACAAACTTCTCCACCACAGCAAGGCGACAATCCACGGAACAGTATATAAAATTATGAGAAGCATAGAGAGGGTTGACAGTCAGAACCTTTTTTACCAGGATGAAAGTATCAAATATCAGAAGGCATAGTTTTAAGGTGGGAGGGGCAAAATTTAAAGGAGATGTGCAGAAGTTTTTTACAAAAAATGCGGTGGGTGCCTGGAATGCACTGCCCTGGGTGATGGTGGTGTTAGTGGTACTTCAGGGCTTTTGTATAGTCACATGGATGTGCAGGGAATGTGGGTGTTATATATTATGTGCAGGAAGATAAGAGTTTTGCTTGGCATTATGTTCAGCACAGACGTTGTGGGCCGACTGGCCTGTTCCTGTGTTTAGTTTTAGTTTAGAGATACGGCGTGGAAACAGGCCATTCAGTCCACCGAGTCCATGGCTTATGTTAATTGCTCTTGGTCATCCACTCACTACACACTAGGGGCAATTAACAGAAGCCAATTAAGCTACAAACCTGCATGTCTTTGGGATGATACTCTGGCAAGCATGGATGGGTGACGTTTTGGGTCAGGACCCCTTCTTCCGACTAACAACTCCCGACCCAAAACCACCTATTCCTTTTCTCCAGAGATGATGCCTGACTTGCTGAATTACTTCCGTTTTTTGTGTCTCTCTTCTGAATGTTAGATAGCTCCATTATAATTCAGAGAGGAAGGTGGTAGAGAGTTAGAACTGGGTACTATTGCCTTTTGTGTGGAAACTGCTCTGTTTTTTTGTAAACTATTACTGAACTGCAGCATATGGACAAGAGATGAGAAAGGGGACATGGGTATTATAACCATGTTTGGGTAACATTGTTGTGCAGCAGTTAGATCTATTCTCACAACCGCAAGGAGCTGGTTCGATCCTGATCTCAGGTCTGTGGGGAGTTTGTGTGTTCTTCCCATGACACTGTGTTTTTTTATCAGGTTTTCCCTGTTGATATGCTGATAGTTTAAATGCCTCCTGTAAATTGCCCCCTAGTGCAAGAAAATTAAAAACAAAAATCAATGGGGAGTTGATAGATGTGAGAGTGAAATGCATATCAGTGGGGAGTTGTGTAGGTAGGAAATGCAGATGCTGGTTTCCACCGAAGATAGACAAAACGCTGGAGTAACTCAGCGGGACAGGCAGCATCTCTGGATAGAAGGCATGGGTGATGTTTTGGATCGAGACCCTTCTTCAGACTGAGAGTCGGGGGAGAAAGAAACAAGTGATATGGAAGGGTAAGGTGTGAAAACTAGAGATCAAAGGGGGCGGTGTTCAAGGAAAATGTAGAAAAGATCATTGTTAGCTTGGGGAAGGTGACAAGGAGGTTACAATGTGAAATTTAATCAGGAGGACAGTCAGATTGGTTGGAGAATTAAGATGGGGGAGGAGTGGAGAGAGAGGGAAAGCAAGGATTACCTGAAGTTAGAGAAGTCAATATTCATACTGCTGGATTGTAAGATGCCCAAATCAGGCGTTCACAGTCCCATCCAGGTGAGTATTTTAATGGAGGACAATGGTGTGATTATTTCATCAAAAGCTGCACACAGATTGAGGAAGCACCAACAACATGTATCACAATTATATAGGGTCTCAGTCTTTTCAATACTGTGCAGCACTGAAAAAATGATTAGAGGGATTCTAGGAGAAATTCTGGGAAAGATGGCAGAGATTTGGAAGGTCACAACATAGAAACATAGAAACATAGAAAGTAGGTGCGAGAGTAGACCACCAGGCCCATCGAGCCCGCACCGCCATTCGCTCATGGCTGAACACTAAACAGACACCCTTACCCACAAACAGTAGACACAAGACACAGAACACAAGACACTACCCTCCCCTTTATACCACTATCACCCCTCTCCACCCCAAGAACCGCGTGATCTCCTGGGGGAGGCAAAAAAACGGATAAAAACCCAGGTCCAATTCGGGAAAAAAAATCCGGGAAATTCCTCTCCGACCCCAATCCAGGCGATCGACACTTGTCCAGGAGATCACTCAGGTCTTACTATACTAACCATACCTAGGTCCATATCCCTGCCTTCTCCCCGTAGCCCCTTTTCCCCTGGCAGCTAAAAAAACATCTATTTTAGACTTAAATATATTTAATGTTTCTGCTTCCACTGCTCCCTGGGGCAGTGAATTCCATAAATTAACCACCCTCTGGGTGAAGAAGTTCTTCCTCATCTCAGTTTTAAAAGAGCCCCCCCTTATTCTACAACTATGTCCCCTAGTTTTAGTTTCCCCGATCATTGGGAACATCCTCGGTGCATCCACCCGATCAAGGCCCCTCACGATCTTATATGTTTCAATGAGATCGCCTCTCATTCTTCTAAACTCCAAAGAGTAGAGTTCCAGCCTACTTAACCTTTCCTCATATGTCAATCCCCTCATTGCAGGAATTAATCTTGTAAACCTTCGCTGCACTGCCTCCAGGGCCAGTACATCCTTTCTTAAGCATGGACCCCAGAACTGTACACAGTATTCCAAATGTGGTCTCACTAATACTGTGTACAGCTGCAGCAAGACCTCCGTGTTTTTATACTCAATCCCCCTAGCAATAAAGGCCAAAACTCCATTGGCCTTCCTGATTGCTTGCTGCACCTGCATACTAAACATGTTCTAGGACTGAAGTGGAAGGAACAATGGAGTCACTGATTGCTAGGACATGGTCAAGGGTTGTGCTCTGAGGACATGCTTGAAGACTGTAGATTTAATTGAGAGGATGTCAGGACTAGAACCATGGACTTATAGGGTTATACAGCATGGGAGCAGGCCCTTCATCCATGCTTCCCAAGGTGCCCCATCTAAGCTGGTCCCATTTACCTGCATTTGGCCCATATCCCCACTAAACTTTTCCTATTCCGGTACCTATCCAAATGTTGTTCTTGTATGTGCCTTAATTACTTCCACTGACAGCTCGCTAAATATACCCACCCCCCTCTGTGTGAAAATGTTGCCCCTCATGTACCTATCTGCCCTCTTTCATTGTAAATCTATGCTCTTTAGTTCTCGATTCCACTCACCTGGGAAAAAGACTGTGTACTTGCTTTATCTCCTCACCTCATGATTTTATATACCTCTATGTGATCATCCCGCAGCCTAATACACTCCAAGAAATAAAGTCCTAGCCTGTCATAGCTCAGGCCCTTGGGTTATGGCAACATCCTGATAAATCTTCTCTATTCCCTTTCCAGCTTAACGTCATTTTTCCAGTAGAGGGAGACCAAAAGTGAACAAAATACTCAAAGTGCAGCCTTGCCATTATCTTGTACAACTGCAATATATAGTCTGAACTTCTATTTACAATGACACATACATTTAAAATGTCCTGACTGATGAAGGTCAATGTGCCAAAAGCCTTCTTCACCACCTAACTACACATGACACCACTTTCAAGAAACTATGTACTTGTACTCCCAGACCCCTCTGCTCTACAATAATCTCCAGGGCATGACTGTTCACTGTGACGGTCCTGCCTTCGTTTGACTTCACAAAATGCCACACCTCACACTTATCTGAATTAAACTCCATCTGCCATTCCTCGGCCCATTTGATCCTTGAACTTTTGAGGAGTGAGATTAGCTAGCATTGAGGCCAGACAAGGCAGATGTGAGGTAAAGAGTTTGGTGAGGAAAGAGTAAAGGGAACATAAAGCGAGTCTGATGGGCAAGATGAGCTACAGATGGCATGATAGAAGAATGGAGAGGAATGAGGGAACCATGTATGTTTAGAGCTGAGGCTGGAAGAAAACTTTGACAATTAGCCAAGTGGCTAAAGAAACAGCAGATACAACTAACTTCATGGCTTCAGTCTCAGAGACAGTGAAGCCCAGCATATGTCGCACACTAATTGTTGGAAGAAACAGCGGCAGACAGCTTCATGAAACAGTTTACAATAGAGAAAGGAAGCTGAGAATCATTTTTTCATTGTAGGATGGTCTTGGAATAATGTCCAATGTTGTCAAAATCAGGCTATAATCGTCCTTAATGTTGATAGTCAAAACCTGATAATTAATTCTAAATCACTTGTCCATCTCTTTTTCAAGTCTGCATCCATTGGAGTTAATGGACTGGAAATGGGAATCACTTTGGGATTCAACAGAGTGATGAAAAGTAACAGTTTTAATTAAAAAAAACATGTGCAAAAAGGGAGAGGTCTGTGCCAAGATGTGAGATCAATTGATAAAGGTTTAATATTTGTAATTCCTTTTATGGTCTTGGTTTCAACTTTGTAACGAGCTTGGAGTTCTATAATTACACTGAAACAATGATATAAATACCCAATACTATATCTCATTGAAGTGTTGTCACTATGTTGTAGTTGCTGCTTGGTACAAGGACTCTCTACATTTTGGACAGAGGAACTAATATATTCTTGTTTCGAAACACTGGCCTTGGAACGAGGACTCAAGATTAGAAAACTATGGAAGAATATGAAAAGCCTTTAACTCTGGGTGATTAACTGTTCTTAACATTTCACCGAGACACCAGTTCTACTTGAACTGACGACTTTTTTTTTCCTAGATCAAATGCCAAAATTTTCTGCGGCAGTCCATAATTTACTTTCATTTTTGTGCAAGGGTTATCAAACCATAGTTCAAAATGTCCATCTTGCTGAAGTAACTGCAATTCTGCAATATCCTAAATTACATAGAACCATAGAATAGTCCATTCTAATGGTGACCACTTGGCCCATTCATTGTGTACTAGTTGCTTTGAATTGAAATCCAGTTAGATTCACTCTCCTATTCTTTCCCCATTTTCTGTTCATCCTCATCGATTTTTCCACTTCTTTTTAACTACTGTTGACTCTGTATCCACCAGCTATTGGGTAGTGCCTTCCAAATCTGATTCACTTCCGAGAAATAATGTGTTTCCTCATATAACCTCTAGTTCTTACATGACACCGTATATGAAATATTAGTTAACTGCCTGTCATGATAACAAAAATCGAGAGCATTTGACAAATAATTTGCAGCTGAAAAATGTGTGGGGTCAACAATCACGATTTTTTAATTTATAATTGTAACACAGTAGAAGACTGTTTAGCCTATTGGATCCATGCTTGCACCCAAGAGGCATCCTCATCGGTCCCATTCCCCCTCTTCTTGTTTTTTTATACTCCTGCAACTTATTGCCTCGTTTCCTTTGATTCTTTTTTTGCTTTTAATCTGTGCCAAGGGATCATTTATGGTGACCAAGTAACCTACCAGCAAGTCTCAGGGATGTGAGGGGAAACAAGAGCACTCAAAGAAAGCCCACATGGTCACAGAGGCAACATGCAGACATAGACAGCAATGGAGGTCAGGATGGGTCCTTTGGACTGTGAGGTAGCAGTACTAACCACTGCTCAGCACTCTGAACAGAGGTTTAATAACTCATGGATAGAATCACTCATTGAACTTAGATGATATCCACTAGACATTCAAGTACAATGGGTTTTAAACCCCTTCTGGGCAATTGCTCGAAATACAAAAGCTACTGGCTGTCAATTTTTCCTCTGTATTGGTGAATATTCAGGTCAAACTCTAATTGTTGTTGAAGTCCCCAGCATGCGTTTGTTCATCTCTTCCCACTTTAACAATTAAAGTACTGTAATTAACTGTCTTACAAGAATCACCTTGTTCACTAATTTTACATGGTCCCTCATCATTGATCATGAGATGATCACCACATGGGCTTGCCAGCGAGACTTAGTGTTATAGAGTCCTACAGCAAACCTTTTGGTTCAATTAGCACATGCCGACCAAAATGCTCCATCTAAGAGAATCAAATTTGCCTGCCTATGTCTCATATTCCTTTAAACCTCTCATATCCATGTGCCTGTCCAACTGTCTATTAAATGCTGTTATAGTAGCTGCCTCAACTGCCTGCTCTGGCATCTCATTCCACATATCAACCACCCTCTGTATTTAAAAAATTGCTCCTCGGGATCATATTAATCTTCTTCCTCTCACTTTAAACCTATGCCCTATAGATTTTCATTCCCTTCCCCTGAGTAAAAGACCATGAATTCACCCAATCTATTCCCTTCATGATTTTATATATCTTTATAAGATCACTCTTCAGACTACTGTGCTCCAAGGAATAAAGTACTAGCCTGCCCAAACTCTCCCTGTAGCTCGACCCATCAAGACAACATCCTAGTAAATTTTCTCTGCACTCTTTTCAGCTTAAGACCATCCTTCCTGTAGCAGGGTGACCGAAACTGAACAGTACTATACGCGTGGCCTCACCAATGCCTTGTAACATAAATTGTGCTGGACATGTGCAAAACAGTGAAGGCAAGCAACCATGGGACTAAACCACTTGCGTTATGGTCCAGGTGGAGTTTGGCGTCCCTACTTTGAAATGGCCCAGTTTCTATTTGTAAAGCAACGAGAAAGTGACTGTACTGAATGAAACAGAACTGAATTGTATGAACTCTCTAATGGTCACATAGTTTCAGATGACAACAATTGAAGGTGATGTTCCCTTTCTGCCCAGTGCAGTGAAAAGCGATGTTTCTCTTCTACAAAGACAGTGAAGGAGAAATCAATGATTTACTTAGTGACCTGCTGAGTCCATAAGGCCTGCAATAGCTTTCTAATCGAGCTTCGATCACAGGCTTTCATAAGATTAGTCCTCACATATCTCTGGTAAATGAAAGCTTGATTGCCTGTTTGCGTGTACAGAAGGGGAGATGAAGGAATATCGAAGGAAATAGGGTGAGAAGAACTGGTAGATTGGGACCTGGGTTATTTACTGGTAGGTCCAGTATTTCATTAGAAGGATCTAGCGGCATTGCACCCGAGGAGCTGATCACAGCAGTGTGTGTTGTATGTTAAATTCTTTATAGTACAACAATTTTTCAGTGCAATGTTCAAAGCACTGGAGAATTCATTTGGAATTGCTTTTGGTCTTGTGTCTGGCCCTGCCTCCCTGCAGTTACAACGAGCTGGTAATTGAATTACAGCCAGTTGTGCAAAAGTCCTATTTAGGGATTTTAGTAAATGACAAGCGACTGTGGGGATATACAGTACTTGCATCTGAGGTGAGAGATTGCAGTAACCTCAATATCACAGCTGACGCTACAATGCCCACTCACTCTCTCTTACTGCAGAAGCTGTGCCTTGTGTAGTCATGTGTAGGAAGGAACTGCAGATGTTGGTCTACACCGAAGATAGACACAAAATGCTGGAATAACTCAGCAGGTTAGGCAGCATCTCTGGGAGTAAAGAAATAGGTGACGTTTCAAATCGAGACCCTTCTTCAGACTGAGAGCTCTCTTCAGACCTCTCAGTCTGTAGATGGGTCTCGACCCAAAACATCACCTATTCCTTTTCTCCAAAGATGCTGCCTGACCCGCTGTGTTACTCCAGCATTTTGTGTCTATCTTCCCTATGTAGTCATGCTTATCTTGGGGGTAAATTTGGAGAATGACAGTGCCCTTGTGGCTGAGAGGTTTAACTTTTTACATATAACCCTACTGGCTGGTATCAACTAATATTCCCTCTCTGGTCTAATGCTAATTCCCTCTCTGGTCTAATGCTAATTCTAACCCTCCTTTCAATGCCACAGTGCTTCAGTTATCTCCCCACCCCACCCCATCCCTCCACCTCAAAGTCTGCTGGATAGTACCTGTATCAGCTGCTTGTCACAATTCCCTATATCACAGGGCAACATTTTGAATTATATCCAAGTGGCTAACACAATTTTAATAAATAAAATGGAGTTATACATATTGGGGATTGCTTGAAGAGGGCAGCATGGTGGCATAGCGGTAGAGTTGCTGCATTAAAGCACCAGGGACCTGGGATTAATCCGGACAATGGGTGCTGTCTGTACGGAGTTTGTACTTTCTCCCTGTGACAGCGTGGGTTTTCCGGTGCTCCAGTTTCCTTCCACGCTGCAGCTAAACAATCCGTTTATTGATGTGCTTGTTAACATGTACTAGCTGCTTATTGCATGTGGAGTTAGTTATTGTCCTTAGCAAAAGTTTGTATAATCAGTTTAGATAATACTTTAGCATTGGACTTGGTTTTTTTTGGTTGAGCGCTTATCCTGATGTTATAGCACAAGTGTCTGTGGAATTATTTGCCACGGAAGGCTGTGGCGGCCAAGTCAGTGGATATTTTTAAGGCAAGATGGGTAGATTCTTGATTAGTACGGGTGTCAGAGGTTATGGGGAGAAGGCAGGAGAATGGGGAAGAGATAGATCAGCCATGATTGAATGGCGGTGTAGACGATGGGCCAAAGGCCTAATTCTCCTCCTATTCCTTATGACCTTATGACCTTAAGTACTTTGTGTTTTAATTGTAATTCAAAGACGTACAGGATTGTAGGGTCATTGGTTTCTGTAAATTGTCCCCAGTGTGTAAGATAGTGCTAGTGCACAGAGTGGTCGCTAGTTGGAGTGGACTCGGTGGGTCGAAGGGCCAAATGCCACACTGTATCTCTAAAGTCCAAAGGAAATTGTTGCAAAGAATAACACATTTGAAATGGAGTTAAATGTTGGTGGAGACTACAAGCTTTAAGACTTCACTACCCACCTGTATATCTTTGTTGAAACAAGCTAACAGCATGTTGAAAATTATACCAAATGAAACACTTCTGGACAGTAACTCGTTGACAGCTCTCCTCATAGTTTTAACTCATAGTTCTGGCTATTAGCATTCCAAATGTTCAGAGAACAGAAACAAATATTTGGACCTTTTTGTAATTCTTTTTTTTTTAATATTAGAGATTTTTGGATAGTGTCTTCTCACAACATACATTCATTGAGATCTTGTTTGCCTCATGGTGGAATATTAAGCTTACAGTCATTTCTGACACTTTCACTTTGCAGCCATTTGGCCTTGTAAATACAGATTAAATCAGCCGTTCTTCCTGAAATGTGGTCATACATTCTAATATATACAGTTCAGTGCAATCAGTGATCCTTGTGCCCCTGGCAATAGATATTATAGCTCAAATTAAAGCAGGATAATAGCTCATCTGCTTTGATCTATCATAAATACAAACTTTGAGCTGGTTGAATGCGTGGATCTTATTGTAAGTGAAATAGCACTGTGATCAGGGCATTGTTGAAACATTGATGAAAACACAGTCCCTGCATTACCAGCTGTCACAAAGGTACTGAAGCAGCAATGAGCCTATTAAAAATAGCTCATATGAGCTAAAAACCGTCTTGCTTTCAAACATGAATAAAGCAAACTTTCTCATTACAGAACTGGCAAGAATTCTGGTTGGAATAGTTTAGTTTAGTGTAGAGAGGCACCGCGGAAACAGTGTCCTAGTCTGCGCTGACCAGCGATCCCCGTGCACTAGTGCTATCCTACGCACAGTAGGGACAATTTACAATTTTACCAATTAGCCTGCAAACCTGTACGTCTTTGGCACGTGGGAAGAAACCGGAGCAACCGTGTGAAAACTCACGCAAGTCACGGGGAGAACGTACAAATTCCATACTGACAGCACCCGTAGTCAAGTTTAAACCCGGGTCTCTGGCGCTGTAAGGCAGCAACTCTACCTGATGAGGTCTGACACCAGATTTCCCAGGCAAAGCTTAAGCTGCACATCGGTGGGAAGTGGTGAGTAAGTGCCACCTGAGAGCACTGCCATAGAGTCAAAGAGTAATAGAGTCTTACAGCGTAAAAACAGGCCCTTCAGCCCAACTTGCCCACACCGCCTAACATGTCCCATCTACCCTAGTCCCACCTGTCTGCATTTGGCCTATATCCCTCTAAATCTGTCTTATTCATGTACCTATCTAAATATTTCTTAAATGTTGCAATAGTACTTGCCTCAACTACCTCCTACCGCAGATCATTCCATGCACCTAGCACCCTTTGCGTGAAAAAGTTATCCCTCAGATTCCTATTCAATCTTTCCCCCCTCACTTTAAACCTGTCCTCGGGTTCTCGATTCCCCTACTCTGGGCAAGAGACTGTGTGTCCACCTGATCTATCCTCATGATTTTGTATACTGTCGGTGACCCTCTTCATCACTTTGCTGTTAATCAGATTATTAATTGGAAGGATTGGATTGGATTGTTGCAGCTTCAAAACTTGGTCTTACACCCAATACAGCAAAGACACGGGTGATGAGGATCCACTCCAAAACCAGCAACCCTATCCTTATGCACAGCACTGCTCTAGAGGAGGTGGAAACATTCCCATATTTAGGCAGTGTTGTGGACATCACCGGAGGGGCAGAGGTAGACATAAAAAGTAGAATCAATAAGGCTAGGGTTGTGTTTAACATGCTCAGGAAGAACTGGAGGTCAAAGCACATCTCAATCAACACCAAAATGCACATCTTTAACTCAAATGTGAATCAGGTGATGCTGTATGGATCAGAGACATGGAAAACAACAAAACACACTACAAACAGGCTGCAAACATTCATTAACACCTGCCTTAGGAGAATACATAACATCTGGTGACAAAGTAAGCAATGTGGACCTGTGGAAAAGAACAAGCCAGGAGCCCATTAACTTACAAATTCGAAGGAGAAAATGGAGTTGGATTGGACACACCCTCAGGAAACCTGCCACAAACATCACCCAGCAAGCCCTCAAATGGAACCCCCAAGGAAAAAGGAAAAGAGGTTGCCCCAGGAACAGCTGGAGAAGAGGTAACCAGACAGAAATGTGTGAGAGTGGGCGCAACTGGGGAGATCTCGAAAGTACTGCCAACAAGCGAGTGAGGTGGAGGACATTTGTCAATGGCCTATGCTCCCGAGAGGAAAAAAGGGCTTAAGAAGAAGATTGGATGGACCTGATTCTTGTTGTCAGAATTTGGAATGTGGGAGGTGGCACGGTAGCACAGTGGTAAAGTTGTTGCCTTGCAGCGCTTGCAGCGCCAGAGACCCGGGTTCGATCCTGACTACAGGTGCCGTCTGTATGGAGTTTGTACGTACCAAATTTGAGGAAGGACACCTAATTTCAGGAAGGACATTCTTGCCATAGAGCAAGTGCAACGTAGGTTTACAAGGTTAATTCTCGGGATGGCGGGACTGTCATATGCTGAGAGAATGGAGCAGCTGGGCTTGTACACTCTGGAGTTTAGAAGGATGAGAGGGGATCTCATTGAAATATATAAGATTGTTAAGGGCTTGGACATGCTAGAGGCAGGAAACATGTTCCCGATGTTGGGGGAGTCCAGAACCAGGGGCTACAGTTTAAGAATAAGGAGTAAGCCATTTAGAACAGAGACGAGGAAACACTTTTTCTCACACAGTGGTGAGTCTGTGGAATTCTCTGCCTCAGAGGGCGGTGGAGGCCGGTTCTCTGGATGCTTTCAAGAGAGAGCTAGATAGGGCTCTTAAAAATAGCGGAGTCAGGGGATATGGGGAGAAGGCAGGAACGGGGTACTGATTGGGGATGATCAGCCATGATCACATTAAATGGCGGTGCTGGCTCGAAGGGCCAAATGGCCTACTCCTGCACCTATTGTCTATTGTCTATTGTCTATTGTTCTCCCCGTTACTGCATGGGTTTTCTCCGAGATCTTCGGTTTCTCCCACTCCAAAGACGTACAGGTTTGTAGGTTAATTGGTTAGGTGTATGTGTAAATTGTCCCTTGTGTTTGCAGGATAGTGTTAATGTGCGGGGATCGCTGGTCAGAATGGACTTGGTGGGCCGAAGAGCCTGTTTCTGCGCTGTATCTCTAAACTAAACTAAATTTACCCCAGTGTTTGCTGGCATTGTTTAGTAGATGCCTGTGTTGTAATGAAGTGAAATTTATTCGGTCAATGCACAGCTGGTTCTCAAATGCAAATCTTCTAAACAGCAGTCAGAATGTTGCCTGGGTCCATAGCCATTGTTACCTCCACCGCTCCCTGTTTTTCTTGATATTGACTGGAACAGATCAAATTAACGGAAGACTTTTGAGGCGGTACACTGGCATAGCGGTAGAGTTGTTTCCTAACAGCACCAGAGACCTGGGTTTGATCCTGACTACGATCCTGTATGGAGTTTGTAACTGTAACCATGTGGGTTTTCTCTGGGTGCTCCAGTTTCCGCTCACATTCCAAAGATGTGCAGGTTTGTAGGTTAATTGGCTTCTGTAAATTCTCCCAGGTGTATAGGATAGGATTAATATATAGACGACCGTTGGTCAGTGTGGACTCGGTGGGCCGAAGGGCCTGTTTCCACGCTGTATCTCTAAACTAAACTAGCAGGACCTCAGGAGGTAGTTATGATGGATTATTCACTCATCACTTGCAGATGAAGACAGTTGTAAATCATTAACTTTTGTATTTGTATTTGGTGATAGTCTCGGAGTATAACAGAATATAATTAAGTTCACTGGAAACAGTATTTCCAAATTTCTGTCATTTATGTTCTCTTGCAGTTTACTGGAATAGTTTCATTTAATTGTCAATCAGATATTTGGAGCATGATGCAAACATTTCTGCGCTGTAAAACTCGATGACTCTATTATAATGAATGATGGAGTCATATATTGGCAAGTTATAAAGAAAATCACTTGAATTTATGTGTGAGAACCAAGTTACAAAATATAAATCAGAGTGAATTTAGAAGGCATCAGGACATAGGTTTCCAAGTTTGAAAGGAAGGTGACAGTCTATTAATTATGTCTGAAACTGCAATTAACCTAGGTTCATTGGAGGGTTATTCCTGGCTGAAATATAAATGGCACCTCTTAGATAATTAGCAATTAATCTCACTTTCATTTCTTCTAGGATTTGAGTTACTACATTTTTATCCTAATTATTTACCGCAATGTTATATATTCTGACAAGGAAGTGAAATACAACATCGATTTTGGATTTGTAGAATTCGTTTTATATCCTCAAATAATCCTTGTTTGTACAGTTCAACCCTATGCACACCAACCTTATTAAATGGTGTTGAGCATAACTCAAATTTACATGTTGCGATAAATGTGTGTCTATCAAGAATCTATTTTCTTATGCCCAAAATAGTTAACCCACTCCTGGTTCTAGATTAACCTCCACGTCATTCAATCATTCATTTATTGTCCATCCCCACTCACTTCCTTGAGGGGAGATAAGAAGCTACCACTTTAGTTTAGTTTAGAGATACAGCGCGGTAACAAGCCCTTCGGCCCACCAAGTCCGCACCGACCAGCAATCCCCGCACAATAACACTACTCTACACTCACGAGGGATAACTTTACATTTTATACCAAGCCAATGCTTAATCTTACACGCTGCCTTGAGGATATAAAGTGTTGGATGGCCCAGGAATTCCTCCAACTAAACGAGAGTAAGTCTGAGGTCATCCTTCTCAGCCCCTCGGACTCAATCAAAATGATAGCAGGCAGCCTTGGAAGCCTTACCCCACTACTCAAACCTCACGTCAAAAACCATGGCGTGATATTTGACTCAGCACTGAAATTTGACAAACAAGTCAATGCCGTGGTAAAAGCTAGCTTCTTTCAGCTTCGGACGATAGCTAAAATAAAACAATTCCTACACTTTGATGATCTCGAAAAGATTATCCACACATTTATCTCCTCCCGCCTAGATTACTGCAACTCCCTTTACACTGGCATTAGCCAATCTTCCCTGTCCCGCCTGCAACTGGTCCAAAACGCCACAGCGAGACTCCTGACGGGCACCCGAAAAAGGGACCACATCACCCCGATCCTGGCCTCTCTCCACTGGCTCCCTGTGCGGTTCCGTATACATTTCAAGACCCTCCTCTATGTCTACAAAGCCCTCAATGGGCTTGCCCCCACCTACATTAAAAGTCTTCTCACCCACCACTCCACCTCCAGGTCCCTCAGATCGGCCGACTTGGGTTTGCTGAATATTCTGCGGTCTAGGCATAAGCTCAGGGGCGGCCGTGCCTTTGCGGTTGCAGCCCCTAGACTGTGGAACAGCATCCCCCTTCCCATCAGAACAGCCCCCTCCATCGACTCCTTTAAGTCAAGCCTAAAAACGTATCTATACTCCCAAGCCTTTCTTGACGTCCTCTGAGGGCTATATATATATATGTATGTAGTTTGTTTGTTTATATTATTCTTATAACAAATGTAAAGCACTTTGGCCAACGAGAGTTGTTTTCTAAATGTGCTATATAAATAAATGTGACTTGACTTGACTTGACTTGAATTAACCTACAAACCTGTACATCTTTGGAATGTTGGAGGAAACTGAAGATCCCAGAGAAAACCCACGCAGGTCATGGGGAGAAAGTAGAAACTCTGTACAGACAAGCACCTGTAGTCAGGATCAAACCCGGGTCTCTGGCGCTGTAAGGCAGTAGCTCTACCACTACGACACCGTGCCACCCATTTAGGTGGGTCTGGAGTCACATGCCTGCCAGACCACATAAAATGAGCCATTTTATTCCTTGAAGCATCTTAAATTTATAAAGCAACACAATCTCAAGAAAAATAAATAAGAAATAACAATTTTCTCTTAGGCAATGGGAAGCAAAGCAATCGGTTGCATCAATTAACATCACAAATTTTTTGGCTATAAATTTGAAGTGTGGAAGAAAATATCAATGACGGATTTACTTTTGTAAACTTATGAAGCGAAACTGTGGATTTAGTAATGTATCTATAAATGTAATTCATATTCTATCCAGATTTGATTATATTCACAAGTAAATATTCTATCTTTGTTCCATTTAACAATTTGTTAGATGTTCATGTTCATTAGTTATAGGAGCAGAATTGGGCCATTTGGCCCATCAAGTCTACTCTGCCATTCACCATGGCTGATTTATCTTTCCCTCTCAACTCATTCTCCTGCCTTCTCCCCATGACCCCTGACACCCTTACTAATCAAGCTTACAAATCTGTCAATCTCTGCCTTAAAAATATCTCTAAAATATCTAAACGTTCTCTTAGAAAGAGATGTCAATCCTCCGTGTAATTTTCAAGTTAGAAATTTACCTTGGACAGAAATGGAAAAGAGGTGGTGTTGTAGTTGTCATCTTTTATATACTCCTCCACTCCCTACATGGATATTTCCTTCTGATGAGTTTAATATAATTAAATATTGGATGAGCTTATATTAAGAGCTTACTTTGCCCTATTGAGTGTGCGAGTGAGTATCCAGCATAATGCTTTTCATTTGTTGATGTGATAATAGTGGTCAGAAGCATAATCACCACTTTTGTGATCTAAAGCAGATTTTTAAGGAGTTTTATGGAGTTTATACATTCTCCCCGTGACCTCGTGGGTTTTCTGCAAGATGCTCTGGTTTCCTCGCACACTCCAAAGACGTACAGGTTTGTCAGTTAATTGGCTTTGGTAAACATTGTAAATTGTCCCTACTGTGTAGGATAGTGCTAGTGTGTGGGGATCGCTGATCGGCACAGACCCAGTGGGCAGAGGGCCCTGTTTCCATGCTGTATCTCTAAACTCTAAGATTATATTAGCATGCGTTAGGCCAAGGCAGCCATGGTTAAAGTATAAAGGTTAAGAGAGTCGCCATTGATCATAACAAGAGCCAGTCTTCATGAACTGTTTCAAAGTGTAAACTACAAACAATAATTAGTTTTGAAATTAAAAGCACGGCTGCATGAATGAGCATCACTGTCAGAAGAGAGCTGGCTCTTGGCTCACAGCTGAAAGCTGCCCATTTGATATGGTTTGTAAACTGAAGTAACCATGACACATTCTTGGATGTGTTTGCCAAGCATACTGACAACTGGGCAATGTTAATAGGCCTACATCAAACCAGGCATTAGACATTTAGTTTAGTATAGTTTAGTTTAGAGATACAGCGCAGAAACAGGCCCGTCGGCCCACCGAGTCCACACCGACCTGTGATCCCTGCAAATTTTACATTATTGTACCACGCCTATTAATCTACAAACCTGTACGTCTTTGGAGTGTGGGAGGAAGCCAAAGATCTCGGAGAAAAACCACGCGGGTCATGGGGAGAATGTAGAAACTCTGTAAAGGCATGCACCCCTAGTCAGGATCGAATCCGGGTCTCTGGCGCTGCAAGCGCTGTAAGGCAGCAACTCTACTGCGTGCCACCGTGCCACTGAGCACCAATGTCACCTATCCTATTTCTCCACAGATGCTGCCTGATCCGCAGAGTTACTCCAGCATATTGAATGTATAGACACTGAGAATGTGTGAGGAGTCTTTGCACAGTTTTGTTTTGTATTCATTTTTTATTCTGAATAAAATAAAATGTCTGTGCGGACTTTGTACATTCTCCCTCTGACCATGTGGGTTTTCTCCAGGTCCCCCAGTTTCCTCCTTCACTCCAAAGACGTACAGGTTTGTTGGTAAATTGGCTTTGGTAAAATTGTAAATTGTCCCTAGTGTACGGGGAGATGGCTGGTCGGCTGGGCTTGGTGGGCCAACAGGCCTTTTTCTGCCCTGTATGTCTGAAGTCTAAACTCTGAAGTCTAAAAAGTTTAGTGAAAACTCTGCTGACTATTCGTTATAATAACTGTGGCACCTATACTTTATGAAGTAGACGTAGCGAGAGAAAGTTGGGAGTGTAAGAACGGGTTGCAGGATAGATTATTTCCACGCAGCAAGACATGATTCACCAAATGTACTCACTCTTCCTGGTCTGATGCTCATTAAACTGCTTTGTGCACTGGACCCAATGGTCTTTTACTGCCCATCCCCAGGCACACTTTCATGGCTGTTAAATTGTTAATACAGTAGATGAGGTGTCAGGTGCCAGAGGAGAAGGCAAGAGAATGAGGTTAGAAGGGAGGAATAGAACAGCCATGATTAAATGGCGGAGTAGACTTAATGGGCCGAATGGCCTAATTCTACTCCTATTCCTTGTGGCCTTATGACATGAGGTTGGAGTAGGTGCAAGTGAACCTCTGCCTCACCTGAAAGGACTGTCAGAGTCCCTGGATGGAGTCGAGGGAGGAGGTATAAGGACAGGTGTTGCATCTCCTGCGGTTGCGGTTCCTGTGGAGAGGTTTGTTTTTTTAATGAACTCCACCCTTCTTGCGTAACAATGGGAATTTCATGGCTCCACCCTTCCTTGGTCATCTTTTGCCAGCCCTGATTTGTTCTAGCCTTTTCCTACCTCTAATTCCACCCCGTCTACTTTCAGTCTGAAGGTGGGTTCCAACCCGAAACGTCACCTATCCTATTTCTCCACAGATGCTGCCTGATCCGCAGTTACTCCAGCATTTTGTGATCCTTCTTCAGAGGATCCAAGTTTCATTTTGTTCAAATGCAGTACATTTGGAAAATGTATTAAGAAACAAATCTGATTTGTTTATCTTAGAAGCCCCTTTTACAATAAAGGGATTAATTGCAAAATACTTTTTGTAGTCTCTTGAAAGCAAATTCCAATTTTTTTGCATTCAAGACGTGCTGATTCTTCACACCACATATAATTTTTTACTTGGATGTAAATCAGATTAACGGTTTTCACCTGTATGTATTCATATGATAACCTTCAAAGAGACAGCATAATCAGTAGCTACAAGAACACCAGTGAGCTGTCTTTCACAATTAGTAATTTATTATTGAACCTGAGCACATTAATCCATAAATAACTTGGTATAAAGATAATAATTGATACAAAACCTGCTTCTAAAATCTTTCAGGTGGTCAAGAGACCATTGGTTCTGTACCATTTTTTATAGGCATGGCTGAGATTAATGATTCCATTAACACACTTTTCTAATTTACTATTGCCCCGAAGGAAGTGAATAGCAATACTGATGGCTTAGCGCGATAGCACAGAAATATTAACATTGCAGTAAGGAAGGGTTGCTTAAAAACATGGAAACGTAGAAATATAGGAGCAGGAATAAAGTCTTCTCTGAGATTCATTATGATCATGGTCAATCATCTGTCTCAACAGCAGATTCCACTCTGTTGTCACACCCTCAATGTCTTTTGTGTCTAGAAATTGACCAGTTTCCATCTTAACAATGTTCAGCTACAGGGCCTCTACAGACAACTGTGGCTGTGATTTCCATTGCTTCGCTACTTCCTGGGTGAAGACATTTCTCCTGATCACATTCTTCAGTCTCTAGCCTTGTATGCTGAGAGGGTGGCTCTTTGTTTTAGAAACCAAGCGAGGTGAAACCATCTTCCCCACATCTATCAGGGTATTGTCATTTTCAATTAGATCTTTGTAATTTTCAATTGGGAGTCCAATAATTCATAGTTATAAAGTCACAGAGTCATATAGCATGGAAACAGGTCAATCGGCCCACCACATCCATGCCCACCAGTGTTTACCTATCCATTTCAAATTCCATCATCCAGCAAATGCCTTCTATGTCAATGGTCATCTGGACACCTATTAAATGAAGTCAGCAACTCTGCTTCCATAATTCTCCCAGGCAGTCTGTTCCAGGAACTCGCCACTCTCAGGATGTAAAAGATTCCCCTTAGGTCCCCTCTAGATCTCTTACCCCTTACCCTAAATCTGTGTTCTCCAGTGTTATTCAGCTTTGAGGGGGGGCATGGTGGCACAGCCATAGAGTTGCTGCCTTGCAGTGACAGAGACCAGGTTCGAACCTGACAACGGGTGCTGTCTGTACGGTGTCTGTACATTCTCCCTGTGACTGTGTGGGTGTTTTTCCGGGTGCTCCGGTTTCCTCCAACACTCCAAAGATGTGCAAGTTTGTAGCTTAATTGGCTTCGGTAAAATTATAAAAAATGACAAACGTGTGTAGGATAGTGTTAGTGTATGGGGATTGCTGATCGGTGCAGACTCGGTGGGTCGAAGAGCCTGTTTCCATGCTGTATCTCTAAACTAAACTAAAGAAAAGGAAAAAACTCATGCCTTACCATTTGTACATACCATAGAGCACAAATCCATTCTATTTAATTACATTTCTGTCAGATAAGATTGTTTCCTTATTGTACATTGTGTACATGTCTGTTGCCAGAAGTGCTCTGATAGCAAAGTCCTCCCTTGGAGTTGAATTTTGATCGACTTGACGTTAAGAAAACCCCATTGTAATTGGCAGGATTTTCTAGGCAACATTTCTCCCTCAGTCAAAACCACCAAAAGTTGGTTATTCATCAATTGTTTATCAGGATTACACGGTGGCGCAGCGGCAAAGCGCAAGAGACCCGGGTTCAATCCTGACTACGAATGCTGTCTGTACAAAGTTTGTACATTCCCCCCGTGACCGCATGTGTTTTCTCCAAAATCCACGGTTTCCTCACACACTCCAAAGATGTACTGGTCGGCTGAAGGGCCTGTTTCCGTGCTGTATCTATAAGCTAAACTAAACTAAGAACACCTTGTACACAAACAGTCAATCATATTTATCCATGTAAATTAACTGCACTCAAAGGTAAATCATCGACTGCAAATTCATTTGAGATTTGTTGTGTAAGGAACAATGCAAATACAAATCTCTCTCTCACATGAAAAATCCCAGCAGTATATGCCTCAATAAAATGAAAATATTCTGATTCTTCTACTTGTCACGTCTACCAAACCACAGCAAATTTCTGATTCCATTAGAATATGCTATTTGCTCACTTTCCAAGGCATTTGAAATAAATAATACTTAATTAAATAACATGAATCATTAGGCAAATATCAGCAACTGTGAAACAATGAATAAGAGTCAAACAGTAATTCCCTGGCCATTACATTTGGTGATGCTTTTTGGCTTTGTGCACTGCTGTCAATATTAGAAGACATTAGATTCTTGATGCATCGTTAAAATCAAAAAATAATAAAACCACTGCTGCAAAATCTTTAACCTGTGCATTATTTCACAGCTCATTCAACTGCGAGCAAGGCAAGGAAGTTACACTGCCATCAGGCTGAACATTTCACTCCCCACTTGCGAGGCTGACATAGATACATAGATACATAGAAAATAGGTGCAGGAGTAGGCCATTCGGCCCTTCGAGCCTGCACCGCCATTCAATATGATCATGGCTGATCATCCAACTCAGTATCCCGTACCTGCCTTCTCTCCATACCCCCTGATACCTTTAGCCACAAGGGCCACATCTAACTCCCTCTTAAATATAGCCAATGAACTGGCCTCAACTACCCTCTGTGGCAGAGAGTTCCAGAGATTCACCACTCTCTGTGTGAAAACATTTTTTCTCATCTCGGTCTTAAAGGATTTCCTCCTTATCCTTAAGCTGTGACCCCTTGTCCTGGGCTTCCCCAACATCGGGAACAATCTTCCTGCATCTAGCCTGTCCAACCCCATAAGAATTTTGTAAGTTTCTATAAGATCCCTTCTCAATCTCCTAAATTCTAGCGAGTATAAGCCGAGTCTATCCAGTCTTTCTTCATATGAAAGTCCTGACATCCCAGGAATCAGTCTGGTGAACCTTCTCTGCACTCCCTCTATGGCTATAATGTCCTTCCTCAGATTTGGAGACCAAAACTGTACGCAATACTCCAGGTGTGGTCTCACCAAGACCCTGTACAACTGCAGTAGAACCTCCCTGCTCCTATACTCAAATCCTTTTGCTATGAAAGCTAACATACCATTCGCTTTCTTCACTGCCTGCTGCACCTGCATGCCTACTTTCAATGACTGGTGTACCATGACACCCAGGTCTCGCAGCGTCTCCCCTTTTCCTAATCGGCCACCATTTAGATAATAGTCTGCTTTCCTGTTTTTGCCACCAAAGTGGATAACCTCACATTTATCCACATTATACTGCATCTGCCAAACATTTGCCCACTCACCCAGCCTATCCAAGTCACCTTGCAGTCTCCTGGCATCCTCCTCACAGCTAACACTGCCCCCCAGCTTAGTGTCATCCGCAAACTTGGAGATGTTGCCTTCAATTCCCTCATCCAGTTCATTAATATAAATTGTAAATAGCTGGGGTCCCAGCACTGAGCCTTGCGGTACCCCACTAGTCACTGCCTGCCATTATGAAAAGGACCCGTTTACTCCTACGCTTTGCTTCCTGTTTGCCAGCCAGTTCTCTATCCACATCAATACTGAACCCCCAATACCGTGTGGTTTAAGTTTGTATATTAATCTCTTATGTGGGACCTTGTCGAAAGCCTTCTGAAAGTCCAGATACAACACATCCACTGGTTCTCCCCTATCCACTCTACTAGTTACATCCTCGAAAAATTCTATAAGATTCGTCAGACATGATTTACCTTTCGTAAATCCATGCTGACTTTGTCCAATGATTTCACCACTTTCCAAATGTGCTGCTATCCCATCTTTAATAACTGACTCTAGCAGTTTCCCCATTACTGATGTTAGACTAACTGGTCTGTAATTCCCCATTTTCTCTCTCCCTCCCTTCTTAAAAAGTGGGGTTACGTTTGCTACCCTCCAATCCTCAGGAACTACTCCAGAATCTAAAGAGTTTTGAAAAATTATCACTAATGCATCCATTATTTCTGGAGCTACTTCCTTAAGTACTCTGGGATGCAGCCTATCTGATCCTGGGGATTTATCGGCCTTTAACCCATTCAATTTACCCAACATCACTTCCCGACTAACCTGGATTTCACTCAGTTCCTCCATCTCCTTTGACCCGCGGTCCCCTGCTATTTCCGGCAGATTATTTATGTCTTCCTTAGTGAAGACGGAACCAAAGTAGTTATTCAATTGGTCCGCCATATCCTTGTTCCCCATGATCAATTCACCTGTTTCTGACTGCAAGGGACCTACATTTGTTTTAACTAATCTCTTTCTCTTCACATATCTATAAAAACTTTTGCAGTCAGTTTTTATGTTCCCTGACAATTTTCTTTCATAATCTATTTTCCCTTTCCTAATTAAGCCCTTTGTCCTCCTCTGCTGGTCTCTGAATTTCTCCCAGTCCTCTGGTATGCTGCTTTTTCTGGCTAATTTGTACGCATCATCTTTTGCTTTGATACTATCCCTGATTTCCCTTGTTATCCACGGATGCACTACCTTCCCTGATTTATTCTTTTGCCAAACTCGGATGAACAATTTTTGTAGTTCATCCATGCAGTCTTTAAATGCCTTCCATTGCATATCCACCGTCAACCCTTTTAGAACTAATTGCCAGTCAATCTTGGCCAATTCACGTCTCATACCCTCCAAGTTACCTTTCTTTAAGTTCAGAACCATTGTTTTTGAATTAACAATGTCACTCTCCATCCTAATGAAGAACTCAACCATATTATGGTCACTCTTGCCCAAGGGAGCACGCACAACAAGACTGCTAACTAACCCTTCCTCATTACTCAATACCCAGTCTAGAATAGCCTGACAAATCTTATGATTATTTTCATCAAATCTTCTGTATTCTTACAGGGATTTTGAACTATTCATTGACCCCAGGGTTAGCCAGAGGCCACGTAAAGGATCATTTTAAAATATCTTTCTCATCATACACATTCAACACACATGCACGCACAGGGAAACGCACATGCACACGCACACGCACACACACACACACACACACACGTAAACACTAAACACGTATCACAGACAAGATCAGACCCCACCACAACACAGACCCCATATAGAAATGCCAAGAACCGCAAATCCTTTTACACCGCACTTCAATCTCAATGTGTGTGTGTGTGTGTGTGTGTGTGTGTGGTGTGTGTGTGTGTGTGTGTGTGTTTGTGTGTACATACATATACAGATATATATATATACATATATACTTATATTTATAAATATATATATATATATACATATATATACATATATATATATATATCTATATTACTACAAGTCTGATCTTGACCGCTTTTGGCCCACTGTGGTGCAATTTCCGAGAGAACAACGCCACCTAGGGCAGTCATTTTTGGCCACCTCGCTCGGAGCCCATGTCCGCCTTCCTGGACCAGAGGATTTTTAATGTTTGAAAAAAAAATCCCATTCTCTCTGCTGCTCCTGCTGGAGGGAGGGGGAGGGACTATAAAACCAGGAAGTGGTGTGCCTCACTCAGTCTCTGCAAGATGGAGGAAGCCAGAGGGACACATCTCTCTGAGCTCCGAATAACACTGAACACATGTCTCCTCAACTGTAAGTCCCCTTAATGTGGTTTGAAAATGAAAATTTGGTTGGTTTGAATTAAAAGGCACTGCCTGCAAATGGTTGTTTGGGTGCTTTGGGTTGAAGTTAAAAGGCACTACTGAAAATGGTGGTTTGGGTGCTTTGGCTTGAAGTTAAAAGGCACTACTGCAAATGGTGGTTTGGGTGCTTTGGCTTGAAGTTAAAAGGCACTACTGCCAGCCCACCAGCTGTGAGTGAGCTGCCAGCACATCAGGCTTGAGGGACTGAGCTGCCACCCAAAAAACCCATACCAGCGATCCAGAAAGCCCCCCCCAACCCCATTGGCCACCAATATTGGAATTGGTGTAGAGGTGGAATATTGCGTTGGGGGACCAGCCCTCCCATGTGAACATGGGACCCAACAGGTCCCACTTAGTCCAGTATATATATAAAATCAAGCCTAACTCAAGTACAATAGGTACAACAAAGAGAAATATAGAGTACAAAATATTGTTCCCAGCATTTTACCTGAGACAAGTTCCAAAGTCAGTTCCAGAGACAAAGGCCAATGTCCACAATGAGGTAGAGGTGGATCAAACTGCACCCTGCTTATGGAAGAACCATTTAGAAGATTGATGACAAAGGGGAAGAAGCTGTTTGTCAGTCTGGTGGTGGGCGCTTTATTTTCTGCCCAACAAGAGCGGGAAGAAGAAGGAATGACTGGGATGGGGCAAGTCTTTGAATGAATTGGCTACTTATCTGAGGCAGTGTGAAGTGGAGATGGAGTCAGTGGTGGGGAGGCTGATCTATGTGATCGACTGGGCTACATCCACAACTCTTTGCAATTTCATGTGGTTATGGGGCGAGCTGTTCCAAAACCAAACTACGATTTCTACACTGCATATGTAGAAAGCAATCCAGACAGGAGGGACCCATCTCGAGTGTATCTCATCAGGCTGGAGGAGGTAAGCCTCTTCCTCAGGGTAGAGAGGCCTATGTACCCTCATGAACATTCCTTCCATTTGATCACAGAACCATCTCATCTGTAGACACACAAAAAAATGTATATGCTGGAATCTTAAGTAATAAAAGTGCTGAGGAACTCGGCCTGGTCAGGCAACATCAGTGGAGGGAACGGACGGACTATGTATTGGGTCTGGAATTTTCCTCAAACTGATGGAACAGGGGGAAGAAAGCTGGAAAAGGGAGGGGGGGGGGGAAAGCCTGGCAAATGATAGATACTTAGGTGAAGGAGGGGTGAGGGTAATTGACAAATGGGTGGAGTAAGTGACAAAGAATAGAGATGAAAAGAAGACCAAAGCATGTCAGATAAGGAATGAAAATGAGGAGTGAAATGTAAAGCCAGAGGGAAGGATATAAGTGAAGGGTGCAGGGAAGGGGAAAAACGGGAGGTAAATGGCACATATGGGGTTGGGTGATGAGCATACAGAGGATGGGAGGGGGACAGGGTAACAGAGGTCATGGGAAATGATGGGGGAAATATGTGTGCTGGGTTTGGGGAAGCTTATTGCTTGAAATTGGAGAATTCAAATTCATATCCAAGCCCTTTGCCATCCATTTTGTTCTCCCCTCTCCTCTCTCCGACACCTTTAACGTGCTATCTCTCGCTATTTCAGTTCCGATTAAATGGCAACTGGCATCTCCACTCATCCTGCTAAGAATTCCCACCATTTTCTTTCCCTGTTTCAGTTTCTCAGTACCTGCATTTTATCTTTTTGCTTTCAGGCAGCAGAAGCAGCTTGTTTCTTGAAACTGGGAGCACACGAGCTCTAAGCTTTGTAAGCCAAAATAGTGTAATCACCCTCAAGCAAAAACAAAAAACACTTTATATTTAAGGGCATATTTCCTCCCAACAGTTCCAAAAGGAGCTCATTAGTCGGCCGACAGGTAACTGACACCTGTGACGACACTACACGGCTCAACATCAATATCCAATGTGGGCCATTTGAATCAACTTCCTAAATCAAGATCTAAGTGGCAGCTCATGCAGTGAGCTTTCCATTCTGGTTCACAGTTACATTTGAACGAATGCCTTGTGACACTTGGGAATTAGGTGGTGTGATCAGATTTTCCAATTGGCAGTAAATATTTTTGCGCAAAAGTCCATTTTGTGTTCACCTGTGCTTTTATAAATAGTTATCACTGAATTAACAAAAACGATGGAAGACATGAGACGGGGCTGATGTGTATTAGGAACACGGCATTCTGTGCAATCTATTATATCTTTTGACAGGCAATTGGTTCAGGTCCATGAGCCTTTCTCCTCAAGCTTGCTCTGAAGCAGCATTACATAACAGGCTATATTTAGTTACAGCTTCGAGAGCATTGTCGGCTTCTGGAAACTCTTGATGCGCATAGAGGTAATAGGAAAGTAAGCATAATATGTGCAGGATACAACTACCGTAAGTAACTTGTAACACTATGATGAAAGTAATTTAACCAGAAGGGATGGAAGCATATTTATTACTTGCATACTCGTTTGCTGGATAGCACAGCGGAAGATGTGGGGCAGCACGGTAGCGCAGCGGTAGAGTTGCTGCCTTATAGCGCTTGCAGCGTCAGAGACCCAGGTTCGATCCTGACTACGGGTGCTGTCTGTACAGAGTTTGTGCATTATCCCCGTGACCACATGAGTTTTCTCTGAGATCTTTGGTTGCCTCCCACACTCCAAAGACAGGTAAATTAACTTGATATAAATGTAAATTGTCCCTAGGATTGTGTTAATTTTACTTCCACTTTGGCTCTGCGTATTCTGAGATGGCTGGCAAATGCGATCGATATACACTTGCACACATGCCTGACGGGGGGGCGGGGGGCGGTTGGTTGTGAGTTGGTCTGCTTGTTCAGACACGACCACAAACCTTCTCCATCTTCATGATGCATGTACTCATGGGTTCTCAATAGCAGCCCCAATGCTCCTTTGCTACGTTGAGCAGTCATGGACCAGAACCTACTGGGAATCAGTAGGAAGCTTGGATTTTTCTAAATGGGCTTTGGGCATGTTCTTAAAACTTTTCCTTCTAACCATCTGCTAATCGCCCACGTGATAGAGCTTGTAACAGAGCATTTGTTTCAGGATAGGCACAGAGTGCTGGAGTAACTCAGCGGGTCACACAGCATCTCTGGAGAAAAAGGCTGGGTGACGTTTTGGGATAGGACCTTTCTTCAGACTGAAAGTAGGGGGTGATGGAGAGAGGGTGGGTGGGGTGGTGAGTGAAGAGCTGGAGGTGAGAAAAGACCAGGATCCATCAAGGCTGGCCACAAATGACCTCAGGCAGGGTGGTGCCTGGTTGGCCCATAGTTGGCTAGGGATGGTGTGATCTCAAGAGGAAAACAACATGGAGAACTGTGGAATTGGTACAACTACTAGGGTCAAGAAAGGAGGCAAGGGGGACGGGGGAGGGAAGGGGAGTAAGTAGAAGTTACAATCTAGTATGGGGCACACAAACAATATGACTCTGCACTTGAATAGAATGCCCTTGGCTCCTTCCCACTGAGACGTATTTTGCCCAGCCTGCCCACCTCCCCTGATGGATAAAATAATAGGTGAGCAATAATAATAACATAAGGTCATAAGGAATAGGAGTAGAATTAGGCCATTCGGCCCGTCAAGTCTACTACGGCATTCAATCGTGGCTGATCTATCTCTCCCTCCTAACCCCATTTTTCTGCCTTCTCCCCATAACCTCTGACACCCATACTAATCAAGAATCTATCTATCTCGGCCTTAAAAATATCCACCGACTTGGCCTCTACAGCCCTCAGTGGCAAAGAATTCCACGACTCACCACCCTGTTTATGTTGCACCTTCAACTACCACAGGAATGATACCAAACAAAAAAATTGGCACAAGTGCCATCACATCCCATCAACTCAGATGTTCTAGGAAGCATGCTTTAAGGAGCATCTTATGGAAAAAGAAAATGAAGAAGCAGAGGCACAGTGGGTGGATATTCTAGAGCTTATGGTTTCCTGTGCTGAAGCACAGTTGCCAATGGCGCAACAGTTAAGTTTGGGATGAAGAAGAGACTAGAACTGAGGAAGAGCAGATATCTTGGGGACATGTGGAGCTGGAGAAGATTACAGAGATCGAGTGGTAAGGCCAAGGGACAGTGGAGGATTCAAGAGTAGAGGCGAGGAAGAACTGTGCATTTGTGGAATTTGTTGCTGTAACTTTGGAAGCTGCTGCTGAACGGCCAAACAAAATATAAATGGAGCAAACCCATCGTGATTCTTAACAACTCATAAAGGGATGAGTTAAGGAGAAAACAGTCACTTGGTATATTGTGCCAAGTCACAGAGCAAATGCTTTCACACTCCAGGGCAGGCATCTGAGATGTTTTGAACATTATTTCCAGCCTTCAGATGAAAAGGAAATTTAATCCTTAAATTGTTCAACCTGAAAAGTCCAGTCACAAAATCCTGTGGACAACAGGAAAACAGCCAGTAGAGGAGGGTGGGGGCTGATTCTTGGTGTGAACTTCCCCCCGGTTGCCACATGGCTGGGGTACTAGTCTGCATCCCTGCTTCACCCTCCCTAAGACACCTCCCACCCCAGATCTTTTGCAAACCTCTGCGCGCAATAACAGTTGGCAGCCAAACCCATGGGCAGCTGGCAATGGCCTCTTGATGTCAGTCTATTTTTTTCCACGGTGGCGCAGCAGTAAAGTTGCTGCTTCACAGCAGCAGAGACCCGGGTTCGATCCTGACTACGGGTGCTGTCTGTATGGAGTTTGTACATTTTGCCCGTGACCATGCGTGGGTTTTCTCCGGTTTCTCCGGTTTCCTCCCACACTCCAAAGACGTACAGGTTTGTAGGCTAATTGACTTTGGTAAAAATTGTAAATTGTCCCTAATGTGTAGAATAGTGTAAGTGTGTGGGAATCACTGGTCGGTGCGGACTCGGTGGGCTGACGAGCCTGTTTTCATGCTGTATTTCTAAACTAAACTCTAAACTAAAACTAAACACACAGTTTATATGATTGGGTTAGGATTGGATTAGCTCTGCCATTAAGTTCGACACAACGTCCACATATCTGGCCTGTTGGGCTACCCCATGAGGATTGATACTGTCAACTCTATTTCTTTCTTCAGAGATGCAGAGTGTTTCTCCCTGCATTAGAGCCTTTTTTAGAGCACAGCCATTGTGGAACAACGATAACAGTATCTCAATCAGGAACCACTGTTCATACTTTAAAGCTATTTGGGAAAGGATTAGCATTGAGACAGATTGTAAATGGATGATCACACCTGCAATAAGAACTGCAAAAGCATTTCTGTGCACTCAATACATGCTGACAGATGCACAAGTTGCTTATGTTTGCAATTCAGCATTGCATCCTTTAAGCTTACTATAATGACAATAACAGATGTATTAGCACTCGAGGAGCTTCTCTTGGTAAAACTGATGAGGTGAACTGTACAGGTGCCTCCAACTGTGGATGAAACCTTGTGTGAAAAAAACCCATTTGCTGATAAACTGGCTGTGTCCTGGTGCTATGGTTCGCTGATACAGGCAAATTGCTTTATCTCCCTTTATTCTTTTTAATCTACCTGCATCTGACTTCCAACGGGAGTGAAGTGACGTTGTCACAGAGCACTTGGCCCTCCCACTCCCGCAGCCCATGCAGATAAGGACCAACATGGAGGGGGTGAGATGTAGGACTGTGTGCAGTAACAGCATTAATTGTGTGAATTTGACTTTAGTGAACCTCCTCCAACCCTATAATCTTTGGAATTCTTACAAGACTGCATGTGACTTCTTTCAAGATTTGCCTTAAACTATTTGGGTCTCAAACCCTGGAATTCCCTCTCTAAATCTCTCTGCATCCAGAACATTCAACTTAGAACATAGAAATGTACAGGAACAGGCCCTTTGGCCCACAATGTCTATGCCGAGCATTAAGCCTGTATAAACGAATCACATCGGCCAGCACATATTCCACCATTCCCTCCATATCCATGTGCTTCTTAAACTCCACTTTTGTACCTGACTCCAGCACCACCCCTGGCAGTGAGTTTGAAGCACCCACTACCCACTATGCAAAAAAAGCTTACTTTAAATTTTACTACTCTCATCTTAAATCATTGCCCTCCAGTCTTTGATATTTCCACCCTGGGAAAAAAATTCTGACTCTCTACCCTATTTGTGCCCCTCATAATTTTATACATTTCTATCAGGTCTCCTCTTAAATTCCAACATTCCAGAATTGTCCATCCTCTCCTTGTAGCTAATACCCTCTAATACAGGCAGCATTCTGGTGACGTTGTCACAGAGTACTTGAGTCTGAAGAAGGGTTTCGGCCCGAAACGTTGCCTATTTCCTTCGCTCCATAGATGCTGCTGCACCCGCTGAGTTTCTCCAGTATTTTTGTGTATCAGCATTCTGGTAAACCTTTTCTGCAACCTCTTCAATGTCTCCACATCCTTCCTTTTATGAGGTGACCTGAACTGCATGCGATACTCCAAATGCAGCCAAACTAAAGTCTTATAAAACTGCATCATGACTTCATGACTCTTATACTCGAAGCCCGACCAATTAAGGTTTGCATTCCATATGCCTTCTTTATCATTCTATCTACTTGTGTAGTCACTTTTAGGAAGCTGTTCGGAACAGGATCCATCTACAAATCAATGCTGTTAAGCGTCTTACAATTATATCTTATATCTTCCACTTACATTCAACCTCCCAAACTATAACACCTCACACTTGTTCAGATTAATCTCCATCTGCCGTTTCTCTGCCCATTTCTGTAGTTGATCTACATCTGTTCTATACTTTGACAGCCTTCCTCCCTGTTCGCAACTCCAGCAATCTTGGTGTCATTTGCAAATTTTGTAACCCCCGTTTACATTTACATTCAAGTCATTTAAATATATTAAGACAACAGAGGTCCCAGCACAGATCCCTGCAACACTCCACTGGTCACGGACTTCCAGCCAGAAAAAGGGCCTTCTCTGAGTAAGCCAGTTCTGAAACCGTGTGGCCAAGTCACTGTGAATTCTGTGCATCTTAATCTTCTGGATTGGCCCACCATGGGGGACTTTATTATCAAATTACAACAATCCATGTAGACAACATCCACCATCCTACCCTCATTGATCAACTTTGTTATGTCCTCAAAAACAATCTTCTCCTTTAAGATACTTCCAAAAACAAACATTATTCGGGCAAGCTTTTGCATGCTTGCCCAATTGACACAGAATCAATTTTCTTCTCTGATTCTGTTCCAGCAGATTTGCTTGAAATGCTTTGCGCTTTGAAATATGCTGCACGACCTGAGATAATTGGGCTGGGGCACCAGAGGGATTCAATTTACCAATTTTTTTAAATGTCATGGCTCTACCTTTCATTTTGTTTTGTTACACATCTTGTTGGTTAGCCCAGTGCAATGTTGAACATGGTCAGTGAATAGATTTTTAGATTAGTCCTCATTCTATTGATCTTTACTTACTGGTATAGACCCAAACGCTTGAGTAACTCAACGGGTCAGGCAGGTCGGAACCCTTATTCACACGTTCCGACACTAAAGGGCATAGTTATAAGGTGAGAGGGAGAAAGTTTTAAGGAGCTAAGCGGGGCAAGGTTTTTACAGAGATTGATGGGTGCCTGGAATACTTTGTAGGGGTGATGGCGGAGGCAAATACAATAATGGCTTTCAAGAGGCTTTTAGGTAGGCACATGGAGGCACGGGAAATAGAAGATATGGATCATGTACAGGCAGATGAGATCAGTTTAACTAGGCATCATGTTCAGCACTAACGTTGTGGGCTGAAGGGCCTCTTCCTGTGCTGTACTGATCTATGTTCTGTGTGCAACTAGAAATTTAAACTAAATCTCTATCTGCTCTATCAGATGGAAATATTCACTTAGCCACAAATGTAAACACAAATATTACACAAACTTACCCATATATCAAACAATGCATTCAGAAGAAATTTCAAAACAATTGTCGCGGTGTGTGAAATGAGAAGCACATTGCCTTATTATGGAGCAGTTGAGGTTAATAGCATGGATGCATGTAAGATGAAGCTATGCAAGTACATGACAGCGAAATGAAGTGTATTCTCATAGGATGAGAAGCCATTAGATACGGCGAGGTATAAACATCAAAATAGATTAGTTGGGCAGATGGCTTGTTCTAGCTCTATGTTAAATATAAGATTCAAAAGAAAAGCAGAACTCCTCTGGTATTTTGAGCAGCATTTATTGTTTGGCTTTCTTCACCAAAATAGATAAAGCCATCATTTGTCTTATCTCGATTAGATGGACATTTTCTCTGTGGAAATTTGCCAACAGAATAACAGAGCATAAAATTGTAAGTCCATTAATTATCTCTGAATTACTTTGAAATATACAGGAGAGGCAGAAGTCCTTTTCCTTTGGTGTTACAAGTTCCAATAGTATTATGGTTTCTCTGAACAGAATGTGTTTGACATTTTCCAGACACCACAGTTTACCTTTAGAGAGAAGAGGCTGGGAAGAAAATAGTAGAGAATTAGGTTGACCAGTTGTGAGATAAATAAACTTTAATTTAATTTTAAATCCATTAACTATAATTTCTGTTTTTACTTAAGGGTTTTAAGGATTACATTTGTCCCTAACACTGAGGTTGTAACCATGGATGGAGAACCTCTTAAAATTGACAAATTGAGCTGCATCCTTGTCCACTAAATGAATGCTTGTTGACTTCAATTATTCTCCTTGGCTGAAAGGTTGGGTTCATAAAAAGGGTGCCATGCTTTCATAGCTAGAATTCAATGCTTAGAGGCTAGAGATTATTAAAACAAGCACACACTGCCAATAAAAATGATTTTGGAGGCAGGCCAATTGCACAACGAAACTGCCTTTAATAACAGTACCATTGCTTGCAGCCAAATTTCGGCATAGTATCATAGCCTAATTTTCTATGGGGACATACAGAATTAATGCAGAAAGAAGTTACAAAGCACTGGTTAAGCTGCACTCGAGTATTGTATGCAGTTCAGGTCAGCAAACTATAGGAAGGAAAAGATGTCAGTCTGAAGAAAGGTCCTGACCTGAAACGTTACCTATCCATTCTCTCCATAAGGGCGGCACTGTAGCATAATGGTAGAGCTATTGCCTTACAGCGCCAGAGACCCGGGTTCGATCCTGACTACGCGTGCTTGTCTGTGTGGAGTTTGTACCCGTGACCTGCATGGGTTTTCTCCGAGATCTTCGGTTTCCTCCCACACTCCAAAGACGTAGAGATTTGAGGGTTAACTGGCTTGGTGTAAATGTAAATTGTCCCCAGTGAATGCAGGGTAGTGTAAGTGTGCTGTGATCGCTGGTCGGTATGGACACGATGGGCCGAAGGGCCTGTTTCTGCACTGTATCTCTGAACTAAACTAAACAAAACATGTTGCCTGACCTATTGAGTTACTCCAACACTTTGTGCCTTACTATAGGAAGGATACAACTGTGCTGGAGAGAGTGCTGAGGAGATTCACCAGAATGCTGTCTGGATTGGAGGACTTTGGCTATGGAGGGAGATTGGACCGGCTGGGCTTGTTTTCACTGGAGACTGAGGGGTATACCTGGTAGAGGTACCTAAGATTATATAAGATTATCAATAGGTACACATAATCAAAATTTATTTTTGCAAAACTTGAAGAGCTGGAGGAACTCTGCGGGTCAAGCAGCATCTAGGAAGGGAATGGTCAGCCAATGCTTCAGGTTGGGGCCTTTCTTTAAATTGAAACATTATTTTTCCCTTTGTAGGGGTAGCAAAAGCAAGTGGGCTTAATTTTAAGATGAGAGGTAGAAAATGTAATGGCGATCTGAGGGGTATTTGTATGTTTACAGATTTCTAGAGGTGGTGTGGCTGTTACAATTTCTACGCTTAAGTAGCATTTCGATAGACCCCTTATTGGCAGATGGGTGTGGTGGGCCAAATGGCACATTTCAGTCCAGCACAACTCTCTGACTTTCTGACACTATGACTTCCTAATGTGCAAGTTGGAACTACCCTGTCTGTTACAGTGATAAAGAACAAATATTCGATGTGGGGAACACAAATGTTTTCATTAAATAACAGTAACATTTCATTTGGGTGGCATGGTGGCACAGCGGTAGAGTTGCTGCCTTACAGTGTCAGAGACCCAGGTTCAGTCCTGACTACAGGTGCTTGTCTGTAAGGAGCTTGTAAATTCTCCCTGAGACCTGCGTGGGTTTGCCATGGGATCTCGGGTTTCATCTCACACTCCAAAGGTGTACAGGTTTGTAGGTTCATTGGCTTTGGTAAAATTGTACGTCGGAGGACACCAGAGAACCCGCCAAATTCATGCAGATGGCACCGGAGATCAGGATTAAGCCTGTATCACAGGAGCTATGTGGCAGCTGCATTGTTATATTTTTTAGAGATTCAGAGATAGAGAGTGGAAACAGGTCCTTCGGCCCACTGGATCTGCGCTGACCAGCGATCCCTGCACATTAACACTATCTCCTATTTGAGTATAGGAGCAGGGAAGTTCTACTGCAGTTGTACAGGGTCTTGGTGAGACCACACCTGGAGTATTGCGTACAGTTTTGGTCTCCTAATCTGAGGAAAGACATTCTTGCCATAGAGGGAGTACAGAGAAGGTTCACCAGACTGATTCCTGGGATGTCAGGACTTTCATATGAAGAAAGACTGGATAGACTCGGCTTGTACTCGCTAGAATTTAGAAGATTGAGGGGGGATCTTATAGAAACGTACAAAATTCTTAAGGGGTTGGACAGGCTAGATGCAGGAAGATTGTTCCCGATGTTGCGGAAGTCCAGAACAAGGGGTCACAGTTTAAGGATAAGGGGGAAATCTTTTAGGACCAAGATGAGGGAAAACATTTTTCACACAGAGAGTGGTGAATCTCTGGAATTCTCTGCCACAGAAGGTAGTTGAGGCCAGTTCATTGGCTATATTTAAGAGGGAGTTAGATGTGGCCCTTGTGGCTAAAGGGATCAGGGGGTATGGAGAGAAGGCAGGTACAGGATACCGAGTTGGATGATCAGCCATGATCATATTGAATGGCGGTGCAGGCTTGAAGGGCCGAATGGCCCACTCCTTCACCTATTTTCTATGTTTCTATGTTTCTATCCTACACACACTAGGGGCAATTTACAATTTTACTAAAGTCTTTGAAGTGTGGGAGGAGACCGAAGGTCTCGGAGAAAACACACGTAGGTCACGGGGTGAATGTAAAAACTCTGTACAGACAGCACCCGTAGTCGGGCTCAAACCTGGGTCTCCAGCGCTGCAAGCGCTGTAAGGCAGCAACTCTATTGCTGCGCCACCGTGCCACCTCTTGTGAACAAAGTTTACAGGTGTGAAATATCTGAACCATTACATTAGGCAGATTAGATTGGCAGAAGGAGAGAATGGGGATATAACATTAATGTGTAGGAATAAATTAAGTGGAACAACATGCAGACTATAAAAAAACGTTTACAGAACAAGCCCACTTAAGATTAAGCACGGCAATGTTCTGCTGTACGTAGAGTGAGAAATTTCATCCATCTTAATTATTGTTCAGTAAAGTACCAGGTTATAAATATGTTGAGTTCAAATGCTTTATAACTAAAAATTGTAGCATTACTAATGAGCACAGTGCAAACTGGCGAGAGAAAATCCACCTACATGTACATCAGCCAGAGTTATTTAATTTAGATCAGGTCTATTAGTGTACAAAAGCAGCAAATTCTCCAGGCAATGTACTTCAGCCACTTGATAATTTGCAGATCAGATCCAAGCCTGTTATTAACTCCTGTTTGTGTTCCATAAATCATTCATCCAGAAAGCACGGCCATCACTAGCCTTTATAATTTCTAGTCAGTGCTGTTCCTTTCTACAAAATACCATCTGGCTCAAGAGAGGAGTTGGTTATGCAGTTAATTGAGCGTGAATTTTATGAATGTAATCTGCTTCTCTTTAATTGAAATGAAGAAGGGCTTGCCCATTTGCGATGGGGACGAGGAAGATGTTTTTCTCTCAAAGCGTTGTGAAGCCTTACAATTCTCTGTCACTGAAATTTGTAGAGGCAGATTCATGGAACATATTCAAAGCCAAATCATTTTCCATTCTACGGGGACTCAAAGGTCATGGACAACATAGTGTAGAATGGAACTGAGGCCAAGATCGGGTCAGTCATGATTTTATTGAATGGTGAAAAGGCTTGAGAAATTGTATAACCAAAGAAATTCTGATCGTATTTCTTGCATTTCTATGAATAATTATTTTGTAAAAATCTGATACTTTTTAATGACAATGGAATGGAAAATCTGAGAAAATAAATTCTATTACTGGTGGTAGACCAGTGCAATAGCCCTGAAATCCATCAGATCCGTCTTGTAAATCTGATGAGATTTACCGAGCAGTATTAAGAGGTCAATTGAAATACATTTGCTGTCATTTCATTAATTCCAAAGTCTGTTGAATGTTTCAACCCTGACTCCATACTGGCACTGTTATCAATTTATTTATGTATAGGAGGAGTTAGGAGTGCACAATATTTTACAAGATACAATTAGAAGATAAAGTCTCAGTTGTTATCTTTTGAGTAGAAGACCTGCCCAGTTCCCACACGTTCCCTTCATACATTGATTTTACTTCTATAGGGAGTCCACATTGGCCTTCTGCACTGTAAATGAACCAAATATTCCCCAAACTAGAAAGCTATGAATTATAGGCATAACAAATCATGTAGTTGGCATAATATTCTATTACCTGGTCTCAACCTTAGGACATCTTGACACTGTGTCTTTTTTTTTTGGACACCATGATTGATGACACAACCCAGAATCCAGAGAATAACAGGAATTCTAATAATAAATCAAATATGGACTCGGTATTCCCTGACTCTAAGTAGAACCTTGATCACTGGTGTGGTGGTCAAGAAGGTCCTCACCTCCTTCCTAAAAGAATGTCCTTTTATTCTGAGGCCATGACCTCTGGCCCTTGACTCTCCCACTAGTGGAAGAATCCTTTCCACAACCACTCCATTCAGGCCTCATATATTTGGAGCCCCACCTTTCACCTCCTATTCCGACATTGGAGTTCGAACAACTATGCGACTACTGTACAGCAGTCAGAAGGAGCAAAGTCAACTGAAGCTCACTAATAAGGTATAATGCCCGGCTCTATATTCATGACTCTGTGGCTAAACACAGTTCGATCTTGATCTTCAAGTTTGCCAATGACACCACGACGAATTACAGATGACGATGAGTCGGAGTATAGCAGGGAGATCGATCAACTGATCAAATGGTGCCAGAACAACAACCTTGCTTCCAACATGAGTAGAACCAAGGAACTGATTGTGGATTTGGAAGAGGAAGGGATCCACAAAACAATCCACATCGATGAAATGGTAGTGGACAGAGTCAAAAGTTTCATATTCCCAGGTGTGTATATCTCTGAAGATCTGTCCTAGACCCAGCGCATAAAGAACGCCCATCAGTGCCTCTACTTGAGGATTGAGGAGAATCAGTATGACAACAAATACCCTCTTGAACTTCTACAGGCGCCCGATATGTGGTGACTCTTTGCATAATCTGTGTATGGTATGGAAAACAAAGAATTCCACTGTGACATGTCACACGATATAATGAAGTATCAGTCAACCAATCGCAGGTGTACTGTAGAGAGCGTAATGATTGGTTGTATCACGGCCTGGTTCAGCAAGTTGAATGCCCAGGTACGAAGAAGATTGCAAAAAGTGGGGAACACTGTCCAATCCATTACAGGGACTGACCTCCCCACCATTGAAGGGATCTACAAGAGCTGCTGCCTCAAAAAGGCAGCCAGCATTATCAGAGACCCACAATGTAAAAGAGTCAGTCACTTGCACAACATGGCACAACATATTTATTAAAGATTACTCACAGTACACTTCAGCATATTATTAAGGCAAGCGCAGCAGCTATTCGACTAACAGTATGAACTGAATTCTGATAATATAAACCGCATGGTAGGCGAAGCTTCTACTAATAAGCACTATAATTGGTTAGTGTGAAGTAACCAATCTACATCTTTCCTTGTAGAAATGAAATAAAGCACAACTAAATGCGAGCCAATAAGCAGAAACACATTAATACGTGAAGGCTAAATAATACAGTAGCTGAAGTGCTAATAACACATATGGGGACATATGGATGGTTACACAAAATCTCCATATCTAAGGGGAGCCCTACAGACCCGTCCGGCGTGCGTGCGGTATAAATCCGCGTCTCCTCCTTTCACCGGGGAAGTAACCGGGGCCGGTGCTGGAGACCTGTAGAGTGGAGGCGGCGAAGCAGGCGAGCAGGGCACCGAACCCTGTGAAGAAGCCGCAGGGGGCATGGTCAGTGGTTGCTCAGCAGCGACCAGGCACGAGGGAGCAGTCGGTCCAGCAGTGGGAGGGTACATCAAATGTGTGACGTCTGGATACGGAACTGCAGGACGTGATTCCTTCGCAGGAAGGATATGTTGACGGTTGCGTCTGTAAAGGCCTCCATCTGCGCTTACCAGGTAAGAGCGCGGTTCTTTGGCAGGGCTGTGAATGTGTCCCAAATGGCCATGGCCCTTGTCGGTCTGAAGACGAACAACTTGCCCACTGGAGAGAGGTTTAAGTGGTTTGCTGGACTTGTTGAAAGATCGTTTCTGTGCATCGCGTTTCAGCTGGAGTTGTTTCTGGACGATGGAAGGACCTGTGGCTGCAGCAGCTGCTGGGGCACGGGCAGGGCAGCACGGGTTTGACGCGGCATCAGGCGTTGAGTTGGAGACCCCAGTATTGGGTCGCGGGCGATGTTCCGTATGTTGAGCAGGTCCAGATCTACGTCGGACTTAGCAAGGTGCGAGCATCCATTAATTGTTTGGCGCTCCGAACAGCCCGTTCTGCGAGTCCGGAGCCACTTTCTCATTTACCTCCTGCCATCAAAAAGAAGGTAGAGGAGCCTGAAAACTCTAACGTCCAGGTTCAGGAGCAGCTTCTTCCCTACAACCATCAGGCTATTAATCACTTCAACCTGTCTTGGATGGAGCTGTTCCCAAACCATGCTGTGATGCACCCCAATAAAATACTCTCTGGTGCATCTTCAGAAGTTGGTGAGATTTGTTGGGGACATTCTTAAGCCTTCTAAGGACGTTTTGGGGATGCAAACTAAAACAAAAAAAATGCAAGACACTCAGGCAGCATTGGTGAAAAGTGAAACAAACCCAAAGTTTCAGGTTTGTCAGATGTCCCTGTTATAAACTAAATCCTTTTAGTGCAGTCTTAAGTCTGAAAGCTTCCTTTTATCTTAGTGGAGAGCACTCAAATGTGGCAAAAGATTGGAGACAGGTATGTGCTTGATCAGTAGGAGTATGTCAAGCTGTGGGGAAAACTATGAATTAAATAGCTCACACAATGAGCTTGTACAGACATTACGGGCAGAGTTACCTAACTCTGATATGGAGAATTCCTAATTCACTGCTTGCTCACTTCAATCACCATAGTGATTCACCACGAAGGCTGGTGCCGTTTAAGGTAAGTTGATAAATGGTGAAACAATGTACATCAATCCCAGCATTTCAGAATTCAAACCATTCTGCAGCTAAACCAATCATCTGCAAAAACATTGCCACAGGCACCAGTCTATCAATCAAAGTGTAATTACTAATTAGTGCATATCGTTCAGTAGGATAATGTAATTAAATTAGGCGAGGGCTATTTGGACACAACTCATCCTCAAGTGCCTATTGACAATTTTTGTTCAGATACTTTGAAGGACATTGCCAGACAGCATACACGAATACAGGAGAGGTCAATGTATGCAGAGGACCAGAACCAAGACAGCTTACTTCATCAAACAGGCGTGTGTATTGCATGCACTTACGAGAGCATTGTTGGCCTTAAAGCATTTTCTGAATCTAAATTAATTTGGATATTAAAATCTTTCCAAATTAACTATCTCCTCATCCCTTTATAAAGCATCCACTAATAGGGACTCACACGTATTTCAGATTTTACTTCGGAGTCATGTGAGTGACTACGTGAAGAACCCCGTACAGCTGCACGTGCGTCATTACGTCAGACGCATTGGTGCAGGCGGCCGGTTGGAGCAGCAGAGCTCCTCCAGCGCGGTAAGTTTAAACTTCAGGTAAGTTTGTATTTCTTACCTGTTTTGTTTCCTTGCAGGAACCTCTTGTTCCAGAGGCTTCCTGCTGGGAGATTCGCGAGGACCGACGAGGGAACCAGCTATGGCTATGGGGCAACCCAGGTCCCACCGCGGAAGCGGGTAGCTGGTGAAAGTCGGGTTTCGCGATCGCAGTCACTGATAAGACGGTCAGTGACTGCCAGACGCTGGGGTTCCCGGGTAGGGGACATGCAGCAGACCGGTCGGGAGGTTTTCCCTCCGATATAAATACACACGCTGGGGTTCCCGGGGAGGGGACATCCAGCAGACCGGTCGGGAGGTTTTCCCTCCGATATAAATATACACGCTGAGGTTCCCGGGGAGGGGAAATTCAGTAGTAATGCGGCTCCCAGATGAAGGGGTCCCCAGGATAGGGGTTAAACAGACCAGAACAGTCAGCTCTGGTGCCGGGAGGGTTTCCCTCCGGTAAGGCATATAGATGCTGGGATTCCCGGGGAGGGGAAATTCAGCAGCAATGAGGTGCCCAGACCGCAGTGGTCCCCAGGATATGGGGTAAACAGACCAAAATGGTCAGCCCTGGTGCCAGGAGGGTTCCCTTCCGGTAATAAGAAAATTTGGAGGTTGGGCAGGAGGGAGCTCCATCTAGATACACTCCAACAGCAGGAGTTGGGTCAGAGCGGGCCTATGGGAGAGCCCGCGCCAGCAGCGCCTTGGACAGGGCTGCTTAATGGGGATACCGAGTCTATGGCAGTGCCTGCCTATGGGAGAGCCCGCGCCAGCAGCGCCTTGGACAGGGCTGCTTAATGGGGATGCCAAGTCTATGGCTGTACCTCCCTATGGGAGAGGCCGCGCCAGCAGAGCCTTGTAACAGGGCTGCTTAATGGGGATGCCGAATCTATGGCAGTGCCGGCCTATGGGAGAGGCCGCACCAGCAACGCCTTGTAATAGGGCTGCTTAATGTATGGCAGCAGCACCTGTAGTAGGGCTGCATAATGTCTCCCTCAATGGAGGAGGTGAGCTTACCGGGGCAGTTTTGTTCTGACCCTGAAGGGTGGGCCTATTGGAGAGGCCGCGCCAGCAGCGCCTTGTAACAGAGCTGCTTAATGTCTCCCTTATGGAGGAGGACAGCATGCCGGGTCAGTGTAAATCTCATGCCGAGTCTGAGGGTTTAGCCGTGGAGCATACCCCAAGGGATGAAGGGCACGTGTCAGAGGTACCATTCCTGGCAGCAAGGTTGCCATCCCAACACAATGCAGTGAACACTGCTATCAGAGGCGTTAGAGCCAGCTGCCGAATCTTCTATTCAGGTAAGACCTATTCAACAGGCAAAACCTGGAGGACGAAGCACAAGCTGTTGGACCAATTAAGGCCAACGACGAGCAAGGCTTCATAGTTTCGGTGACAACGCACCTCACGTCTTCATGGGCAGTAAGCGATTCACTGAAGCTGGTGGCAGCATGAAAGTTGGCCAGAGGGTCCACGCACTCTACCAGTTCTACTCTACAACTATGGTACCACTTACAAGTTGTTAAGATTTACACTTGGTTGTACAATACACAAATGATTAAGACATTGTCATCTACTCAGAGGCATTTAACCATGTAAAACTGGACATTACTAGCATTCCAAGCAGGTTGGAATTGGGCCAGAATTGTGTTGAGGCAGGCTCAGTATTTTAGCCAGGATTGCCTTCAAGACCGGCTCGGAAATATGACAAGAATTGTCTTTTGATTCAGGCTCAGAATTATGGCCAGGGTGTTTGGGACAGGTTAGAATTATCGGACAGGCTGAGTATTGTGGCCAGGTTTGTCTTGCAAGACAGGCTCGGGAATCGGGCCAGAGTTGCCATTCAGGGCAGACATTAAATTATGGCAGGAGTGGCCTGTTCATTATGAAAGGTGGCTGATTAACAACTGATTTCATAGGGTGTTCCCATTTACAGTGATCAGCGGAGATATTTGGAGGCATTGCTATGATGAGGCAATATAACAGTATGACAATAAATCATTCAAAGAGGACTACTTCAAAAACACTTGTTATGTATTAACTGGATGATATTTTAATGCTGTATTTTGCTAAAATCCACTGTTTCAGTCTCAAACTATATTTGAGAAATTGGGCTCCTTTATCCAGTTAAAATGAAGTTGTTATCAAATGGACTAGTTGGTCATTGGTGTTTGCCTTTGGCTATTAGTTGGCCTGTGACTCCGCCCTGGGCAACAGATTGGAGTCAATAGAAACCTGGAACAGCCTTGTTGTTATAAGCAGCTTTCTATTCATTAGACTAATTGGCAATGTAATAGATGTGATGCAGCTGTGCAAGTGGGAGAACTGACAGCATGCTTAATGGCAAACTATTAAGGGCCATGAAGGTCATTGATAACACACCTTTGCTATTACCAGCTGAAGCTACTAAAGTCATTATGATGGACAAACAGTATTCAGCATTGCTCCAGTAGTTGATCAATAAATATGTCATTATATTGCAAAATGATGCTAATGGCCTAAGGTGGGAAATTGCGAATGTCAACTCTAGTTGGAGGTGAAGGAGATTTGCACGAGTTATTAACTCTGCAGTTATTGGTATCAACTATCTATAGACCCTACGTGCATTTTATGGGTTAAAGATTGATTGAGCGAATATGCATATCTGCATGCTCAAATTCATGTTGATACACTATGATGGTGGCATGTGATAATCAAGTAAAAGAATCCTGTAATAGGTACATAATCTCATTTGCCACTGGAGTATCAGCAAGTACAGGTCAATGACAACACAGAATGGATGTTGGACCACACCGTATTTATGAAAATATGTTGTTTTCATGCTAATTCACAGGTTGCAAAAATGTGTGGCATAACAGTGGCGAAAGATACATTCTCGCTACAAGCAGGAGGAATGGTCTTTTATGTCTTCCTCCATTTTGCTTCATGAGTCGGGTCTTCAAATAAAGTCATCAAGAGCCCGCTTTAGGTTCCAGCTGTGGGATTGGCCTATGCAGTTTGATTCCCGATTTGTCGGGAATAATAATAATGCAACCTTATATGGTTATTTTAAACGTAACTTGCTGGTTCAGCCTGTGGCTCGGGAAATCAGCCGTTGCATGATAAAATCAATTTATGTTCTACAGATTCTCAATAGACTGCCTACGGCTTGGGTTGTCACCCCTATTTTTGTATGTATTCAGAGTGCTGGGATAGTACCAAAAAGCAGTATTTTGCTTCTTCAGGAGATGGGAAGCGTTTGTTTAATGCTTATGTTACATTTAAAATGGTACAGATTTCGGAGCTCCTGGAGTTCATTTTTAATGGTCTTTGACAATATTGAGTTATAGGGTCATTAACGGTGCCAAGGTGCTTTCCATCCGATTTGCTGCAGCAAACGAGATCCACTTTGTTGAGTTCACCCCGGATATCGAGTTAGTAAAGGATATCCTTAACACAAGTTTTCCCAGGACAAGTACAATGCAGTATGGAAGGTTGACATTGTGTTAACACTATTTTCACCAGGGGGTTTCTAGCTACATTCTTAGCTTTGGCGTATCTCATTAGGTAGTTATCCTCCTGGCGCTGGTTTAGCGCAACAGGTCAGTCGCTACATAATTGCGACGGGACAGGATGATTACATCTGTAAATAATATGTTTAGTATTTTATGTTTATAATTTACTTAAGCAGAGCAGAAGGGGTGTCAGGTCTCAAAATAGGTCAAGGCATAACCAGAAACCTTTAGTTATGTGAGGGCTCCCAAATACAACAATACGTCAAGGTCACCAAGAGCCTTCGAGGCTCTTAGCTAGCTATGATTGTTAGTTACAAAAAACTTTATAAGAACGTATCAGTTCAGACCATTTCCTGGTGATAAAACGGAGTTGAGTTATGCAGGAATAGATTCTGATTCCAGATCTCACTCTATCAGGGCTGCTACAACAGCAGCAGCAACGGTTAATTATGTCTCGCTGGACCACATCCTAACGGCTGAAGCATGGTCAAAAGGAACGAATTTCCAAACATTTTATAATAACCCGTTGCCAGACCAGGGTATTTCTCAATCTCATTTTACGTTCTGTTTATAGGTTCCATCCGGATGAGAGATGGGACTATTATGATTACTTCATTTAACAGCATCAGCATGTTTTATATCTATGTCATGACTGTATGTATTATGAATGTTTTCCCTCATTTGTCAATGAAGCAGTTGTGGTTGTGTAGACTTGTTTCTCGCGGCATGAAATCACAGAGCTTTGAAATCTTCACGTACTCACTCACATGACTCCGAAGTAAAATAGTAAGATTAAACGAGAACTTACCAGTTTGAAGTTTGATCTTTATTTTATGAGGAGTTACGATGAGGGACTACGTGCCCTCCGCTCCCAACCCTCATAAATATAATCTGGTAGTTCTAGTCTTCTCTCGTCTTACTATTATACTTCAGTCACTATTATCTGTGATTTCACACCACTGCTTTGAAGATTGATGCACATGCGGCTGTATGGGGTTCTTCACGTAGTCCCTCATCGTAACTCCTCATTAAATAAAGATCAAACTTCAAACTGGTAAGTTCTCATTTAATCTTACTATTATCTATTTTTTAAATCAGAAATTTTCCAACCAATGGTGCTTAAGTTGAATTTACCAGGAATGTACAGAAATAGTAAAATGTTTCCACTCAGTAATGTGAGAGTGGTAGGAATGGCCTGTTTGCTCCCTACAGAGAGAGAGAGAGTTTAAAGCAGCATCTGCAGTTCCCTCCTACACATTTATAAATTGTCCATAGTGTGTAGGATAGTGTAGTGTATGGGGATCGCTGGTCGGCACGGAACCAGAGAGCTAAAGGGCTTGTTTCTATGATGTATCTTCAAAACTAAAAACTGAAGAGCATAGAAGGTTGCCCATTCATAAATCAAGAAGGGCTTGAATAAATGCGAAGAATCTGTTCCTGATAACAGCAGAATTGGTAATCAGAGAATAAGGAACTCACAAAAGATCCAGGAGTAAAATGAGGGAAAAATATTTTCCATGGTGTATTGCTAGTATCAGTAATGTACTGCCTGGGAGGATTGTTGAATAGATTCAATAATAGGATGTTGAGAAAGAAAACATTTACAAATCTGGGCAAAATGACAGGGAAGTCCCATTAATTGGAGACAGTTTTCGCTGTCTGGCTGAGGTGTGTGTATTTTTAAGATTCAGTGATCCTATCATTCTGTATTCCAGCTTTATCCTCAGTGTCGAGGGCTGGAGGCTGGTCTTCACTGTTTGTCACTGTTTGTCAGAGGCCCCATGAAGTCTACTTCTGGTCTCCATTGACTATTACGCTTGGTTATATTGCACATTCGGTGCATGAAACAAGATGAACTACAATCCCCTCCATTATCTTTATAGACAATAGACAATAGGTGCAGGAGTAGGCCATTCAGCCCTTTGAGCCAGTGTGATCAGAATTGCAATGGAGAGAAAAAAATATTGTTAAGTTACAAGGGGGAAGGGTGGGGGCTGATTGGAGAGGGGGCATCTATGGTAAAACCAAAGGGACCGTGAAGTTCAACTATAAACAACATCACGGCATCAATGAATTCATGTGGGCAGTTAGAGAGGGAGATCATAGACAAAATAATGTAGGAAATGTAAAAGGCAGAGCAGGAAGACATGATTGGCAAGTCAGGTGGGTCCTTTCTTCCACTTTCACAGAAAAATACAAGCTGAGCCTTCTGCAACTGGTGACCAGTCATTTTCTGGTTCAATACTTTAATTGATAATATCCATTGATCGTACATTCATTCAACATTTTGAACAATTTCAGCATTTGAACCTACATCAATTGTCTTGAACTGCAAGCATGGCCACAGGAGTAATGTGAAGGTTTTGAGCACATTGCAGTGTTGATGGCTGGTGTTCAACATTCGGTAGCTGATCCTTAGCTATGTTTTTTAGTGCAATCTCAACCGTACCTTAGAACGGAGAAAATCTTCCAGGTGGATCCTATCAACCAAAGCAAAGAGAAATGTAAATCATCTAATTATCAGCCTGACAGTTCTCAATCCTTTGAGGAAGTGATGGAGGGTGTTGTATTACACATGGCACTTGCCGAAATATCAGTTTGGATCTTGCCAGGAACTCGAAGGTCCAGACCCCATTACAGGTTTGGTTCACACCTGAATTCCAAAGATGAGATGAGGGTGAGTACAACTGACATTGTGGCATTTTGGAGGCCTGACACATCAGAAATCAATATGAATTGGTATGAGTACTGTTCATCGGCTAAAGTCAAACCGTGCATAAAGTCAAGAGTTTGAGTGTCATTCATTGTCACGTGTAATATACAGCGGAAAGAAAATACATGATTACAAGATTGCCCAGAGCTTACGTGGATCTCGGAGAAGCAGCAATCAAAGAGAAGCAGGGGGAAGAGCGTATTGGCTGAAACCCGTGGGAAAGGTGAGTCAGAGGGGAAAAACAGTTTAAAACCAAGGAATTTGATTTGTAAATTGACAAATTAGGCAATTTATCAGCCAATATAAGCAAGGCTGTGAGGGTGCGGCATTGTGAGTAAAGTGTGAGTCTTTGGCTTGAGAATCTTCGAGGAGGAGGCTGAGGAGGAGAGGAGACTACGCAAAAAGCTGGAGAGGACGGGACGCGGTGAACACATGACGGGTAAGATGAGGCAGTGTGATGCTTGCAGGATGTGGGAGGCCAGGGACATGGATGGAGCCTCTGGCTGCTACAACTGTGGCAAGTGCATCCAGGTTCAGCTCCTGAAGGACCGTGTTGGGGCACTGGAGAAGCAGCTGGATGACCTCAGGGCCATCCGGGAAAACGAGAGTTTCCTGGACAGGACCTACAGTGAGGTAGTCACGCCGAGGATATGGGAAGAACCAAGGTGTGTGACAGAGAGAAAGGGTGGTAAACGTGGAGTGCAGAAGACCCAGGTGGCTGTGCCTAATGTAAACAGGTACGCACGCCCTCTTGGGAACTGTCGGGGGAGACGACGCTTCCAGTCCGAGCGGCAGACACGTCGGTGGCTCCAATCCTAGAGATGGGACTCGACCGGAGAGACCGACGTCGGGCAGAGCCATAGTGGTGGGTGACTCCATTGTCTGAGGTGCGGACAGGAGATTCTGTGGAGGCAGGCGAGACGTGAGGATGGTCTGTTGCCTCCCTCGTGCCACGGTTCAGGATGTCACAAATCGAATTCGGAACATCCGCGAGAGGGAAGGTGAACAGCCGGCAGTAGTTGTGCACGTAGGCCACTGGGATCTCTTCTGGGGTAGGGGTGACCTGTACAAAAGGGGCGGGTTACACCTTAACTGGAGGGGGACTGATGTTCAGGCAGGCAGGTTTGCTAGGGCTACACGTATGGGTTTAAACTAAATAGTGGGGGGGAGGGATTGACAGATTGGGAGTATAAAGATGGAGTTGAAAGGGAAGTGAATACAGGAAAAGATACAAAAGATTCCTGAATTAATGGGAAGGAAAGTTCGAGAAGGGATTAAAGAGTAAGGTCAGGGCCAATTGCGAGCGGTGCAAGAGGGGAGGTGAATACCGAGGTCAAAGTATTGTATATGAATGCGCGAAGTATAAGAAATAAAGTGGACGAGCTTGAGGCTCAGTTAGTAATTGGCAAGTATGATGTTGTGGGGATTACAGAGACATGGCTGCAAGAGGGCCAGGGTTGGGAACTGAATATTCAAGGGTATTCCTCCTATTGAAAAGACAGACATGTGGGCAGAGGGGGTGGGGTAGCTCTGTAGGTGAGGAATTAAATTTAGTCCCTTGCAAGGGGTAAAATGGAAACAGGAGATGTGGAGTCAGTATGGATAGAACTAAGGAATTGTAAGGGTAAACAGACCCTAATGGGACTTATTTACAGCCCCCCAAACAGTAGTCTAGGGTGCAAGTTAAATCAGGAGTTTAAATTGGCATGTAGTAAAGATAATGCTACAATTGTTATAGGAGATTTCAACGTGCAGGTAGACTGGGAAAATCAGGTTGGTACTGGATCCCAAGAAAGGTAGTTTATGGAGTGCCTCTGTGATGGATTCTTAGAGCAGCTTGTATTGAAGCCTACCAGGGAGAAGGCAATTCTGGATTTAGTATTATGTAATGAACCGGATTTGATAAAGGAACTTGAGGTTAAGGAGCCATTAGGAGGTAGTGACCATAATATGGTCAAGTTTAATCTACAATTGGCGAGGGAGAAGGGTAAATCGGAGGTGTCAGTGTTACAGTTGACTAAAGGGGACCATAGTGCCATGAGGGAGGAGCTGGCCAAAGTTGATTGGAAAGATACCCAAGCAGGGATGACAGTGGAACAACAATGGCAGGTATATCTGGGAGTAATACAGAAGGTGCAGGATCAGTTCATTCCAAAGAGGAAGAAAGATTCCAAGTGGAGTAAGGGGCGACCGTGGCTGACAAGGGACGTCAGGGACAGTATAAAAATAAAAGAGAAGTACAATGTAGCAAAGTTGAGCAGGAAGCAAGAGGATTGGGTAATGTTTAAAGAGCAAGAGAAGATAATTAAAAAGGCAATACGGGGAGAAAAGATGAGGTACGAAGGTAAGCTAGCCAAGAATATAAAGGAGGATAGTAAAAGCTTCTTTAGGTATGTGAAGAGGAAAAAAATAGTTAAGACCAAATTTGGACCCTTGAAGACTGAAAAAGGTGAATTTATTATGGGGAACAAGGAAATGGCAGATGAGTTGAACAGGTACTTTGGATCCCTCTTCACTAAGGAGAACACAAACAATCTTCCTGATATACTAGTGGCCAGAGGATCTGGGGTGACGGAGGAACTGAAGGAAATCCACATTAGGCAGGAACTGGTGTTGGGTAGACTGATAGGACTGAAGGCTGATAAATCCCCAAGGCCTGATGGTCTACATCCCAGGGTACTTAAGGATGTGGCTCTAGAAATCGTGGATGCATTGGTGATAATTTTCCAATGTTCTATAGATTCAGGATCAGTTCCTGTGGATTGGAGGGTAGGTAATGTTATCGCACTTTTCAAGAAAGGCAGGAGAGAGAAAACAGGGAATTATAAACCAGTTAGCCTGACTTCGGTGGTGGGGAAGATGCTGGAATCAATTATAAATGATGAAATAGCGGCACATTGGGATAGCAGTAACAGGATCGGTCCGAGTCAGCGTGGATTTACGAAGGGGAAATCATGCTTGACTAATCTTCTGGAATTTTTTGAGGATGTAACTAGGAACATGGACAAGGAAGAGCCAGTGGATGTAGTGTACCTGGACTTTCAGAAAGCCTTTGATAAGGTCCCACATAGGAGATTAGTGGGAAAAATTAGGCACATGGTATTGGGGGTAGAGGGTTGACTTGGATAGAAAATTGGTTGGCAGACAGGAAACAAAGAGTAGGGATTAATGGGTCCCTTTCAGAATGGCAGGCAGTGACTCGCAAGGCTCGGTGCTGGGACCGCAGCTATTTACAATATACTTAAATGATTTAAATGAAGGGATTCAAAGTAACATTAGCAAATTTGCAGATAACACAAAGCTGGGTGGCAGTGTGAACTGTGAGGAGGATGCCATGAGAATGTAGGGTGACTTGGACAGGTTGGGTGAGTGGGCAGATGCATGGCAGATGAAGTTTAATGTGGATAAATGTGAGGTTATCCACTTTGGTAGCAAAAACAGGAAGGCAGATTACTATCTAAATGGTGTCAATTTGGGAAAAGGGGAAGTACAACGGGATCTGGGGGTCCTTGTTCATCAGTCAATGAATGTAAGCATGCAGGTACAGCAGGCAGTGAAGAAAGCGAATGGTATGTTGGCCTTTATAACAAGAGGAGTTGAGTATAGGAGCAAAGAGGTCCTTCTGCAGTTGTATAGGGCCCTAGTGAGACCACACCTGAAGTATTGTGTGCAGTTTTGGTCCCCTAATTTGAGGAAGGACATTCTTGCTATTGAGGGAGTGCAGCGTAGGTTTACAAGGTTAATTTCTGGGTTGGAGGGACTGTCATATGCTGTGAAAATGGAGCGGCTGGGCTTGTATACTCTGGACTTTAGAAGGACGAGAGTGAATCTTATTGAAACATATAAGATTATTAAGGGTTTGGACTTGCTAGAGGCAGGAAACATGTTCCCGATGTTGGTGGAGTCCAGAACCAGGGGCCACAATTTAAGAATAAGGGGTAAGCCATTTAGAACGGAGACGAGGAAACACTTTTTCTCACAGAGAGTTGTGAGTTTGTGGAATTCTCTGCCTCAGAGTGCGGTTCTCTGGATACTTTCAAGAGAGAGCTAGATAGGGCTCTTAAAGATAACGGAGTCAGGGGATATGGGGAGAAGGCAGGAACGGGGTACTGATTGTGGATGATCAGCCATAATCACATTGAATGGCGGTGCTGGCTTGAAGGGCCAAATGGCCTACTCCTGCACCTATTGTCTATGTCTACATTTCAGCCACCCACACTGTGCTGATACATGATAAAGGGAATAACGCGAATAACGTTTAGTGCAAGATAAAGCCAGTAAAGTCCATTCAAGGTTAGTCCGAGAGTCTCCAATGAGGTAGATAGTAGTTGGTGGGATGCACCAGTTGCCTGAATACAGCTGCGAATAAACTGTCCCTGAACCTGGAGATGTGCGTTTTCACACTTCTACACCTTTTGCCCGTTGGGAGAGGGGAGAAGAGGGAGTGGCCAGGGTGCAACCAAAGATTGAAAAGACCAATCTTTTCAATAATGCAAAACTAAGGAACTTGATACAAATAGGAACTACAATAAGCTGCTTAAACAGGATCCATAACCTGAGAATCCAAATCGCCCCAAATGATTTTAGGTGGAGTTTCCTCAAATGACTATTGCAGGCAAAGTTTAGATCTGGTACTCTAAGCAGATGAAGACTTTAGAAACATGTGCTTACAGTAACTGTGCTTACTCAGAACTCTTCAGCATTCAGCTCTGAGACCTCATTAAAGAACGGTTTCCATGGCAACATTGTGTGGCAAGATCCTTGTTTATAATGAAGGTAGACACAAAATGCTGGAGTAACTCGGCAGAACAGGCAGCATCTCTGGAGAGAAGGAATGGGCGACGTTTCGGGTCGAGACCCTTCTTCAGACTGATGTTTATAATGTTGTTCTCTGAAGATAAAGGAAATGCCCACATTTTAATGAATCATGGTTTGCAAAGAGTTCAAACTCCTAACATTAAAAATACCGTAAAACACTCTTAAACTGTGAATTTCTTTTTTGTTAGGCAGTAGCTGAAAAGATCCCTTAAGGAGGTTTAATAATCCACTATATGTTTGAGTAAAGCCAATAACAGGGATGTAGTAATTCTGGGATACAGTTGTGCTAATTTTAGAGATTACTTGTTGATGGGTATCTCAGAGGATTTTAGGTGCTTGAGGAATATTTTTTCTCAAAACAAATTACGTTGCGAATTTTGAGTCCGCATGATCTTGGAGAGCGAGAACAAAAAATGAAACAGCTGCAAAGTATTATTGACACAATGGTGCTATGCACATGATGTAAAGACGTTTATCATGCATAGTAACCTGCGTCACTGCATCGTAGGGCTTAGAAAGGTTTGGCAATCTTGTTTCCAGGAAGTCAGCTTCATTTCCACCCTGCATGTGACAATAACATAAGTAGCCATTTCCCTCCGCAGTGGTAAATGTAGGATTTCACCTCTTTCTGTTGCCCATGGCACAAGCAACCCGCAATCGCAGGCTGGCGCAGCATTCAAATCTGCCACCTGTTCACCATAGCCAGCTCACGCCCAAAATCTCATTGGTAAGTGACAATCTTTGCTCTCCCTCCTTCTTTGCTATCAATGGTACTGAGGTACATAGAGGTCACAGGATCAAAGGGTCTTTTTTTTTCAGATCCTTTCTCCTTGAGGAGAATTTGGCACTCATGATGGGCAAAGATTGGGCAAGGGATGCAGTTGGCTATGGACCTTGGTGACAGCCCCCATACCTGCCTTTCCCACCCTGGCAAGGGATCACATAGCAAACTACATCTGCTTACAGCTTGACCATGCCCCGAGCGGTCACAGGGCAGGTAATCTGTAGTTTACAGAGGGAAGGGCAGGCTATTGAGTATCAATGTGAATAATGTTAAACCAGACTCAATTTATATCCCATTTCTAGTTTGCTCTAGGTGATGCTGGTAATGGTTATTAGTCAAATGCATAGTACTGGATCAGAGTTACATAAATTAATTAATTAATATTATGATATGTAAGAAAGAATACTATAATGAAATATTAGATTAAAAAACATTAAAGGTATATGGAGTGTGTTAAACAGCATTATTAGAAATGGATCTAGAAACTCAAGTTACCCTCAGTATATCATCAATAACGATAAGACCATAAATAATATGGATGATGTGGTTCGTGGTTTCACCATTTTTTTTTGAGTGTGGGACCAAAATTGGCAGGAAAGAACAATGATCCAGAGACACCCAAAGAGGGGGACTGGTGATGATTATGGAGAAAGAATTCCAAGCTCACTTTCTTTTAGAGCAGTAGAAGAAAACAAAATCAGGAATATTGTAAATAAATGTAAGAACAAAACTTCTACTGACTGGAATGAAATTGAGATGACAATAGTCAAGAACGTCCTTGATGGTTTTGCAAAACTACTAACGCACATCTGAAACTTGTTGTTTCTAACTTGTAAATTCCCAAGCAAAATGAAAATTGCAACAGTTATACTTTATATATAAAACTGGGGATAGACACCACTTCACAAATTATAGGCCTGTTTCCTTACTTTCCCAATTCTCCAAGATACTGGAAAAACTCTTTACTGAAAGACTAGACAAATTCATTGAGAAGCACAAATTGCTGACTGACAGTCAGTGTGGATTCAGATCAAACAGATCAACATGTATGGCGCTAATCGAATTAAAAGAAGAAATTACTAATTGTATACACAAAACAAAGTATGCAGTGGGAGTATTTATAGATCTAAAAAAAGCTTTTGACACCATTGATCACAATATATTATTTGATAAATTGGAAAGGTACAGTATCAGAGGGGTGGTGTTGATTTGGTTGAGAAGCTGTTTAAGTAACAGGTAACAGTTTGTGAAGATAGGTGAGCATAAATCAACATGCTTGAATATTACTTGTGGAGTACCTCAGGGGTCAGTATTAGGATGAAAAATTGTTCATTCTGTATATAAATGATATATGTAGAGTATCAAAAATATTGAAATGTATTTTAATTGTGGATGATACTAATATTTGTTCTGGGAGAATTTACAGCAACTTTTGGAGGAGATCACATCAGAAATGAGAAAATTAAAAAGATGGTTTGACATTAACAAATTATCATTAAATTTGAACAAAACAAAGATTATGTTGTTTGGAAATTGTAAAATAAACACTCAGGTACAAGTGAGGATAGATGGTGTTGATATGGAAAGAGTACATGAAAATAAATTTCTAGGTATGATATTAAACCACAAAATCTGCTGGAAACCTCATATAAAACATGTGCGAGCAAAGCTGGCAAGGAGCATTGCAGTCCTGGGAAGAACAACACATTCTGAATCACAAAGCGCTGTACATTGTTTACTGTTCACTTGTACTGCCATATCTAAATTACTGTGTGAAGGTATGGGATAACACTTACAAAAGCACCCAACATCCATTATGCATACTGCAAAAAAGGGCCATAAGGATAGTGATTTGATATCTATCAAATATCAAATCACTGCACACACACTCATGTTGGAATCAAAAACAGGAATGATTTATTTCCAAGTCAAAAGTCACTGACTGATTTTCTGAGCATGTGCGAGAATGAGCACAGCTCATATGCATAAATTACAGGGATATTGTCACATCCTTTTTGACATTTTGGGAATACATTTCCGACGATCCCAAAACTAAGTAAACTTAAACACTTTTCACAATATTACACCATAGTAATATGGTTTAACTTAACAGAGTAAAACAACTGTTGTGTCTTATTTCACAATTTCAATCATAGTCCCACTTGTGACATTTCAATAACATAAACTAATGTTCACATGCTTTCTTCTCATAAGCAGGTTGGTCCATCACAGCAAAACATATTACTTTGTGATATACTCTCCGTACATTTCCAGCGGTCTGACAGCTCTACCTGCCCTAGTCTTTGTAATGGTGTTTCTTTCATCAATGTCTTTCTTTTCAGTAGGTACATTCTGTGCATCACTTCTAGTTTCTTCTCTTGTGTCACTTTGTTTTTGTTTTGATTTCTCTGAGTTTCGCGAGTTGCCTCTTTTTCCAGTGATGCATGTTGTGTTGGTCTTTTCCATGTCAGCTGAGGTTGCAAAGGTGTCCCAGTCTTCTCCACTTCTGGTGGTTTCTCTGGAGTTATGTGTGGAGGTAGTTCTCCGGTCTTCTTCAGATCCACTGGGTTACATCGGATTAGAGGTCCTGACTCTGTCTCGACTTCATATGATCTCTCATCCAGTCATCTCTGAACTGTTGCTCTCTGCCATCTGGTATCTCCTAGTTTGTAGGGTTTGAGTCTTACGACATCACCTTCTTCCAGGATTGGCAGATCCTTGACATGTCGGTTGTAGATTTTTGACTGTTTTCCTTGCAAATCATTCATCTATTTCCTCTCGTCTGTGAGTATCTCAGCACCACGTGGTTTGAGGAGGTTAGATATCGTTGGAAGTGTCGTCCTTGTTCTCCTTCCATGTAGTCTTTGTGCAGTTCACTACTTGCGCAGGGGTATTGCCTAATTCCAGCATTGCCAAGTAAACATCTGTCTTAGAGTGATTTGTTTTCTTCAGCACTCGTTTAGCTGCCTTGACTGCCGATTCCACCTTTCCGTTAGCTTGGCTATGTCTTGGAAAAATTGTGTAGTGGTGAAATGTGCCCATTTCCTGGCAAATTTGGCGAACTCCTCTGATGAGAACTGTGTCCCGTTGTCACTTACCACAATGCTGGGAATTCCGTATCTTGCAAAGTGGCTCTTGAGTTTGACAATGATTGTCCTGCAGTTCAGGGCGTACAGTCTGTCTATCTCCCAAAAATTAGATAGATAGTCCACTGTGATTAAATAGTGCTTTCCCTCAAGTTCAAACATATCGGTTCCCACTTTCTCCCATGGTCGATCTGGGAGGTCATGGGGCATCAGAGTTTCTTTCTGATTCTGTTGTTCGTACGTCCCGCAGGCTTCACAGTTTGAAATGAACTGCTTCACATCAGAGTTCATTCCGGGACAGAAAATGCATTCTCTAACACGTTTGAGGGTTCCTTCCACTCCCAGGTGAGAGGTGTGGAGTGTCTCCTTCATATCTCTACGTAGAGTGACAGGGATTACAACTCTCTCACCTCTGAATACTAGGCCGTCTTGCACACTCAACTCATCTCTGACATTGAAGTATGGTTGTGCTGCCTCTGGAACTTCTGCCTTGTGATCTGGCCATCCATTTTGGATCACTCTCTTAACTGTTTGTAGTGTTTCGTCTTCCCTGGTGTGGGCTTGGATGCGTTTGACCTTGTCCTCTCCCATGCTCAAGGACTCAACTACATTGACATCAGTGAATCTGGTTGATCCTGTGGTGTCAGGGAGGTATGCTCGGGAGAGCATATCTGCTAGATGCATGTCTTTTCCCTTTACTCACTTGATCTCGATGTCGTAGTGTAGCATCCTCATCATCATGCCCTGGAGACGTCTTGGTGCTGTATGCAAAGTTTTTTTTTATTATGACTTCCAATGGTTTGTGGTCACTCTCAACTATCACTCTCTGTCCGTAGGTGTACTGATGGAAGCGCTCGAGGGCAAACACTATTGCTAGTGCCTCCTTTTCAATCTGAGCATATCTCTGCTCGGTTGGCGTCAATGCTCGACTCAGGTAGGACAGTGGTTGTCCCTTCTACATAAATGTTGTATGGTCAGCTGTTCGTCTGGTGCATAGTATGCCAGGATAGGTGCCGTTGTCAACAGCTCCTTGATCTTTGACATTGCCATGTCATGTTCTGATGACCATTCCCACCCTACTTCTTTGTGGGTCAATCTCCTCAAAGCCTCAAAACCTTGGCAGGAATCTTGCCAAGTAGTTTACACTGCCTTGTAATCTTTGGATTTCTGTTGGATTGGTAGGGTTGGGCATCTTTAGGATAGCTTGGATCTTCTTCGGATCTGGTTTCAGGCCACAATCTGTAATTATATGTCCTAGAAATGTGATACACGTAGTTTTCACTACCGATTTCTTCCGGTTCAGCTTGATGCCTCTGTCTCTGCATCGATAAAGAAGATCTTGCAGTCTTGCATCGTGATTTCTTTCTGCATCTTCTCTGGTGTCCCCTACTCCAAATAGGATGATGTCATCTGCAACACATTCCACTCCCTTTAATCCTTCCAGGGCATGTTGCAGCTTCTTCTGGAAGATCTCTGCACTTACTATCAGTCCAAATGGCTACCTCTTCTGGCAATATCTCCCAAAAGGGGTGTTCATGGTTGTTAGGAAACTGCTCTCCTCATCTAGTTCACAGTGGAGATATCCTGACTTCAGATCAAATTTGGAGAAAATCTTCGCCTTGGACAGCTCAGGGAGTACATCCTCTATGACTGGTAGTCTGTGGATCTCCCTTCTCAGGACTTTGTTGAGGGGTCTAGGATCTATGCAGAACCTCAACTCTGTGCTGTCCTTTTTCTCTGTAACGACCAGCCTGCTGCACCATTCAGTTGGTTCTTTGACTTTAGTCAAGATGTCCTGCTCGACCAGCTTCATGAGACCATTCATGCCTTCTCTTCCATGGCTACAGGTACCGGCTTTGCAGAACACTGTGATGGGGTCACATCCTCTGTCTGCGTTACCAACTTGACCTTACCAGGCAGTCTCCCAGGTCTTTTGTCGTCAAAGACATCTTTGTATTTCTTGAGTAATGAGCCAGCCTCGCTAACAGCATTCAGGCTCTTGAAGTTCTCGTAGTGAACCGTGATGAGTTTCATCTGTTGTGCAGCTTTGCCGCTCAGGAGCGGTGTGAGCCAGCCTTCCTCTACCACTATGAAGTGAACCCAGTACTTCTTGTTGTTCGTCTCATTCCGGAGTACGACTTCCGCCCTACCTTCCACCAGCAGGTTGGATCCGTTGTACATCTTTAAGGTAATTTTCTCTCGTCTAATGTCCTCTTTGTTGGATGCTTGGGAATCACATTAACACTAGCACCCAAGTCAATCTGAAACTTGATGGCTGCTGTGCCGACCTGCATCTCAGCGAATAGGCCTGAACAGGAATTGTTTCCGGCTGCATTGATCTCAATGCAACTCACAGACCCTGTGTCGGAAATGGACGTTGTGTAAGATGTGTCTACGACTTTGTGCAGACCCTGTTTCTGCATGCTCTCCTTCCTCTGCTTGCAGCAGCAGGCAAAGTGGTTTTGTTGTCCGCATCTGTTGCAGTCCTTCCCATACGCTGGGCATTCCTACTTCCTATGCTTATGTGTCCTTGCACAGAACTTGCACTTTACTAATCCCTGATTCTTCCTCTGTGAAGGAAAATCAACCATCTTTTCCCTTGGTTTGAATCGTTTCACCTTGTGTATTGTCGATGACCTGCATTCTTGCCGCTGTTACCTCCGAGGATCTACATATGTACACAGTCCCCTGCAGTGTCAGATTCATCTTTTGAAGGAGTGTCTTCCTACTTGACTGGTCTGCTATACCAATGACGATGCAATCTCGAATGAGGCTTTCTCTCAGGCACTCACAGAAGTTGCATGTTTTAGCAAGCTCCTTCAACTCTGCAACATTGCTTTCCCCTGATTCTGGTATCGTTTACTGAAAACAAATCTTTAATAGGTTTAATTCGTCTCTCCTATGAATGGTAGACATCTTGTCGATGATGACTTTCACATCTGTCTCATCTGCTACCGTCTCGAACGTCAGGGTATTGTAGATTTGCTCGCCCTCCGGTCCAACAGTATGCAGGAATACTGCTTTTTGATACTGTTTCTCCTTCTTCTCCAGTTATGTTATCACTGCATATTTTTCATACATTTGTTTAAACATTTTCCACTCTTCCACCCTGTTTTCTTTGAGCTTTTGATTGGGTGGTGGAGCCACGTGGAAAGATGGACTGGTCTGCATTATTTTGAAATAGCAGCGTATTCCCTCGCTCTTACTAGCTTATTTTATCTTTAAGCAGACTCTCACAGCACATCGTTTTAAACTTCGACTCCCACAGTGCTGATTTACACGCAGCGTCTTATCTTTGTGTGTTCACTGACCTGCATTCATTCATGCATGCAGCTAGTCCTGTCGCTGAGCATTGAAACATTGATTCCTGAAAGCATTTCAAAGCATTTTTTCTAATCATCATAGTGTCCATTTGATTCACAAATGTTCACTTTCACCACTGCCACCATGTTTTGATATCTGTCTGCTTATAAAAGAAGTAAACGTACATAATGTACAGAGAAAGATGACTGCACACACACTTGTGTTGGAATCAAAAACAAGAATGATTTATTTCCAAGTCATAGGTCACTGACTGATTTACTGAGCATGTGCGAGAATGAGCACAGCTCGTATGCATAAATTACAGGGATATTGTCACAGATAGTTAATAATGTAGGATTTCGTGAACACACCAACTCTCTGTTTTTAAAGTCAAATGCCTTGAAGTTTATGGATCTAGTAGAATTGAATACAACACAAATAATGTATAAAGCAAGAAATAATCTACCACCAGGTAATATACAAAATATGTTCTTTAACAGGGAGGGTGGTTATAATTTGAGAGGAAAGTTTAATTTAAATAAACTTTGTGTTCGTACAACAATGAAGAGTATGTGTATTTCAATCTGTGGGGTGAAATTGTGGAATGTGGAACTCCAAACATTACTCAGCACAAAGCACAAACAGTACTCAGTTTAAGAAGAAGTGCTAAAAAATTATTTTCCAGAGGTGTAAGAATGGGGAAGGGCTGTGATAATGGTTAAGTTTCAGTTTATTGACACAGTGTGATATTCGCGTTGTACATAGAATTTGGATAATTGTTTATAAACTGTATATATTTATGTTTGCGTGTGTGCATATACATGTATATATGTATGTGGCTGATGTATGGATGTATGGATATATTTGTATATGTATATGTGTGTGTGTGTAGATGAGATAAATGTTGTGAATTAATTGATGAGTAGCGGAGAAGGGATAGGAATAAATAAGTGTATATTTATTCCTCCTAATGTTCGAACATGTAAGATTTAATTTGTGATGTTTATGAGGTTATTCAATGAGTTGTGTATCGGTTTATTGTTCATTTTATTGTTATTTTGCTTTGTTTTTAACATTGTATTACATGTTCAAAATAAAATATATACTACTACATCATATAGGCCATAGCAAGTTAAGGCAGGGTTACCGTTCCCTGGAGGACATTAATGCAGCAGTTATGTTTCTTTTATTATCATGATAATATATCCTTTTAATCCATTCTCCCCCATTTACTTACATGGCTCCCCCTTATTCGTCCACACATAAAGAAAAACTGTGTCTCCAACATGACACAAACACATTTTAACTCTCATTGATGGAGTGAGTGGGCACTGTAATTCATCAATGTTCATGGCTGCACACATAAAGTGGAGAAGGTACATGCCAAAGATTGCTTTTTATCATGAATGAGCGATGATTCAGCTGGCAACTGTATGTTTGAGTCAAAGTGTTATTAATGGGTCAAATAAATGACTAATCTGCCCGAGGGGGAGTTTAAATCATCAATGTCAGTAAATCCATCTCCAGTGACGGCCCTACCTGCTCACAACAGATGTGACTTGACTTTTCTTGGTCCTGAAGACAGGAAGACTAAGTTGCTCCTTCCGTTCAATAACAAGGGTCTCAAACAAAGCAGAAATAAACGTACGAATGGAAAAGCGATCGCTCCTTATTGTAAAATAAGAACCCCAATTACAAAAACCGAAGGAGATAAAAGAAAAATTAATTTAAATTCATCAAACTAATGGCATATTTTTGTCTCTGAAACAATGAAAGGGCTGATTTATTTATTACATAGAAAAAAACAACCCACAGGTACATCAAAATGGATGGCTTGTCTACACATGCACTTAAGAAAATGATCAAGCCATTCAACTCAACTATTTATGTTCAGTTGGATGATCTTTAAAATTCATTTTTAAGTATTCTTTTTCACAATAAACATTTATCATCCTGCCAGTTTGCAACTTAAATAAAAAAACTACAGACCAAGGAAAGGAAACAGTACCATATAAATTTTGACATTCAATGAGTACCATGTCTAGATCAGCTTAATGCAACAAGCTTGATTTATTTCCTGTTCTCCAAGCAGGAAAGGTTAAACATTAAAGAGGAGAAATGTGTCTTTCCTTCCTGAATGCAAATCAATGTACCAAGATATTGGTTGCACTCATCTGCAGATGTTTGTATTCAATGTGCAAAGGTAAATATAATGCACAGGTAATGCACCCACACTCATTCATTGCTGGTGATCAAAGATGAATTTCTCCCCTGACTATCTACTGCACATCAATGCTTCTGTTCACCAACGCAAACACTGCTTAATAAATCTTGGTGGCAGTACACTGGTTGAGTCATGGGCAGGCAAGTGTTTACCATATCGTCTTCTGCAACATCACGTCAAGGTGCATTATATGAACACTGAGCTGAGCTGTGCCATTGAGGGTAAAACATAAATGATCAAGTTATTAGATGGGTGGCCGCACTTTGGAGCTGAAGGAAAGCAAGGTTAATTCTTTTGTCTGAGTGCACGAGAGAAATGTATCTCGAAAAATTACCTGATGTTGTATGAATATCGAATACCTGGATTGATTGAATTTTGTCAAGGCTGTTAATTGATCATTGCAAAAGTCAGAAGCAATGACTCATATTTTGTGTTTAATTTTCCTGGTGTTTACCAATTTGGTTTTGGTGGCTGGAGTATATTTGATTTCCAAATCACTGCATTTCTGGAAATGTTTAAAAGTGGCTGGATACCAGTTCAGGTATCTCATCTAAAGAAATTAACTTTGTAACTCTTTCCACAGATGCTACTTGACCTGTTGAGTGTTTACAGTATTTTCTGTTTCATTTCATACTGCCTGGGCTCACTGCCCAAAGACCCTACCCACCCGCTCTAATTACGCTGTCCATATTCTGATGGAATATTACAGGTACTGGGGATCTCCCGGTGGCTCAGCACTTTAACTCCCCCTCCCATTCTGAATCCGACCTTTCTGTCCTGGGCCTCCTCCATGGCCAGAGTGAGTCCCACCGCAAATTGGAGGTGCAGCACCTCATATTTTGCTTGGGTAGTTTACACCCCAGCGGTATGAACATTGACTTCTCCAATTTCAGGTAGTGCTTGCTTTCTCCCTCTTTCCCCCTCCCCTTCCCTGCTCCCCCACAGCCCACTATCTCCACCTCTTCCTTTCTTCACGCCACCCCACCCCCCACATCAGTCTGAAGAAGGGTCTCGACCCAAAACATCACCTACGCTCCATAGATGCTGCCTCACCCGGTGAGTTTCTCCAGCATTTTTGTCTACCTTCGATTTTTCCAGCATCTGCAGTTCTTTCCTAAACACATAGCTTCCTATTAGTTTAGTTTAGAGATACAGCATGGAAACAGGCCTTTTGGTCCACCGAGTCATCGCCGACCAGCAATCCCCACACACTAACACTATCCTACACACACTAGGGACAATTTACACTTATACCAAGCCAATTAACCTACAAACCTGTATGTTTTTGGAGTGTGGGAGGAAACCGAAGATCTCGGTGAAAACCCACGCAGGTCAAGGGGAGAAGGTACAAACTCCGCACAGACAGCACCCGTAGTCAGGATCGAACCGGGGTCTCTGGCGCTGTGAGGCAACAGCTCTAGCTGCAGTGCCACTGTGCTGCCGTCAGACGTCAGCAGCGTAAGCTGGATCACCAAACAAGGATTGTATCCTGAACACTCTCGAGGTATGAACATTGACAAGAGAAAAAATATGTTTCATTAAGGTTTCAAATCACTGGATGTATCAATGGAATAGGCCTGGAGTAATGGCATGCACATCTCAGCCCGAAGCTGGAAATCAGAGCAATGCTACCAAAGCACATGCTTCACAGTGAGAAGCTTCTTCAAAGATGAAAGTACTGAGTTGAAATCTGCAAAATATTAAAGAGCAACTAGGCAGGATAGATCTAGGTTTGTAAGGCACTCGGACAACTCCACTACTGGAAATGATGGCAAACAGCAATATCTTAAGATCAATGTACAGATCAATGACCAGTCAGTAGACATGCATAGTGATCCATCTCTAGATTGTTCTGTTGTAGATAGAATTATTTACAGAGAAACATCAGCTCTCTGCTGCTGTCAGAAAGCACAGTTAGTCTCAAAGACATATTGTGATGAAATATTACAGGTACTAGGTTAAATCAAATTAATAGTGTGCTGCAATGGTTGCAGTTAATTAGACAAAGTACTCAGCAGGGATTGACTAGCAAAACAAAAAATTAATTGATTAGATGCGAATACCAGGTACTTCAGTTGCTGGAACCTTAAACAAATAATAAAGTACTGGAGGAACTCAGAGGGTGAGGCAGCATCTTTGGAGGGAATGTACAGAAGACGTTTTGGGTTGGGACCTTTCTTCAGACATATTGCTGCCTGGTCCGTTGAGTTCCTCCAGCACTTTGTTTTTTGCTAATTGAAAATATGTTTTCTGTATCCATGTGAATAATGCAAAATTACACTTGGAGGTAATATTAAGCACAAACGCGGGTGCCTTTAAAGATAAAATATTGACTTTTTAAAAAATTTGAATTGTGGACACAGCCCAGACCTTCACACAAATCAACCTCCCTTCCATTGACTCCATTTTACACCTCACGCTGCCTCAGCAAGGCCAGCAGTATAATCAAGGATGAGTCGCACCCCGGCCATTCTCTATCCTCCCCTCTCCCATCAGGCAAAAGGTATAGAAATATGAAAACGCACACCTCCAGATTCAAGGACAGTTTCTTCCCAGCTGCTGTCAGCCAACTGAACCATCCTACCAACAGCTAGAAAGCAGTCCTGAACTACTATCTACCTCATTGGAGACCCTTGGACCATCTTTGATTGGACTTCACTGGCTTTATCTTGCACTAACCATTATTCACGATATTCCCTTTATTATGTATCTGTACATTGTGGAGAGCTCGATTGTAGCCCACTGACTGGTTAGCATGCATTAAAAGCTTTTCACTGTACCTCGGCACATGTGACAATAAACTAACCTCAACTCATTATTACAAAACAAATATCTGAATCAAGCTTTATGTCAAATTAGTGCAAACTTTGATTGGTAATGTATTCATTTAATAAACCAAGTGGAAGGAGAATTAAGCAAGTGTACAGGGAAATGTAGAAGTGAAAACAAACAGAGCAGACAATCAAATAAAATAATGGTAGCATTCAAGGCATCAAAATGATTGAATGATACAGTGACTGAACAATAACCCTCAATCAGATAGACAATGATGAGCAATGCTAATTAACCAGATCCTAAGCAGAACTGGCGAGACCAAGTTATTCACTAGGTTAGATTTGACACATCCATCCCACCAACTTAAAGTGATCTTGACGTACATGCATTAGTTACCATATTGCCCCTTGTATGATGGTGACTGCAAAGCATACCTGTTTCAGTTTAGTTTATTGTCACGTGTACCGAGGTACAGTGAAAAGCTTTTGTTGCGTGCTAACCATTCAGCAAAAAGACAATACATGATTAGTTTATCAATGTACAGATACGGTGGATGAACACAGGCGTTTTCCCTGGGTAGAGGAATCTAAAACTAGAGGGTATAGGTTAAGGGGAAAGATTTAAAGGGTGAAGTTTTTCACGCAGAAGGTTTTAGGTATGTATTGAACAAGCAGATGAGTAGTAGAGGTGGGTACAAAAACAATGTTTAAATATATTTGTACAGGTTCCTGGATAGGAAAGGCTTAAAGGGATATGGGCCAAAATGGAAATGTCAGAAAGGTACCTTGGTCAACATGGATGAGTTGGGTTGAAGGGCCTGCTTCCATGCTGTATAACTCTAATTATAAAGTGCCTTCTGACATTGCAAAAATACAGCACAAATGTCCCTTAATTTATTGTGTATATATATTATCTTCCATTACTTTTCATAAAATGGAGTATGGGGCATGGAGTAAGGGGGTATATATATAGTATGCCCCATACTCCATTTTATGAAAAATAAGGGAGGATGTATTGAGCTAAACACAACGTGCTGGAGGAACTCAGTGAGCCAGAATGGACAGCCAATGTTTCGAGTCGGGACCCTTCTTCAGTTTCATTTTATTAGGGTTGTTACTGAGTGAGCAGAGAGGTGTGCATTTGGAGAGGGTGAGATTGGCGTGGGTAAGGGGAGTGGAAAAGTCAAGGAGGTTGATGTCACACTGGCAGTTGGAAATGAAAATGTCCAAGAGAGCAGATGTTGTGCTTGTAGGTTAGATTAGTTCAGTTTATTATATTCACGTGTACAGAGGTACAATGAAAAAGAATGTCTGTAGAAGGCCTCCAACCTGAAACGTCATCCATCTTGTCTCCAGAGATGCTGTCTGACCCGCTGAGTTGCTCCAGCACTTTGTGTCTATCTTCGGTATAAACCAGCATCTGCAGTTCCTTCCGACACAAAGAAGAGACTGTACATGATTACAATAATAATCTGACACAAGAAAACACTGGTAGCTGCCCTTATTGAGTGCAGCTAAGTGCAGGTCATTCTTCACTGTCGGCTGGCACTTACATTAACTGAATATTTTTATAGGTCTTTTGAGGTTTTTCATTTACATTTGCTGTCATGGTTCACTTACTCTGTGGTGTTCTGAACTGAACTGGACTGACAATGCAGCAAACACATGAGCCATCTGCTTTAGGTGCCCAACAAAAGTCAACACTGCACCTGGGAGACAGCTACATGGCATACTCTATAACATCTTACATTTCTCAAACACAGTGGCAGCCTGGTTAAGTCGCGCTGAAAACTACACTACATGGTAGCACTGAAGAAGCAGGCCACAATAACGGATTTATTTTGGATTTATTAGCATTTATTTCGAGAGGGCTTATGTTCAAAAACAGGGATGTAATCCTGAGGCTCTATAAGGTGCTGGTCAGGCCACATTTAGAATATTGTGAGCAATTTTGGCCACCATGTCTGAGGAAGGGAGTGCTAGCTCTGGCGAGGGTCCAGAGGAGGTTTACAAGAATGATCCCAGGAATGAGTAGGTTAACATATGATGAGCGTTTTACGGCAGTGGGCCTGTACTCCCTGGAGATTAGAAGAATGAGGGGGAACCTCATTGAAACGTACAGAATAGTGAAAGGTCTGGATACAGTGGATGTGGAGAGGATGTTTCTATTGGTGGGAGAGCATGGGACTCGAGGTCATAGCCTCAGAATTAAAAGATGTTCTTTTAGGAAAGAGATGAGGAGGATTTTTTTGTAACACAGCTGTGATTTCAACATGGTGAAGCCAAAATGAATTAAAATGGCCTTTATTAAAATCTGACAATGTGCACTTTAACCACATGTGATTTTTTTCTATTACAAATCTCAAATTGTGGAGTACAGAGGCAAATAAATAAATGATGGGTCTTTGTCCCAAACATTATGGAGGGCACTGTAGGTTCACGACCTGTACTGCTCTTTCTCTGCATTGATACCTTGCACATCAATATTGAGCAGTGTTACCACATGATGAGTGTGCAGTTTGTGGGGTTGTGGCCTTCAAGCACAAGCGATCCAGTTGCAATCCTGGCCACTGTGTGGAATTGGCACCTTCTTCCTGTGCTGTGAAGTTTCCTTTCGGTACTTTTGTTTCCTCCCATGTGGATTGGAAGGCAAATTGGCCACTGTAAATTATCCTTATAGTGTAGGTGAGGGTGGCACAGTGGCACAGTGTGGGCAGCAGAGTGGCGCTGTGGGTAGAGTTGCTGCCTTACAGTGCCAGAGACCCAGGTTCGATCCTGACCTTGGGTTCTGTCTGTACGGAGTTTGTACATTCTCTCTGTGATCGTGTGGGTTTTCTCTGGGTGCTCGGGTTCAAGGTTTCAAGGTTTTAAGGTCAGTTTATTGTCACATGTACCAATTAAGGTACAGTGAAATTCAAAATACCATACATCCATACTAAAAAAAAGCAACAAGACACACAACTACATAAACGTTAACATAAACATCCACCACAGCGATTTCCCCACGTTCCTCACTGTGATGGAAGGCAATAAAGTCCAATCTTCTTCCTCCAAAGCCATGTAGAGTTGTAGGTTAATTGGCTTCTGTAAATTGTCCCTAGTGTGCAGGATAGAACTGATGTACGGGCGATTGATGGTTGGCTCAAACTTGGTGGGCTGAAGGGCCTGTTTCAATGCTGTATCTCTAAAAACTAAAAAAACTAAGGGCAGAGTCTGGGCAGAGTTGAAGAGCAGGTGGGGAGAATATTAAAAAAATAGGATTAATGTAGGATCAGTGCAAATGGGTGGTTGATGATTGGCACAGAGTCTGTGGGCCACAGCACCAAATTCTCCATGTGTCGCTATTGTAGCAGATTTGCATTTGGGTTTGATTAATTATATTACGTTGTTTCTTTCGTGAGACAGGCCTTTCAGGAGGCTCTGTCTTACCTGTTTGCGGTCATCGGCGGTGAAGCGCGGCGTCGCCGGTAGCGAGGACCACGCGGCAACGGCAAGAGCGTCGAGCCTATCCACCGGAGCGCCGCACGGATGCTGCGCGGGGGCCGAGTTAATTTAAACACGGCGGGTCCCACGTGCTTGCGGTAAGTAAAAAAAGGGCGGGCCGACTGCGATGACGTCGGCCCGCCGCACGTGACTCACCAGCGGCGGCTGTGGTGGCGGCCATCCTGATCGCGGCGCTGTAGCGGTGGCTGTGCCTGCGGCCGTGCAGCACACGTGCCTCACTGGCGGCCGCACGTGCGTCACTGGCGGAGGCTGTGCCAGTGGAGGTTTGACGCACGGCGCTCGAGCCATACTGGCGGCGGCCCGTGCGAGCGGCCGTGCGCACTCGTGCATCACTGGTGGAGGTTGTGCGGTGAGTATTTTGTTTTGGACATTGTCGTTTTTATTTTAGCACCGCGCAGTGTTGGGAACACCGCCGCACGACCCGGGAATTGTACTTTCTCACGAATGCGCGGTCTATGGCGGCAGAATCCTCCCGTTTCGCCGCCATAGACCGCAGACTCGTGAGACAGGCCTTAGGACATTCCAACTCAAAGAATATTGTAACATAAATGGAAGTATTTTATTCTCTTTTTTTTTAAGTTCTCCTTCGGTGGCAATTTTAGAGCTTGAGAAAAAAAATGTGTCCCTTTGAAAATTTCTCTGAAGCGTGTTCCTTTAGGTTCAATGAATGCACCAACACCAAAAAAAACATTTCCATCAATTTAGTTTGTCAGAGCTTCAGCATGAATAACCAGCTTTGGACCTCTTCTGTTGGAAATAACAATATGAATACAGACAGCCCTCAGAAGCCTCAGGGTGGGGAGATGGAAATAAGGAGAACATGGCTCATCCCTTTGAAGCTCATCTCGGAAGGAACAGCTCTGCATAGTCTGAAAAATTTGAGTGGCACCTCTTTAAAAATTCTGTTTAATATAGATGATATTAGCCAAACTCTGGCATTGTAAATTTAAATAATTTCCAACTTTTTAAAAAAACTTTTGGGATTCATAAGAGCCTAATTTGGATAGACCCTGAAACAGGACTGGAGGGTAACAATGTAGCCCTGACCCACTGCTGTGCTTCCAATGCAGGCAGTTTAATCAACTTAGTCCTTGTCAGCTCATTATAATGATTACTGCATTAACGGTGCTGACGAGTCACCGCAAATCTCATTTGCTGCCAATGCCGCTAGGAATCAGCAGTGCTTTAAGCTGACCTGTGTGTCTTAAAGCAAGGATGAACCCCCTAAAATTGGTTGTGCACTGTTGCTGGGGAAGATTGTGGAGATCACAGTGATGTGCAAAAAGCCAGTTTATCGCACGCATGGAAGTAATCATGAAGTTTACCAACACTACACTGGCAGAATGGATGGGGCAAAGGCTATCCAGGAAAGGCAGCCAATTTCTCAGAAGCCAATGGGATCAGAGAGCCATGGTGGTCAAAGCCAAGAGTCAAGGTGTGACATCAATACAATACAGCAAAGTCTTGAGAGCTCACATAAGTGAGCAAGGTTAGTGAAGAGGTACACCATTAGCTTCTGACATGGTTCAGTGCAACACAGCCCCATCACCCACACACTAAGTTCATAAGTTCATAAGTTATAGTAGAATTGAGCCATTCGGCCCATTGAGTCTACTCCACCATTCAAGCATGGCTGATCTCTGCCTCCTAATCCCATCCCATTTACCTGCCTTCTTCCCATAACCCTTGACACCCGTCCTAATCAAGAACTTGTTGATCTCTGCCTTACAAATATCCACTGACTTGGCCTCCCCAGCCCTCTGTGACAATGAGTTCCACAGATTAACTACCCTCTGACTAAAGCAGTTCCTCCTCACCTCCTTTCTAAAAGAGCGCCCTTTAATTCTGAGGCTATGATCTCTGGTCCTAGACTCTCCCACCAGTGGAAATATTCTTTCCACATCCACTCTATCTATGCCTATGTTCACCTCTATCAATCAGGCCTAATATTTGTAACTAACCTCACACTCATACATTTAGCACTGTTCTGCTGCCAACCTCATGCCCACAGTTTATAACTTACAGAAATGCCGTAAGGTATTCAACCATGCCAGCCGAAGAAAGTGCATTGGTGGAGGGGGGTAGAGGGATGCGGGGGCTAGTGATTGATATCTGGGCCACTTGGTTTGGATGTCAGGGTTGAAACTGAATTGCTAGAGCTGTGAGGAGTTTGCACTTTCTCCTTATCACTGTTTGGCACTCCAGCTTCCTCCCTTATCCCAAAGGCGTGAGGGTTGATAGATTAATTGTAAATTGCCCTAATTTGTAGGTTCACAAGTTCATAAGTTTGTAAGTCATAGGAGCAGAGTTAAGCCATTTGGCCCACCATGTCTACTCTGCCATTCAATGATGGTCCATATATTTTTCCTCTTAACCAAATTTTCTTGCCTTCTCCCCGCAACCTTTGACACCCTTACTAATCAAGAACCTATCAATCTCTGCTTTAAAGTACCTAATGACTTGGCCCCCACAATGGCCCTCCCATTGGTACGGAGCTTTTGCATTTTTCAGCTTGAAATTGTGCAATTTGGTGCATACTGTAGCGAGTCTTTTAACTTACACTTGAATGCAATTTATGCTTTAAATTGGATTAGCTATGAATAAGGTTAGGCTAAATTACATTCCTAATTACATTCCACAGTAGAGCCAGGCTCTGATCAACAGGTGCAGCACATGAATGATCTTAGTATATTCATATATGGAAATCAGATTATAGTCAAACACTTGGCTCATGTTGACCAACCTGGGTCTCACTGCAAACCTGGTACTACTCCTGACCCAGACTCCAGTTGCACTGGAGTACTATTCCAGACCTTGACTCGGGATGCACACTTGGCCTTGCTCCTAGCCCCTCTGCACTGACAATATATCTGGCCCACACATAAAGCCCCATATCTGACCCCCTGGACTTAACCTATTACGTTCAAGTCCACAGGTGCTTATCTAATGCAGTAATCTTTTATGGGCACTTCAACAAAATTTGCTACATCCATTGGCTTCCTTGTTATCTAACATGCTAGTTACTTTGTCAAAGAAGTCATCAATTGGTTGAACACAATTTCTCATCCATAAAATTATAATCACTCAGCTGTATAAGTATTCTGTTACCATTTCCTTCATTTTCCTAACAAACTGTCCTGAAGTCATTTTCACCCCCAATATTTTCCGTATTTTGCTGTGTCCTCTCAGCTGGCTTTTCCGAAATGCAAAGTCCAATAACTATATATTTAAGCAATATTATTCTATTAAATGTGATCTTGAGAGTACACAATATTTTCTGTGTTATTCATAACACAACAATGATAAAAATATCTTTGTTTTGATTGCACCTACCAACATGCATACATTATTATATTACAGTTAATATGTAGCGAGGGCAAACTTTTGTTGCAATGTTCCCCATTCCCAATTATTTTTACAAGTGATTGAAATCCAAGTTTAAATGGCATCAGAAAAATAAAACCTCCGGAATGGATGATATTGATTACGTGGTTGGTTGGAGTCAGTCTCAGCACAATTACTATATTAAACTTTGAATCTTCAGATGTCCTGATTCAAGCTAAAACTAAAGACAAATAATAACCTCCTCACACATTCCCCTGCAAGTATCTCTGTCACTCCTTTAAAATATGCTCCTTCTTTGAACAAGCTCTTAACCATCACATCTGAATCAGTTTCCATCTGATTACACTCCTTGAGGATGTTCATCTAAGTGTTCAATTAAAAAACAACGAGATTGGGGACATTTCTATTCAACCTGTCAAAGGAATTTGGGGGGGGGGGGGTTAGAAATAGTCAGTGAGGTAAACAAACATAATAGTTGAGTGGCAAATGATAATAGTGCTACCTTCCCAATATTTAACTGAAGGAAATAATGGGTTATCGGGGCTGTATGTTGTGATGACACCATGTCATTTTAATATTACTCTTATCCCATCCCCCTGGATATTCCGGATTAATAAATTAAGGTTTTGTCAACTAATTACAAATCAGGCTAATTACAAATCAATAACATTAGCCAACTCCGAAACACGAAGCGCTGAGTATTGGGATGCAGACATCACGGACGATTGGCCTCAGTTCCCTGCTCACATCTGGCATTGCTCTCTGTCTGAACCAGGGGCCATGGAGCATTTTTGAAAGTGAGGAGGCTGAATGATCACAGACTACTGGCCTTGGGGAAATTCAGCGAGGGAATGGAGCGACCAAGTGGGGGGAGGGTGGGGGGAGGGTGGGGGGAGGGTGTGGGAGGGGGTGTCCCCCCTCCCATGGTAGGGACTTTTTGAAATTTGATGTATTAAAATCATGTTTTAGTGCATTGTAGAAGTATGATTTCAATGTTTTTTGTTTGAAGTATTTTTAAGAGGTAACTTTTTAAGGGGTAACTTTTTCCATACAAAGGGTGGTGGGTATATGGAACAAGCTGCCAGAGGAGGTAGTTGAGGCAGGGACTATCCCAACATTTAAAAAACAGTTAGACCGATACATGGATAGGAGAGGTTTGGAGGGATATGGACCAAAAGCAAGTAGTGTAGCTGGGACATGTTGGCAGGTGTGGGCAAGTTGCGCCGAAGGGCCTGTTTTCTCACAGTATCACTCTATTACTACATTACACCTCCACCATGCATGAATGCTTCAAAATCAAGTGGTCGAGCTTTATTGCCATATACTCAAGCATAGGAAATTAGAAAATAGGTGCAGGAATAGGCCATTTGGCCCTTCGAGCCAGCAATGCCATTCAATAGATCATGGCTGTTCATCTAAAATCAGTACCTCTTTCCTGTTTTTTTCCCCATATCCCTTGATTTCACTAGCCCCAAGACCTAAATGTAAAGCCCCTGTCCAACTGTACGAGGTAATTCACGAGTTCTCCCAAGTTTTCCCCTGATTCGAACTCGGAGAATGTCCGTAGTGGGTCCGTAGGAGTTCGAGGATGTCTCGTAGCGGCTCGTACGAGTAAAAAGTAATTTTTTTCATCACAAGTACTTTTTTACTCGTGGACATTTTTTACATGGATGAAAAAATGTCACGAGTTTACCGGATGTCCCGAGTACCTACCGTTAGCATTACGAGCCACTACGAGACATCCACGAACTCCTACGGACCCGCTATGGACATTCTCCGAGTTTGAATCAGTGGAAAACTCGGGAGAACTCGTGAATTACCACGTACAGTGGGACAGGGGCTTAACTCTCTTGAAAACATCCAGTGAATTGGCCTCCACTGCGTTCTGTGGCAGAGAATTCCACAGATTCACAACTCTCTGCGTGAAAACAGTTTGTCCTCATCTCAGTCCTAACTGGCCTACTCTTTATTCTTAAACTGTGACCCCTGGTTCTGAACTCCCCCAACATCGGGAACATTTTTCCTGCAGTTACAGTAAGTGAAAATCTAGCAGGCAAGCAGGATGCTTTCTCCAACCACCCCCATTTGAAGGCCATTATCTTCCACCGTTTTTACCCACTGCTTGGTACTTACTTCCAGCAGCCACTGGTTGTCCTCCAGGATGCACCGAGCCGCAGCCTGATCCATGCCTGTCACCTGGGCGAATTCGGCACAGAGACTCTCATGGCCGCGGCGCAATGCTTCTGACGCCTCCGACGGTCCGGGACTCTTGCACTGAGGCTGCTCCATGGTCGGCGCTGCAACAAGCGACTCGCCAGCCCGGCAAACACTCGCCAGCCTCGGCTCCCCATCCGCATCTGTACCCGCCGCAGCTTCTGCTTCCATCCCTCCCTCAGCCCTGGCTCTCCAACACCCGTGGCCCATGCAGTTGATATGAGTTTTGAAATTTTCATTGATCACAGAATTTCTCACGACAGAGCGTGAGAAATTTGTGATCAGCGTGGGAGCGTGAGAATTTGGCGAAATGCATGATTCTCACGCTCAATGCGTGAGAGTTGGCAGCCCTGTATTCTGGAGCGTTGCCACAAATATCAATCTCTCTGGCTTCTCACTGTGCAGATTCTCCACAGCTTATGAGCGTCTGACTGATATATGGCCCATACATACATGCAAGCCTTTGGGAGACCAGCTGGAAGGATCTGCTGGCTGCTGAGGGACTGCAGGCATCTGCTGTCATGTGGCTACTCAATTCATGGCAATATCATTGCATCTTGCAGAATTAAATGTGGGTGGTTGAGTTAGATGCACTGATCTAACTTCCCTTTGCCCATCTCTATCCTAATTTTGTATTTAAATATATTTCCGGGTAGTTACATATCCAGTGGGAAGGAACTGCTGATGTTGGTTTAAACCGTAGATAGACAGAAAAAGGGTTGTGTTCATAAAATAGACCATAAAAGCCAGTAGTGGACTAAATGGTTTGTTTCTCAACTGTTAATTTTATGCACCACCAAAATCAGATGAAAACTAAATAATTTTCAAAAATTAATCACAGTAGAACACATTTTTTAAAGCAGTGAGACACAAAATGCTGGAGTAACTCAGCGGGACAGGCAGCATCTCTGGAGCGAAGGAATGGGTGACGATTCCGGTAGAGACCCTTCTTCAGACCCGAAACGTCACCCATTCCTTCTCTCCAGAGATGCTGCCTGATCCGCTGAGTAACTCCAGCTTTTTGTGCCTAGCCACATATCCAACTGTTCGATTTACAGATGGTTCTCACAAACTGAAGCCTGTCAAAACCTGGGGAGGAGCCGTAGTTTTATTTTGACCTCTGGTGGCTTCCTGGGGTTCCTGACATGTGATATTTCTCCGCAAATGTTCACCGTTTTCAATAGCTTCTTTACATCTGCAGCAGTGAATCTGATGCCCATTTCCATGCCTGTACTCCCCTTTAGCCAAAGTGCTGGAGTAACTCAGCGGGTCAGGCAGCATCTCTAGAAAAAACATTGGTGACGTTTCGGGTCACAAACCTTCCTCAGACTCCTGTACTCCTCTTTGTTGTTCTTCAGCGCTCCGTAAATGCACAATATAATCATTGGTATTAGTATCATTTTCTCTTTGAGAGGTACAACATGGCATAACTAAGCACAGGCTTAAGTAGACAGTGATGCAGTTGCTAGAGCCACTGCCGCTCAGCGTCGGAGACCTAAGTTCAATCCTAGCCTCGGGTGCTGTCTGTTTGCATGTTTTCCCTGTGACCATAGATGCTTCGATTTCCTCCTACATCTCAATGATGTGCAGCTTGGTTAGTTAGTCAGCCAGAGTAAATTTCTGCTCTCATGCAGGTGAATGGTAGAATTTTGGAGAAGATATGGGGAAAATAAAAAGATGAATTAATTTAGATACCAGGAACTGCAGATGTTGGAATCTTAAGCAAAACACAAAGGAGTAACTTAATAGGTCGGGCAGCATTGGTGGTGGGAATGGATAGGCGATGCTTTGGGTCGGGACCCTTCTTCAGTTTCTACACACGTCCATTTAGTGTAATTGGATGGAGACGGTGGACCCAGTGGTTAAAGAGTCTGTTTCCATGCTGTATGGCTCTGAAAATTACTCACACAATATGCACTGAGAAAACATCATCATAAGCACCTCTTCACCACTCAATACTTTGCACAAGGTGCATGCAGTGAAATCAGTTACTGAACCAAACCACTATGTTTTCCGTGCATAGTGCATCATTTTGATTGTTTTCATCCCTGAATGAATTTCTAGGTTACAGTCTGAAACTAGTTCTGGAGTTGCTGCGAAGTGGTTATGAAATGCAGCATTAGATTAGCCAAAGACATCTTATTAGAGAGTGGAAAAGGACCAGAACTCAGTCGAACAAGCACTGGGATAATTAATGGTCATTTAGGTCCATTCCCGAAACAAGGCATAAGGATAATTTTTTGAATATGAATTAGAATTTACTTCAGAATTATTGTAATTTTGAAATGTTGCAGTTAGTTCTTTATTTTCAGCCTAAGAACCTGGGCTGGGTGGCATGGTGGTGCAGCTGTAGAGTTATCAGGTCAATGGACATCTGGCTCTTGGAAGATTAATAAGTGTGAGATATGGAGAATCTAGGACTAGAATGTTCTCATCAGAGTGAAATGCAAGGCTGTCAGGAATAGGGAACCCTGGATGACAAGGGATATTGAGTTAATAATGATGTCTTGAACGAGAGTAAGTCTGAGGTCATCCTTCTCGGCCCCTCGGACTCAATCAAAATGATAGCAGGCAGCCTTGGAAGCCTTACCCCACTACTCAAACCTCACGTCAAAAACCTTGGCGTGATATTTGACTCAGCACTGAAATTTGACAAACAAGTCAATGCCGTGGTAAAAGCTAGTTTCTTTCAGCTTTGGACGATAGCTAAAATAAAACAATTCCTCCACTTTGATGACCTCGAAAAGATCATCCACACTTTTATCTCCTCCCGCCTAGATTACTGCAACTCCCTTTACACTGGCATCAGCCAATCTTCCCTGTCCCGCCTGCAACTGGTCCAAAACGCCGCAGCGAGACTCCTGACGGGCACCCGAAAAAGGGACCACATCACCCCGATCCTGGCCTCTCTCCACTGGCTCCCTGTGCGGTTCCGTATACATTTCACGATCCTCCTCTATGTCTACAAAGCCCTCAATGGGCTTGCCCCCACTTACATTAAAAGTCTTCTCACCCACCACTCCACCTCCAGGCCCCTCAGATCGGCCGACTTGGGGTTGCTGAATATCCCGCGGTCTAGGCATAAGCTCAAGGGCGACCGCGCCTTTGCGGTTGCAGCTCCTAGACTGTGGAACAGCATCCCCCTTCCCATCAGAACTGCCCCCTCCATCGACTCCTTTAAGTCAAGACTAAAAACGTATCTATACTCCCAAGCCTTTCTTGACGTCCTCTGAGCGAGGGCTATATGTATATATGTATGTAGTTTGTTTGTTTATATTATTCTTATAACAAATGTAAAGCACTTTGGCCAACGAGAGTTTGTTTTTTAAATGTGATATATAAATAAATGTGACTTGACTTGACTTGAAAATATTCCACATTACTAAAGGGGAGTTGCTGGAAATCGTAGAAAACATAAAGGTTGATAAATATTTGGAACCTGATAGATTACTTAGTTTTAAAGTGAGAGGGGCAAGTTTTTTACACAGAGGGTGGTGAGTACCAGGAACACGCTTACAGTGGTGGTGGGTGCGGCAGATCGGTGAGTAGCATTTAAAAGACTTTTGGATAGGCACATGGATATGCAGAGAATGGAGAGATCATCATCATCATCATGTCACAGTCTGCCCTCTCCTCATTCTCATCCACTTCACCTCCCAGTACTTTTCCACCGGGCCCTCCTTCTCCTCTCCTGCCTGCCTGCCTGCCACTCCCCTCTCATCAGCCCAACTCTCCTCACCTGTGGCACTCAGTTGCCTCTGATCACCAATTAATCCGGTATATAGACTCTCCTCACCGTTCACACAGTGCCAGATTGTTCTCAGCATTCATGCAAGACTCTCCAGCGATTTCCCGACTGCCTACACGGATTCGAACCTGCCCGCCCCTCTTCGGAACCCTCGCTCAATCCTGAGCCTCTGTGTGAGTACGGTGTACCCATTCCTGTGTTACAGTACCGGAATAAAGTTCAGTACCAACTATACCTGCCTGATTCTGTGCTGCTATCGGGTCCAAGCTATCCCCGTTACAGTACAATCTGGCCAACAATGGACTCGGCGTACACTACGTCTCCAGCAGACCGCTTCGGGAGGATTGAGCACACGCTCCTGCAGCATGAAGCTATGCTCACTGCCTCCAACTCCGAGATTCGACAGGCTGTGTCAAACCAAGAACAACCATTGGTTGCACTAGTCACCCAGGTCCAACAGCTGACGACCACCCTCGCCCAGGCTACACCCCATGCTTCGCCTCCGGCTCCAACAGCACCAGCTCCCGGTCTGCCAGGAACATCACCTGAGCCCCGGGTGGGAACCCCGGAGCGTTACGCTGGAGACCCGGAGGGCTGCAACCCATTCATCACGAACTGTTCCATTCTCTTCGTCCTACAGCCCTACACCTTCGCCCAGGAAGCGGCGAGAGTGGCGTTTACCATTAATCACCTGACTGGCAGAGCTCGGCTGTGGGGAACGGCTGAATGGGAGCAACGCATGCCGACTTGCTCCTCTTTCCAGGCCTTCGCCGCGGAGCTTCGCAAGGTGTTCGGTGAGGTTTAGATGGGTCCGGACGCTGCGGGAGGTCTGCTGGGGTTGAGCCAGGGGAACCAGAGCGTCGCTGACTTCGCCATCGACTTTCGCACCAGGGCCCGTGAGAGTGATTGGAACGCCCCGGCCCAGTGTGACGCTTTCTTGCTGGGCTTGAATGACTATATCAAGGATGAGTTGGTGTCCCACGACCTTCCTTCTTCTCTGGATGGGCTTATCGAGCTAACGACCCATCTGGACCGACGCATCCTGGCGAGACGTCGGGAGAGGCGACGGGGACCGGCTGTCCGCCAGCTATCCACCCAAGCTCGTTTTCCTCCGGAGACGGGACTACCCTCGTCAGGGCAACCGTCGAGGCAACCCGAACCCATGCAGGTGGGTCGCACCAGTCTTGCCCCCGAGGAACGGGAATGTCGGCGTCGGGGGAACCTCTGTCTCTACTGTGGCCTGGCGGGTCATTACATCTCCAAGTGTCCAGTAAAAGACCAGACTCGCCAGTAGCGGAGGAATTACTGGTGAGTCGAACCTCTGAACGTTCCTCTGCCCGACGCCCTCTTTGTCATGCCCGTCTGCTGTTGTCTGATGGTCCTCACACCCTCGCCACCTTCATAGACTCTGGTTGTGACATTAATCTTATGGGCAAGGAACTAACCCGCCAGCTAGGCAGCAGTTGTGTTCCCCTGCCTGAACCTGTTCCTGCCAACGCCCTCGACGGCCATCGCCTGGGGACTGTTTCTCACCGGACGGTCCCAGTGCGCATGCTCCTGTCTGGTAATCACCATGAGACCATCCAGTTCCACATCCTGCAGTCTCCCCGTCTTCCCCCTCATCCTGGGTTACCCCTGGCTTCGGCGACACAACCCCAACATTGACTGGAGGACGGGGGTCGTCTTGGGTTGGAGCCCTTCCTGCCACCAAGTGTGCCTGAAGCAAGCCTCAGCTCCCCAACCGGCCACCTGCTCCAGTGCTGCTCCAGATCTGACGGGGGTCCCAGCCGAGTACCATGACTTTGGGGAGGTTTTTAGCAAGTCTAGGGCCACCTCCCTTCCTCCTCATTGGCCCTATGACTGCGCCATAGACCTCCTGCCTGGTTCCGCTCCTCCTAGGGGTCGCCTTTACTCCCTGTCCGCCCCTGAGAGAGGCGCCATGGAGAAATACATAAACGACTCCTTGGCTGCTGGTCTCATCCGTCCCTCCTCGTCTCCTGCTGGGGCTGAGTTCTTCTTCGTGGAGAAGGACAAATCTCTGCGTCCCTACATAGATTACCGGGGGCTCAACGGCATCACGGTGAAGAATCGCTACCCTCTCCCACTCATCTCCTCTGCTTTCGAGCTCCTGGAGGGGGCCACCATCTTTTCGAAGCTGGATCTACGCAACGCCTACCACCTGGTCCGCATCAAAGAGGGAGATGAGTGGAAGACCGCCTTCAACACTTCCACGGGACATTATGAATACCGGGTGATGCCCTTTGGCCTCACCAACGCCCCGGCCGTCTTCCAGGCTTTGGTCAATGACGTTCTCAGAGACGTGTTGAACAAGTACGTGTTCGTCTATCTTGATGACATCCTCATCTTTTCACGGACCAAGGAGGAACACGTACAACACGTCCAGGCAGTTCTACATCGGCTCCTGGCGAACTCGCTCTTCATTAAAGCTGAGAAGTGCGAGTTTCACTCCGCGTCAGTCTCCTTCCTAGGATACATCGTTGGCCAAGGGAACATCAAGATGGACCCCGCCAAGGTCTCTGCTGTCACCACCTGGCCCGTTCCTGACTCCCGCAAGCAGCTCCAAAGGTTCCTGGGGTTCGCCAATTTTTACCGACGGTTCATCCGTAGCTACAGTACTGTGGCCGCACCCCTCACGGCACTCACCTCCTCCAAGGTTCCGTTCCGGTGGTCTGCCGCAGCCGACGAAGCTTTTCAGACACTCAAGACACGGTTTACATCGGCCCCCATCCTCCAAGTTCTGGACTCGGAGAGACAGTTCGTGGTGGAGGTGGACGCCTCCGACGTGGGGGTGGGAGCTGTTCTGTCCCAGCGGGCTGCCGGGGACCAGAAGCTCCATCCATGCGCCTTCTTCTCCCGATGCCTGACCCCTGCTGAGAGGAATTATGACATTGGCAACCGAGAACTGTTGCCGGTTAAGTTGGCGTTGGAGGAATGGCGTCACTGGCTGGAGGGAAGCGAGCAGCCTTTCTTGCTTTGGACTGACCACAAGAACCTTGAATACCAGTCAGCCAAGAGGCTCAACTCTCGTCAGGCCCGCTGGTCTCTCTTCCTCACCCGCTTCAACTTCTCCCTCTCCTACCGACCTGGGTCCCGCAACGTGAAGCCCGATGCCATCTCTCGACAGTTCTGGGCGAAGGAGGAGTCTGCCTCTGGCCCCAAAACCATCCTCCCGTCCGCGCACAGGGTTGCCTCCCTCACCTGGGAGGTGGAGGAGAGGGTCAAGGCGGCCTTGGAGAACCAGCCGGGACCCAGCGCATGCCCTCCTGATCGCCTGTTTGTGGTCTCTGCCCTGCGGTCCGACGTCCTTCAGTGGGCCCACAGCTCTTGACTCACCTGTCATCCCGGCATTCAGCGGACCAAGGAGATGGTGCTACGGAGGTTCTGGTGGGCATCGCTGGAGGAGGACACTCGGGAGTTTGTCAACGCCTGTCCCGTTTGCAACCAGCACAAGGTCTCACACCAAGCTCCTGCGGGTCATCTGCTTCCACTGCCTGTACCCCATCGACGATGGTCCCACATCTCCCTGGACTTCGTTACCGGCCTGCCCCCATCCAGGGGTCACACCACCATCCTGACCGTGGTCGATAGATTTAGCAAGATGGCTCACTTTGTGCCCCTGCCCAAGCTTCCGTCAGCCAAGGAAACTGCCGAGCTCATGTTACTCCACGTCTTCAGGCTCCATGGTCTCCCCGTCGATGTGGTCTCCGACCGAGGACCCCAGTTTGCCTCTGTGTTCTGGAGGGAGTTCTGCACGCTTGTGGGGGCCACCGTGAGTCTGACATCCGGATTTCATCCCCAGTCCAACGGCCAAACTGAGAAGAAGAATCAGGAGATGGAGACGGCGCTGCGGTGTATGGTGTCCAAGCATCCCTCCTCCTGGTCCCAGCAGTTGTTGTGGGTGGAGTACGCCCACAACACCCTGACAAGCTCGGCCACTGGGCTCTCCCCTTTCCAGTGTGCCTACGGGTTCCAGCCCCCACTTTTCCCGGCACTGGAGAAAGAAGTTTCCTGCCCGTCCGTCCAGGCCTTCATTCGTCGCTGCCGCAGGACGTGGACCCAAGCCAGGGCGGCTCTTCTCCGCTCCGTGGCCTGTTACGCCACGACTGCCAACCGTCACCGCACCCAGGCCCCCACCTACCTCGCGGGCCAGAGGGTGTGGCTGTCGACCCGGGACCTTCCCTTGAGGGTGGAGTCCAAGAAGTTGGCACCCAGGTTCATCGGTCCCTTTGAGATCCAGAAGGTCATCAACCCAGTGGCTGTGAGGCTCAAGTTGCCTCGTTCCATGCGGGTCCATCCTATGTTCCACGTGTCCAGAGTAAAGCCAGTCCGGGAGAGCTCCCTGGTCCCCGCAGTCCCTCCTCCACCTCCTCGTCTCATCGACGGAGGCCCCGCCTTTACGGTGCACCGCCTCCTGCGCTCCCGCCGTCGCGGGAGGGGTCTCCAATACCTGGTCGATTGGGAGGGTTACGGTCCAGAGGAGAGGTCCTGGGTTTCTGCTCGACACATCCTGGACGCCTCCCTCATCAGGGAGTTTCACCGGCGTCATCCCGACCAGCCGTCCAAGTCTGCCACTCCTAGAGGGGTCGCCGCCCCTGAGACTCTGTCCCCTCTTCCGTCTGAGGCGCCCAGTGACGATGAGACGGAGCTTTCCTCTGATGCTATGGAGGAGGATGTGGACATGGATGTCTCGGACGAATATTAGCCCTCCTCTGGTCCCCCTCCTCCCACCCAACTCTGCGTGGGATTGGGTTTATTTTCTTTATTGTTTTTTTTTTCCTTTTGTTTTGGGACGTCAGGAGCCGTCCCTTGAGGGTGGGGGGGGTTCTGTCACAGTCTGCCCTCTCCTCATTCTCATCCACTTCACCTCCCAGTACTTTTCCACCGGGCCCTCCTTCTCCTCTCCTGCTTGCCTGCCACTCCCCTCTCATCAGCCCAACTCTCCTCACCTGTGGCACTCAGTTGCCTCTGATCACCAATTAATCCGGTATATAGACTCTCCTCACCATTCACACAGTGCCAGATTGTTCTCAGCATTCATGCAAGACTCTCCAGCGATTTCCCGACTGCCTACACGGATTTGAACCTGCCTGCCCCTCTTCGGAACCCTCGCTCAATCCTGAGCCTCTGTGTGAGTACGATGTACCCATTCCTGTGTTACGGTATCGGAATAAAGTTCAGTACCAACTATACCTGCCTGATTCTGTGCTGCTATCGGGTCCAAGCTATCCCCGTTACACATCATCATCATCATCATCATCATCATCATAATCATACTTTATTAGCCAAGTATGTTTTGCAACATACAAAGAATTTGATTTGCCATACAGTCATAGCAATTAAAAGCATCAAAATACATTTAAACATGAACATCCACTACAGTGACTCCTCCACAATCCTCACTGTGATGGAAGGCGAAATAAAAAGTTAAATCTCTTCCTTTCTTTGTTCTCCCGCAGTCGGGGGCCTTGAGCCTTGGGATATGGGTTATGTGCAGTTAGATAAATGATTGGAAAGGTTTGTAGGAGTATGAGCCAGGCCTAGGCACTGGCTTGGTTAGGCAACTTAGTTGGCTTGGATGAGGTGGGCTGAAGGGACTGTTTCCATGCTGTATAGTTCAGATTCTAAGACTTATGGAGTAGTTCCAGCACCTTCTCCGTGGATTGTCACCTTATCGTGGTGGAGAAGCATGTTTGGTCCTGAGAGCGATGCAGTCTGGAGCTATTCTCCTGGTAGGGTCACCCATGGCGGCAAGGTCGAGGGGGAGGTCTCTGACAAAGAGCAATCCAACCAAGACCTCAACGGTGAAACAGGCGGAGGATGATGGCTGACTTTAGTGGAGTGTCACAACGGCTGGGAAGGTGGATGAAGGCTGCAGCAGAAAAGGGTCCCCGGTCGTCGTGGATTCCATGCCACTGGATTTTGACCCAGATCTGTCAAGGACTGTGTGGTGGCTGTCTGTGCACCAGTCTCCCCACATTAAACAATGTCACGCACAGGCGTCCTCCATGAGAGGACAGTCATACTCGTTTTGAGTGACCGCCGATGATGATGAGTTCCAGCACTTACGGTTTTTATTTCTGATTTCCAGCATCTACATTTTTTTTTGCTTTTGATTAATTTTACGTTTATTTTGCCAAACATATCGTACCTCATCACATTAAAAAGAAAAAAAATGAAATGCTCTGTTTCACAAATAAACCAATTTCTTGATGAATTTTTTTTTTTTTTTTTTTTTTTTTTTTTTTTTTAATATTTTATTTATTAGAAGTACATTACATTTTGATGGTACCTTTTTACAGGTTCCCAGAATTATTAAAACATTTTATGTACAACTTCCTTTTTTTTTTTTGTTTTAGAAAGAAATGAGAAAGAAAAAAGTAGTGAAGAGTAAAGAAAAGTCTAGTGAGTGTGAGGTAAAGAAAAGAAATAAGTAAGAAAGTGAAGCAGAAAGGGGATTCTCCCTCACCACAAGTCCATGCTTTTTTATATTCTTAATCATTTTTCGCCCAAACCCAGAATTTTTTAATTTTACAATACTATTGCACCACATGAATCCACAAGGTCAATAAATGGAGACCAACTCGTTAAGAATTGGTCTTGTTTATCTATTAGGAGGAGTCTCATTTCTTCCAAGTGGGCAGTTTCCAACATATTACCAATCCACATTTTGAGTGTTGGTATAGTAGCATTTTTCCAAAATTTAAGTATGAGTTTTTTTGCTGTTATTAAACCATAATTAAAAAGTGAAATTTGGGATATATTTAATTTGTTTCCATCTCCTATTACTCCGAAGATAATCATTTCCATATTAGGTTCCATTTTTATCTTAAATAAACTAGTAAATATATCAAATATATCACACCAAAATCCATGAAGTTTTGTGCAAGAAACGAAAGAATGTGTGATATTGGCATTTTGAGAAAGACATTTATCACAGATGGGAGAAGTATTTGAATAAAATGTATTCACCTAACTTTTGAATAATATAATCTATGTAATATTTTAAATTGAATTAAATTATGTCTAGCGTTAATCGAACATTTATTTATATATATCAAATACCTCTCCCATGTTTCTTTAGACATTTTTGCCATTAATTCTTTTTCCCAGTCTTCTCTAATTGCCTCTGTTGATGGCAATTCTCTATTAAAAATACTATTATATAAATATGATTAATTTTTGTGAGTCCACCTTAATATTCATTGCTTCTTCCAGTGGGTCTATCATTATGCTCTGTAGTCTTGGTATATATTTTTTTATAAAGTCACATATCTGTAAATATTTAAAGTATTGGTTATTATTCAGATTAAATTTTGATTTTAATTGTTGAAATGATAATAAATTTCCCATTTCATACATGTCACCCACCTTTTTAATTCCCAATCTTTCCCATTGTCTATAAGTTTTATCCATAAAAGATGGTTTAAATACCGGATTATTCACTATTGGTGTTAATGATGATGTTCCTTAATTTTAAAGTTAATTTTATTTGTTTCCAAATTCGAATTATATTATGTATAATTGGATTCTTCTTATATAATGTATTATTCAATTTTATCGGGGAGAAGAGGATCGCTCCTAAATCGTACGGAAAACAATCCTCTTTCTCCATTCTTATCCATTCCATCTGTTGAGAAGGGCAGTCCAACCAATAAATGATATTCTTAATATGCACTGCCCAATAATAATATAAAAAATTAGGCAGTGCAAGTCCCCCTACATCTTTAGGTTTACACAGATGATTTCTTTTAATTCTATGTGCTTTGTAGTCCCAAATAAAATTAGTAATATTAGAGTCTAGTTTTTTAAAGAAATATTTTGGTATATATATTGGTATGGATTGAAATAAATATATTATTTGTGGTAGAACTATCATTTTTATAGCATTTATTCTGCCAATTAATGATAGTGGGAGTGATTTCCAAAATTTAATCAGAGCATTCAATTTATTTAATAAAGGACTAAAATTAGCATTAAATAATGATTTATATCTTCTAGTAACTTGAATACCTAAATATTTAAATTTTTCCGTTGCAATTTTAAATGGAAATTTTAATAGATGATTCGCTTTCTGGGGCTGTAATGACATAATTTCACTTTTATTCCAATTTATTCAATATCCAGAAAAAGAGCCAAATTCCTCTATTACGTTTAGTAAATTCGGCATACTCGTTTCTGAATTTCTAATATATAAAAGTATATCATCAGCATATAATGAAATTTTATTATTAGAGTCCTTAGTATTATATCCCTGAATATTCGGATGTGTTCTTATCCTTTCAGCCAAAGGCTCTATCATAAGGGCAAATAGCAGGGGTGATAAAACACATCCCTGCCTATTGCCTCGTGATAATTGGAATTTTGGAGACAACATATTATTAGTTAATATTCTTGCCATTGGTTTATCATATAATAAATTCACCCATCTAATAAAATTATCTCCCATATTGAATTATTGGAGTACTAAATATAAATACTGCCACTCTACCTGATCAAATGCTTTCTCTGCATCCAAAGATATAACTGATAAGTCTTCCTTTTCCACTTTATGTGAATACATTATGTTAAAAAGTCATCTCAAATTATTAAATGATTGTCTTTTAGGTATAAACCCCGTTTGGTCCGGGTTTATCAATTTATTAATATATTTACTCAATCTTCTTGCTAAAATCTTTGCTAAAATGTTTGATCTGTATTTAAAAGTGATATAGCTCTATACGAGCGCGGATCTTCTAGATCTTTATCTTTTTTTGGTATAAGCGTAATTGTAGATTCTGCTAAAGTTTCTGGTAATTTCTTTTCGGTAAAAGCATAAGTATATAATTTAAGTAATCGTGGGACCATTAACTCCTGAAATCTTTTATAGAATTCATTATTAAAACCATCGGGCCCTGGTGTCCTCCTGTTTTTCAGTTATTTTATTGTTTCTCTTATTTTTTCACTTGTGATCTGAGCTCCTAATTCCTCTTGTTCTAAAATATCCAATTTTTGCAAATTACAATTATCTAAAAAATGTATAATTTTGTCTTCTATTTTAGTTTTAGATGTATATAAATTTTGATAAAATTGAGTGAACCTTTTATTAATATCCTTAGGTAAAGTTAATAGTTCCCCGTTCTCTGATTTCTGATTTCCAGCATCTGCATTTTTTTTTGCTTTTGATTAATTTTACGTTTATTTTGCCAAACATATCGTACCTCATCACTTTAAAAAGAAAAAAAATGAAATGCTCTGTTTCACAAATAAACCAATTTCTTGATGAATTGTAACCCAAGTATTTCTGTGGTTTCGTATTATGTTCAGTGCTTCATGTCTCATTCTAATCTGTTGGCTATCCAATATTATTAAAAATTTTAATGGATTCTGGCAGCTGCTTTGTTGAAGTGAATCCTTTAAATGTGAAAGGAGAGCTAAGCAAATATTCATGTTTCCAGTACAAAGCTTTGAGTATCTTTTTAACTAGCATTTTTGAACGGAATGACTGGGTACCATATCCTCACTGGTACCATATCCCCACTGAATACTGTTGGCTCGGTGAGCAGTGAACCAAAATCTAATTCATCCTCTCTTCATGCCTAGCTCCCAACGGCAATATGGAATCAATGCCTTCACTTCTTCTTTCCAATGATGATTTTTTTGGAAGCACCCAATTATTCAAAACTTATGTTAAATTCCATTTCTCTACATGTCTCCTGAACATGTCTCCTTCAAGATATTTCACTATAAGTTTCACTTTATTTAGTTTTATTTTCTTCCCATGAAACACCACGGTATTTTTAGTTGCAAAAAAATACCATTGTAGTGCAAATTGTTGTGGTTAATGATTGTGTATACTGAAAAGCATTCAACAAATCAGGCTACATTTGTGGAGCATTAATTCACCAGCATAAATTAAACAGCTTTATGTCACCAAGTCAGTGACCTTTATCAGAACTGGTATTTATCAGAATTGTTTCCATGTTTTACCATCCAACCAATGATATGCTAACACAGCAATGAAAATGTGTGCAATCAACTCATCCTTCATATTATTATGAACATAACATTTGCAAAGCATTAGTTGGTTCCACCTCATTCATGTGAATCAACAATTTAAGTCTCCAATGGATCTCCCTCTTCTGAAGTACATTATATTGAAAAGGAGGGCAACATATGCAAAGAGGGGGACTCTGACAGATAAATCCTCAACCTTCCTCTACTGCGGTCTTTAAAAAAATGAAAGCTAAGAAATAATATTATGTGATTAACTTCCTCAGTATTGTTTATTCTTAAATCCCCTTTTTCCACACTTGAAGACCCTGATGCAGAAAATTGTGATTTCAAATATTATAGAAAAGTTAAAATTTTATTTTCAATTTTTTATTTAACAGAATGCCTTTGAAATGTTGGAAGAAGATTGTACTGCAGTTAAAATAACTTTTTAGGAAGGATTCTGGTTCTGTTCTCCCTCATGCAACTGTTTAGAAGCAAGGCTGTTGCATTATTTAATCAGACAGGGACTACTGCTTAGAGCAATTGATTAAAAGTGTTTGAGTTTTGTCCCTTTTCTTCCATATAGTTCAATTTGAGTAAACCAGTCTGAAGGTTTCCTTTTAAAAGAGATTTATTCTCAATGAATGAAAGAGAAATGTGATTTGGAAACCAGTCGAGATTCAGAAGACTTCTGAAATGTTTGCTTTTCCATTTCATGGAACAGGCTGAAGAGATTACGTAATATTGGCATTCTAAAAGTATTGAGATTTATACAAAGTGTGGCTGACACTTATGATTGAATTGTAACCTTTGTGCTTTGATGCAAACTCTTTGAAACAGGCTGAAAGCAATGTTTGCAGAAACTTCAGTTCATTGTATGTTGGCAAAACATACCCATTCCTTCTATCCAGAGTAACTCCAGCATTTTGTGCCTATCTTTAATTTTCCCCACTGTCCAAAAGGGCCTCACATTCAAATAGCTTGCAGTATGTCTATACAGTGATGATATTTATAAAGAAGTGTGAAGAAGGGACCCAACAAAAATGTCACCTATCAATGTTCTCCAGAGATGCTGCCTGGCCCGCTGAGTTATTCCAGCAGTTTGTGGGGTTTTTTGTAAATAAGCATCTGTAGTTTCTTGGTTCTAATATTTGCTGCTCATTATTTTATTTCTAATTGCAGAAAGCAACGTGTTAAATACTATCATTAAATGCAAATCCACAGTTAGTACAATTATTCTTCATCAGAAGGACATGAGGATACAATAAAACGTAAGAAAGAACCAAGCTGTGGATTTCCAAATATCCTTTCATTTAATGACATGCAGTTGGTGAGCATTACAATTCCTTCTGCTATAGTCATTTCAGATCTTGTCTTACTTTTGCAAGCATGAAAACAGAAAAACAAAATTAGGCCATCCATGCCCTTGAGTAATTCAGTAAATCATGACAGACATGGTCGTGTCCACAATTCCATTTTCAGTTCTCATACCATAACTCTGTTTTGCCCTGCAGTTCAAAACTCTCAAGCTGGCCTTGAAAGTTTAGCTTTCTGGGGTTGAGAATTGCAGTCTTGCAACTTAATGGAGACATTTTGTGGCATTGCATTATCCGGAGACGATGTTCCTTTGTTCTAGATTCCCAAACCAAGGGGAACATCCTCACAGTATCAGCCCCTCGGAATCACAATCAGAATCTTGAATGGTTCAATAAGGTAGGTCACCTCTCATTCTTCTGAACGCCAATAAATAAAGGCCCGGCCCTCTGCTCAATCCATCTCCATACATTAGTCCCCTCATTCCAATAATCAACTGAGGAAAACCTCTCACTACTCCCTCCAAAGCATTCATACCTTTCCTAAAAAATTGAGAATGAGATTGTATACAATAGGCATAATCTACTCAATGAACACTCATAAATCCATGCCTTCATCCCAAAAATCAACCCACGAATCATATCTGAATTGCCTCCAAGACAAGTGTATCCTTCCTTATATCGGGAGGTTTTAACTGTACACGGTACTCCAGGTGCAGTTAAACCAAATCCTGGAACAACTGGAGCAACAATATACTGTACAATACATAAAGGCTGATATTCATTTGCTGGAGCTGCATGGCCAACCATTAGATTTTACATTCAATGATCATTCCGTTCAACCAGCATGCATGTGATCTACAGGAATTCCTGGTTCACTGGATAGAATAGGTTTAGGTTTAGAGGGTTATTGCCTAAGTGCACACTGGTGGGACTAATGTAAATGGGGCTTGTTGGTCGGCGTGGGCAAGTTGGGCTGAAGGACCTGTTTCTACGCTGTGTGTCTCTATGACTCTGACTCTATCAACATACAATTGATCTATCTATAACAACCCTGATTTTTCTTTTCATCACTTTGAACAATCTCCTTTGTAACTGACCTTACTATGATCGGGGTTCCGAGACAGAGTTGGTCATGTTGTGTTTTCATACAGAGGGACTACTTTAGGCTCAACATAACTGTGAGCTGTACGAGAAGAGTTTAATCAATTCAGTTTAGTTTATTGTCATGCTCAATGGGATGCAAAGGAATAATGGGGAACTGGTGTGGATGGAGAAAGATGAAACCGGGTGAATTTAAAAAAAAAAAGAACAATCTGAAGCAAATTACCATTGCTGGTGCCTTGAGATTTGTGCAGTTAATTAACTCTTACAAGATCTGTGAAGGGCTGCTCCTGCTTCTGTACAGTAAACAGCATTAGTTATGGCTGAAAATTGGGGAAATGGCAACTGGATGTGGACTGGCGACCATTTGATGTCATAAATTCATGTTATAGAAGCCGAATCTGTCCATTTGACAATCAAGTCTTTGCCATTCAATCATGGCTGACCCATCCTTCCTTCTCAACCCCATTCTTTTGCCTTCTCCCCATAACCTTTGACAGCCTTACTAATCAAGAACCGGTCAATTTAGAAATACCCAATGACATGGCTTCCAGAGCCATCTGTGGCAATGAATCTGTGTCAGATTCACCACTGTCTGACTAAAGTCTGACTAGACAGAGTTCGTACGTTCTCCCATGAACTATGTGGGTTTTCTCTGGGTGCTCAAGTTTCCACCCACACTCCAAAGATGTGCAGGTCTGTAGGTTAATTGGCAGGTAAAATCGTAAATTGTCTTTAGTATGTTTGTAGGATGGCGTCAATGTGTGGGGATCGATGGTCGGCACGGTCTCAGTGGGTTGAAGGGCTTGTTTCTGCGCAGTACCTCTAAACTAAACTAAACTAAGCTTAAGAAAGTTCTCCTTGTCTCCTTTGTAAAGGTATGTCTTTTTATTCTGAGTCTATGTCCTGTGGTACTGGACTCTCCCACTAGTGGCAACTTCCTCTCCACATCCACTCTATCCAGAATCTGTCTATCTTTTCTTCTGTTTTTTGTTATCTTAAGTATGTGTTAAAGAGCCTGTTTTAGTGTTCCTTGGTTTGTTTTATGTGGGGGTTTGGGGGGGGGGGGGGAGAGGGTGGGAGGTTCGGGAAAACTTTTTTCAATCTCTTACTTCGACGGAGATGCGATTTTTTCCCATAACGCATCTCCGACCCTAACATCGTGGAGTGGTGCGGCCTTTCCTTGAGACCAACCCGGCACTTCAACCGCGGGCGCGGCGCGGACTTACCATCGTGGAGCTTGCAATCCCTTTACCGGGGATTGACCGTGGAGAGCTCCAAATGCGGGTGTGTAGATTTTAACATCGTGGAGCCTGCGGTCCCTGGATAGAGACCGATTCGGGAGCTCCAAGCCACGCGGAGAGTTTCAACCATCCCGACGCAGGAGTTTCGATCACACCGACGCTTCTTCTTCTTATTTCGTGTGGCGTGCACAGCCTAAAGTTGTTGGACAACTTGTTCTATTTGATCTTCCGTTTGTGCACGTCGAGTTGATTGCATTAGTCGAAACAGGGCGGACCACATGAAGGTTGCAATCTTCCACCCCAAACACCGACGCGAGGGCTTCGGATAGCCGGCTGCGGGTGCTTTGATGGCCCCGACTGCGGATGGTTCGACAGCCATGACTGCGGGAAAATAAAGAGGGAGAAGATTGGATTATATTACCTTCCATCACAGTGAGGAATGTGGGGAGCCGCTGTGGTGGATGTTTATGTTAACTTTTATTTTATGTGGCTGTGTGTCTTGTTGCTTTTCACTTAGTATGGCTGTATGGTAACTCAAATTTCACTGTACTCTTAATTGGTACATGTGGCAATAAACTGACCTCGAAAGCTTGAACCTTGAATCGGACACAACAGTGCACAGAAATATGATGATGATCCATTTTCAAGGCACATTAGTTTACTAGGAAAATTATTGTGGTTCAGATTGTAAGTATAATGTGGCATTTATTTTTAACAAAATGCAGATAAATGTTTGCCATTAGCTGCAAGGTTAAACGTTACCTGGGAACCTTCATTCTTCCTGGGAGATATTTTAACAAGCCTATCTGTTACGCTGCCTCTCCATGTCAACTGCAATCTATAATCTAATTGGCCAACTAAGTGCAAGGAGGACCAAGCTTGATTGTGGGGTTATGATGTAGTCTCAATTTGATTCCTGGCAGCCAAGAGAGCTGTTAATTGTTCTCAATTGATAATTGTCTCCTTAGTTGAAGTCTGTGACAAAACAAAATCGCACATTATTGACAAAAGTGGTCAATGATACTTTGTGGTCAGTCTTGACCATGGAGATTAATGAATAGTGATGTCAATATAATGTGAAACAGCATTTCAAGGTTTGTTTATTGTCACATGTGCCAATTAAGGTACAGTGAGATTCAGATTGCCATACAGTCATACCAATAAAAAGCAACAAGACACCCAAATAATTTTTTAACATGAACATACACCACAGCGACTCCCCCACATTCCTCACTGTGATGGAAGGCAAAAAAAGTTCAATCTTCTTCCCTTCTTTGTTTTCCCGCGGATGGGGCACTCGAACCTTCCGTTGTCGGGGCAATCTTGGCTCCCGCAACCGGCAGTCGAGCCCTCCGCATCGGGGCAATCAAGCTCCCGCTTCGGGGGGGGAATCTCAGCTCCCCACACCGGGCGATCGGACTCCCGAGTCGGGGCAGGTCGAACCTCCTGCGGGTTAGAGCTTCCCGATATCAGTCTCTACCCAACATTGCTCCTCGATGTTGAAATCCGCAGGTCGCAGTTGGAGCGTCAATCCCAGGCAAGGGATTGCAAGCTCTAATGGTAAGTCCACGGCCCCGCGGTGGGGCTCAAAGTCAGTCTCAAGCAAAGCCGCCAGCTCCATGATGTTAGGCAGCAGACCGGAGATACGATCCAGAAAAAAAATAGCAAGGTAAGAGGTTGAAAAAAAGTTTCCTCCTACCGCCGCTTTTGCCCCCACATAAAACAAACCAGAGAACATTAACACATATGTTAACACATATATTAACATCAACACATACTTTTTAAAACACACTAAAATGAACAAAAAAGACGAAAGGTAGGCGAGGCTGCCATTGCTGATGGTGCCACCCATTAAAACATCAACATAGAAAATAATATTAAGAACCTACAAACAAACTCCAGTAAATCTTAATGAAAGATTACTCTTCAGTCAGGGTGGCACAGCGGTAGAGTTGCTTCCTTACAGCGTTTGCAGTGCTGGAGACCCGAGTTCGATCCCGACTAAGGGTGCTGTCTGCACAGAGTTTGTACGTTCTCCCTGTGACCGCGTGGGTTTTCTCTGAGAGCTTCGGTTTCCTCCCACACTCCGAAGATTGACAGGTTTGTAGGTTAATTGGTTTGGAATAAGTGTAAATTGTCCCTAGTGTATGTCAGATAGTGTTAGTCTGTGGGGTTTGCTGGTCGGTGAGGACTCGGTGGGCCGAAGGGCCTGTTTCCACGTTATATCTCTAAAACTAACACTAAAACTAAAGAGTATCCAAACTCAAAAAAACCACAGATGCTGGAAATCCCAAATTTAAAAAAACTAGAGATACTGGAAATGCTCAAAGTTTCTGTGAGGCAGAAACAGTTAATGTTTTAGACCAATGACCCTACATTAGGAGAGAATCATTCTTGTTGGAACGAATAAACAACAGAGATCATGTTGCATTTCTGGGAATATCGATTGGTCTGCAATTAGTGGAACAGAAAAGAAGGAGAAATTATAGAGAGAAGTAAGAACTATACAGTAGTAATAAAGGAGGACTTTAATAAATCTAAAGATAGACACAAAGTGCTGAGTAAAACTGTGGATCAGGCTGCATCTCTGGAGAAAAAGGATGTATAACATATATAATGAGACTGAAGAAGAGTCCCAACCCGAAACATCACCCATCCTTTTTCTCCAGAGATGCTACCTGACCCGCAGAGTTACTCCAGCACTTTGTATCTATCTTTGGTATAAACCAGTGTCTGCAGTTCCTTATTTTTTCAATATATCTAACATCGCTCACGGTGGTAATAATGCAAATGATGCAAAATCAATGCATTTCAATGATGTGGGTCGATGGGGACAAATTCTGCAGGGGATCTTTCAGAGGACAGTTTTCACAGCATCTTAAGAATTTAAGTAAGCTATCAATGAGATTAAAAAGCAATCCAAATTAAAATATGTTATTGGAGGAGAGCCAGTTTCAAGCGGGATAAAATTGAACCTAAGAGAGGTAAATAAAAGTCACAGGTCAGCAGGGAAAACAGTAAATGAATAGTAAGAGTTTAAAGAAGAGACTGTTTGAATACATTCCCTCCAGTTGGGAACCAGGACAATAAAAATCTGTATATAGAGATAGAAATAAGGAACTGCCAGCTACCGTTTTAAATAAAAAAGACACAAAGTGCTGGAGAAACTCAGTGGTTCAGACAACATCTCCAGAGATTAATATGAATGTGTGATGTTGAACATGAATAGGTAATGTTTTGGGTCAGATTAATTGTGAGCACCCTGCATGAGGAAGGAGCTCAGAGTCTCTGCCCAGAGTAGGGGAATCGAGGACCAGAGGACATAGGTTCAAGGTGAAGGGGGAAAGATATAATAGGAATCTGAGGGGTAAACTTTTCACACTAAGGGTGGTGGGTGTATGGAACAAGCTGCTAGAGGATGTAGTTCAGGCTGGGACTATCCCAACGTTTAAGAAACAGTTATACAGGTAAATGGATGGGACAGGTTTGGAGGGATATGGACCAAGCGCAGGCAAGTGTGACTAGTGTAGCTGGGACATTGTTGGCCGGTGTGGCCAAGTTGGGCCGAAGGGCCTGTTTTCACACTGTATCACTCTATGACTTTATGAGATGGAAAGTTTGGTTTAATTTAGAGACACAGTGTGGAAACAGGCCCTTCGGCCCACAGAGTGTGCGTTGATCAGTGATCTGCACACAAGTTCTATCCTACAAACTAGGGAAACTTTATAGAAGCCAATTATCCTAAAAAACTGCATGCCTTTGGAATGTGGGAGGAAACCGAAGCACCCAGAGCTGTCTGTACGGAGTTTGTACGTTCTCCCTGTGACCCAGTATGGTCACAGGGAGAACGTACAAACTCCGTACAGACAGCACCCGTAATCAGGATTGAACCCGGGTCTCTGGCTCTGAGGCACCACCACTGTGCCACCCTTGCTAAAAAAAAAGCTTATAAAAAGCAGAAAATAGAGGCATTTGATATATATCAGGTTTATTATGTTGATCAGAATCACGCTGAATATGGAAACATCTGAAAATAAGTGAAGACACGAGAGTAGATTGATAACTATCATGAAAGGGAGCCTAAACATCTGCAGTGGACACATAAATAGTAACTGGGTATTGTGAAGAGGATTGGGGCCCAGCAAGGACCAGGATGGAGATCTGTCCATGGTGGCCAAATTTCTTGGCAAAAATACAAAATGGGTACTTTATATCTTCCTTTACCATGGAGGAAGATATTGCTTGAATGTGGCCCATCAATGGCAATAATCAAGATTTGTACATGGATGCAAGGGTTTTGGCAGAAATACAAAATGAGTACTTTCTCCCTGCCTTAATCAAGAAAGTCGATAATGCTAAAATCACAGCAAAGAAAATAAACTGTCTAAACATAGATAAAAAGGACCCTCTATAAAGATTGTGTGCAATCTAGATTGCCAAGGAGGGCTGGTAACTGCAGGAGTACTTGACATACATTATATTCTTTCTGTGTACACTGTAAACGGCTTGTCTTTGTTACAAAAATAAGCAAGAGTAATGAGTTTAGCCTCAATGTCAGGGAAAATGCAATAATCCAGAACAGAATGAATATCAAGTACATACTAATGAAGGACTGTCGACGGACACATTAAAGCCATATCATAGTTGACTAATTACCAAGTTTTTTCATTGAAATAAGGAAAATGAAATGCGACAAATGTGTATATGAACATTCAGAAGGCATTTGATTAGAAAATAGTCATTTTTAAGCTTGTTGACAGCACTGAAAATTCATGGAACGAAATGGGCAGTGGCAGTAATAATAAGGTTACGCAATAATAATTAAAAAAATACCAATCATTATAATATATTATAATTCTAAAGGAAGTTAGGGTTTACTTTTGTATATAGCACAGAAGAAAAGATGCTCTTCAGAAGTTAATGATTTTCTCTATTGATCTCTATTTTGTACTCCAGCAGAAAAGTCTGAAGAAGGGTCTCGACCCGAAACGTCACCCATTTCTTCTCTCCAGAAATGCTGCCTGTCCCACTGAGTTACTCCAGGTTTTTGTATCTATCTTCAATGATCCAATCTACATTTTCCTTGACCTCGTCCCCAGTGATGTCTCGTTTTCACACCTTACCCTTCCTTATCTCTGTGTCTCCCTCCTTCCCTGGCTCTCAGTCTGAGGAAGGGTCTCGACCCGAAACCTCACCCATTCCTTCTGTCCAGAGATGCTGCCTGTCCCTCTGAGTTAGACCAGCTTTTCGGTTTAAACCAGCATCTGCAGTTCCTTCTTACACGAAAAATCTTCACTATCTTCTCCGCAAGATTTAGTTTAAAAGGTAAGAGACTGGTCAGAACAAATTAATAAATTTGCAGTATGCCCTCTTACTGCAGCCATTACTTGACTGCTCTTTCTACAGGCTGAGATCATTTATTGCTACTGCACAATTCTGTTCTAATATTTTTATTTCCTTACACGCTTCTAGTCAAGGTTATTGCAATAAAGAACACATTAAAAATGAAATTTAATAAGCCAACACTTCAAAGTTTGTTAAATCACTCTTGCAATTGCAAGAACTCTCTCATCTTTAATTTTAATTTGTGCTTTAAAAGAGTTTAACAAATGAGTTTGAGATGTGGTAAGGTGTTGGCACGTTGTAAACATTTATCATGCTGAAAGGATTTAGAAAAACAGTACTTTCATTTAGTTTCTAGTTTAGTTTAGAGATACAGCGCGAAAACAGGCCCTTTGGCTGCACCGACCAGCGATCCCGCACACTAACACTATCCCACACACACTAGGGACAATTTATATTTATGCCAAGCCAATTAACTGACAAACCTGTACGCCTTTGGAGTGTGGGAGGAAACCATAGATTCCCCCCAAAAAAACAGGCGGTTGTGGGGAGAATGTACAAACTCTGTACAGACAAGCACCCGTAGTCAGGATCAAACCTGGGTCTCTGGCACTGTAAGGCAGTAACTCCACTGCTGCACCACCACGCTACCCATTCAATAATTTAACAGTGAATTTTTTTATGTATCATGCAAGACGTATTTATAATTTGGAAGTATTCGGGATTAAACGGGGTGTTGGCATTGACATTGTGGAATAGTACCATTCGGCGCCGCCGTTTAGGCACCGCGGTTTCGCCTCCATTTCGGGGTGTTAGGGTTAGGGTCAGGGTCAGGGTCAGGGTCAGGGTTAGGGTTAGGGTTAGGGTCAGGGTCAGGGTCAGGGTTAGGGTCAGGGTCAAGGTTAGGGTTCTGATGAGTACAGATATTATAAATGGAGGCGCTGAAACAGCGGCGCCAAACCGGCGGCGCCGAAAAGTACCCGACCCTTGACATTGACTATAGGAAACATTGCTGCTCCCTATAATGTTACTTAGATGATTTTAGCTTTGTGACTAAGTTGGACACTTAGCCATTAATTACGAAGGGAGTTTAAAGGATGCATGCTCACCATAATGTGACTTTTCTACTTATCCAATTACTTCAACCTTCCGCACTGGATATATTGGATTAGCTAACCATGGGAATTCCCTCAACTCCTGAATATTTTATTTTGTCCACATCTGACTTTCTAAGAAAGTCTCCCTGTTGCAGCAGGTCCAATGGCAAGTCCTACATCCTGAGCTTATTCTTATAGGAACTAAGGAATTTGCCCCTAAAATCATAGAGATCAGAAATAAAGCCCTTCGGAACAGATAACCACACAAAGTGTATTACTGGCAATGATAAAGCTTTCTGACGTCAATCATTTTACACCTAACTTTCCATTTGGCCCAATGCCATCTGATTTTTTAAAGGGAATTCCAAGATGCCCACAGGATTTGCAAACAAGGGACACCCCCCCTAATTTAACTATTTATATCTGTCAAATTTGCAATTAAAGTTGCTCTGTCCACTGCAGCATTTGGAGTGCCATTTCCCTAAAACCTCCCTTGTAACCTTCATTAAAATGGTTGGATGAATATGGCAAAATAAAATCAGCATAAATCTCTTACTAATAAAATCAATGAAAATTTACCTAATGGATTGTCATCTTTCTGTTTTTACCCAATAACAGCTTTCCAAGTTAGCTTGCAGTTTCTACTACTCCTGTCTCTGTGGTCGCAGTCAAGGTGGTAGAAGGCTGCTTCCTTTCATGACCATATCTAGATAGTCGGGATGGACGTTCATGAGCAGCTTGATCCCCAATAGTGTTGCCTTCTACACTTTCCACAGATGCTGCCTGCATCTTTTCCAACATTTTACGTTTAAATGTCAGATTTCCAAATTTTTAGATTTTAACTTTTACTAAGGTTCAATTGGCAGAAACAATGTTTCTAGGTGAGAGGGTGCAGCAGATCCACTGACTGCAGGGTAGCATTTAAGAACTAATGATGGGAGGAGAGATGTTGAGAATTGATTGCACTTCCTGACACTACAATGCGACTGATACTCTCCCAGTGCCAAGCAGGCAATGTGGGGTTGTGCTTCTGGCGTGACTTCAGTTGTCTATGGCCTTCATTGCCTCTATTACAGCACAAACTCTACACAGCAGCAGTTAGGTTCCTGATGGCATCAGGGTGTTACTGATCAGCATCTTTTTGCTCTTAAAGAACACCAGCCAGTTCACAGCTGAGAGCAAACACTTCCGTGATTTCAGCAGTTTCAGAATACATTGAGGCATTTGAATGGACTCTGTTTGTGCCTTCGGAGAAGCTTATTCCATTATCCCAGGGTGTATCGTTGCCTCCTGATCTATCCAGGTTCCATGTTGGTATTAGTATGAGTATCCCCACAGCACCAATATTAATGGTCAATAGTGAAATGCACAGTCTTGCTTTAGCTTATCAATTTAGGAGCAAATTAATTTCTAGGGCAATGGCAACATATTGAAAGAAAGACATTACAGACCTTGAGGTGTTAATAACCTAATAATGATGAGTCTGCATAAGCTGCAAAATTTGATAATTTATCATACTATAGCAATGATTATATAATAAAGATAGACACTGAATGCTGGAGTACTTAACTCAGCGGGCCAGGCAGCATCTCTGGAGAAAAGGAATAGGCGACGTTTCGGGATGAGACCCTTCTTCAGACTATAGCACTCCACACACATTATGCTTGCAAGTATTTAACTACTCCTCCAAATTAATTTCATGAGGTTAAACAAATCATAAACGATAAATAAAGTTTTTGTTAAAATGATGTTTCGGACATTGCAGTCAATCAGCAAAGGGATAGTATGTAGAAAGGGTTCGTCAGGTATTTGGTCATATATCGACCAGTTGATGTGGGGGAGCATGGCAGAGGCTTTATTATGCATTAGCTTCATGAGGGTAAGCTGCACTGTTTGAAGCTAATTGAGTCCAATTGGCACTGCTGTTCGGCATGTGGCTCTTATTGTGAAATAAAGCACTCATCGATTCACATCAAGCTTCGTTTCACTGAAGGAAGTTTGCTCATTCTGACTTCAAGAGAGAATGAACAATCATTCATGCAAAAGACACAACCGTCTGCTGTAGATCTCTAGAGGATCTCCTGTTACATACCTGGGCTAAGAATAGAAATGCTTAGGCTGCTCATAGGATTACATTTATCCACAGGATGTCGGCATCACCTGCAGTATCGGCATTTATTGTCCATTTCTAATTGCCCTTCAGCTAAGAAGGCAGTAAGTATAGCCATTTTGGTTAGTCTGCAATACAGCAGAGATAGATTCTTTGTTCTCAGGTAGATGAGTTTTCATAACAATCTAATAGCTACATTTCCATCATTCCTGAAACTAGCATTTCTCTTTACTTATTTAGATTTAAAGTACCTCATTTGCCATTTCCTCATTTCTAATTCTGTATATCAATCAATATGTTATTGTACACCCGCCCCCCCCCCCCCCCCAAATGTGGCAGAATAAAATGCCCTTCCTAACAGCAGAGAATTATTCCTTGCCTGCTTTCTTGCATTGTTCCTTGCTGCGTTTTTTTCTCCCACACAGACAAGGAGATTGGATATTAAATGCCCCTCAGATTCCTATTAAATCTTATTGTTGGTGTTGCCCACATTCATTAAATGTATATTTTCAATGTAAGTATACTGCAGTCCATGGGCTTTTCAGCCTGGTTGATTAGGGACCATTGGTGAGTCTGCATTTCGCAAATTGTGCTCAATGCAGGTTACCCTGCGATAGGAAGAATGTCATTAAGTTGGAAAGGCAGTAGAGAAGTTGTACAAGGATATTGCCAGATCTCAAGGGAGAGGTAAGGCAGGGAGACTTTATTCCCTGGAGAGCAGGAGGCTGAGGGATGAGGAAAGCACAGGGTTTTTTACCCAGAGTAGCTGAATCAAGAACCAGAGGATATAGGTTTAAGGCGAGAGGGGAAAGATGTAATAGGAATCTGAGGGGCAACTTTTCACCTGGACGGTTGTGGATATATGGAACAAATTGCCAAAAGAGGTAATTGAGGTAAATGCCATAACAGCATTTAAAATACATTCGCAAGGTACCCAGATGGGAAAGGTTTAAAGAGATATGGGCCAAATGCGAGTAAATGTGTCTAGTTTAGATAGGGCAAGGATAAGTTGAGCTGAAGGCCCTGTTTTCATGTTGTAATGCTCTATGACTCCATGACTAGTTTAGGCACCATCAATTGAAGCCCTGCCCAGTTTATATAACATAACATACCCAAGCCTCCAGGTATCATGTTCAGTTCTTCACTGACTATTATTAGTACAAATGTTGCAGCAGAATACAATCTCTATAACAGGGAAATTGTTATGATACTAGAACCATGAGTTTGATTCACACCACAACAGCTGGGGAATCTAACTTGAAGTAATTACATAAAATCTGGAATTTAAGGGAAAAAGCTAGTTTGAGTCATGATAGCCATGAAAGTACTAGAATGTTGTTAAAAAATGTCTGGTTTATTATTGTTCTCTCTGTGAAGCACATATGTAGATAATGATGAAAGCAATCATCTGCTTTTCTTTTCTGAACAGAACAACTGACAGAAATAAAGCATTTCACCAAGGGATTGTCTGCTGTATATCCATTTTAAGTGCACTCTCCCGACTCTGCCGCTCCCACCTCGTTACCAATGCAACCAGCTAATAACAGACCTTTCTTTCAATGATTGCAGTAGCCATTTATGATATTTCAATTGCAACGAGGATGGGAGAGGGCTTGTCACAATGTGTGATGAGTGGGGGGTTGGGGGCGGGGCTGGAGGAAGTAGAAAGATGTGCCAGTCTGTGATGCAGAGAGGTGAGATGAGACGAGCAATAATTCTTACCTTGGCTGTGTGTGTAAGGTCGTTAATCTTCTTGTAGCATTGATGCCATGTCCTGAGGCAGGGTAAGACTGATTGCATTTATCAGTTCAGATGCACCTTCTGGAGCGGCCACTTTATCTGCTTAGAATCTCAGGTCTTGGCAGAGTGGAATTGGAAGATTCTGGGTTTGCTTTAGAAAATCTTGGTTCTCATCTATAAGACTACAGAGTCAGTAAGCTCTGGGATGCAGTCTCGCTGTGCCGCCACTTATTACGCCACTGTGCTACCCTTCTATCCTTCAGGGAACTTGTTTTACCTAAAATGTGAGGATTATGATAATCCTGGCATTGACTGACAGTGTTGCTCATTAGAGGAGTTTATGTACGGGACAGTACTGTCCATTCTTTTTGAACCAAGACTTCCTCTCAATATTAAGAGAACACCAAGGTGAGTCCCACTGGGCACCCAAAATTACAACAGGCTAATCTCAGAGAGACACTCATTCCTCTCTAAGGTGGTTTATAATCGGAAGTCAGGGAATAATCTGACTGCAGACTGAAGTGGTGGACAAACTGACTCAGACTTTGAAGGTCCAACAAATATGACCCTGGAGTAGCAAAAGAGTCAGAGACCCGGGTTCGATCCTGACTATAGGTACTGTCTGTATTGAGTTTGGACGCTCTCCCCGTGACCTGTGTGGGTTTTCTCTGGGTGCTCCAGTTTTTTTAAATGGTTCAATGGTTCAATGGTCCTTTATTATCACGTATACCGAGGTACAGTGGAATTTGATTAACCATACAGTCATACCAAAAAAGCAACAAGATACAAAACTACATAAATATTAAACATAAACAGCTACCACAGCAGCATGTGAGAATCCCTAGGGCACACAGCATAAGTGGAGTCCCACAGCCAGTTCAATGTCCAGGCCACACACACCCTCCTTCACCGTGATGTGACCAGAGTTGTACCGACTACTGTCACTGTCTCTGCAGTCCCTGTCCACCCGAACAGTCAGAAACCCATCCACACTCGCATTAGACTCTGGGATGTCCTCATGGAGTGATGTCCTCGCAAACACCGAGATCACTGCACTCACGGCACTCCCTCCGAGTCCTCACCAGTGCAGGCAGCATGTCCATCTTGTTTTTCGGTGACCTCACATTCCCCACTGTGATGGAAGGCAAATAACCTTTACCTTCTTCCTCCTTTTCTCCCGCGGTCGGGCGATCGAAACATCTGCAGTCGGAGCGATCGAAGCTCCCTCAGTTGGCGATCAAACCCCCCGCAACGGGGCGATCGAGACTCCCGTGATCGGGGCGGTCGAAGCTCCTGTGTTTGGAGCTCCCGAAATTGATCCCTAACAAAGGGACCGCCAGCTGTGCAATGTTAGGCCGCTATGCAGACGGAGATACGGTACGGAAAAATTTGCATCTCCGTCGAGGGAAGAGATAAAAAATGTTTCCCCAACCCCCTCCCACCCCCCAATACAAAACTAAAGATACACTAAAACATACAAATTAAACAGACTAAAAACAACAAAAGAAGAAAGGGATGAGACAGGTTGTTGGCGAGGCTGCCACTTACGGCGCCACCCGTGACCTGCATGCGTTTTCTCCAGGTGCTCCAGTTTCTTCCCACACTCCAAAGATGTACAGATTTGTAGGTTGATTGGCTTTGTTAAATGTAACTTGTAAATGTAAATTGCCCCTGGCGTGTGTAGGGTAGTGTTACCGTACAGGAATTATGGATTCAGTGGGCCGAAGGGCCTGTTTCCACACTGTAACTCTAAACTAGACTAAACGGCTCTTCTGGATGATTCTGGAGGTTCCTGCAAACTATCTTCCAATCCAAAGTGCAGCTGCTAGCAGCCACCAAATATAATGAGATTCTTTGGATTTCACTGCCTGGTTATAGTCCAGAGTGGGTGCTAAGATGGAGCTCCCAAAGGTGTCCTTCTGTCATTCTGCCTGAGATACTAGGCACATCTACAAGCTTATTTCTAGGTAATTATTCCAGAGGATGCTCAATATGTATTTATTTCAGCAGAACTTTCTGAACAATGATGGAAAACTTTTTTCAAGGGTCCAAAGATAGACAATTCTAAGCAAATAGTTATTATTGATCGTGATTGACAAATTTGAGTAGCAAGAGATACAAACGATGGCTGACATATTTGAGTGCTTGCTCATTTGTACATTGGACTGGTTAACCAGAACAACAATGGCTCTATCATTATTTGCGTGTGTAGGTGGAAAGGAAAGATAAAGAATGTATTGACAGGTAATGTCATCCAATCTATGCTCCAGAAATCATGTCCTGCTTTCAGGAAAATAGGCATGAACATTGAAAAATGCTGCCTCAAACTTAACATGAATGAGAGACATTTGGGCAAAACTGCACAAACAAAAGAGGGACAACTTTTCATGATCATAGAATATACAATTGTACAGCACAAGAACAGCTCCTTCAGCCAATAATGTCCGGGCTGAACATAATGCTAAATTGAACTAATATTCACTGCCTGCATGTGATCCATATCCCTCAATTCCCTAGATATCATTTGCCTATCTAAAAGTATTTTAAATGCCACTATCTTATCTGCCTCTGACCCTGGCAGGATGTTCTGGTTACCCACCATTCTCTGCATTATAAACTTGCCCTGCACATCTGCTTTGAACTTTGCCTCCAGCATGTTAAGGCTCTGCCCACTAATCTTTCATATTGCCATCTTGGAAAAAGGTTTCTGACTGACTGCCCTATCTGTGCCTCTCATGATGTCATTTACTTCTATCAGGTCTCAACAGCCTCTGAACATTTCAGAGAAAACTATCCAAGTTTGTTCAACCTTTCCTCATAGCTAATAACCTCAAATCCAGGCAGAATTCTGGTAACTCTTCTGCATCCTCTACAAAATCTCTAGATCCTTTCTCTAATCGGGCAACAAGAATTGCAGACAATACTCCAAAAGCAGCCTAACTAAAGTCCTATAGAGCTACAATATGGCTTCCAAACTCTTATATTCAATGTCCCAACAAATGAAGGCTAGCATACCATGCATCTTCTTTACCACGCTATCTACACGCATTGCCAATTTCAGGAAGCTATGGTCTTGGACCGCAATATCCCTTTGTAAATCTGTTAAGGGTCTTTCCATTAACTTATTACTCTTCCCTTATAATCTACCTCCCAAATTGCAACACTTCACTCTTGACCAGATAGTTGTCAAAGCAGAGTTTGATCAAGCATGCATTTGTTTGCCTTTCTGATGGCAAATTTGCAATCAAATTGTAATTTTGAGGAGCTATTTGCACAGTAGGTGCAGTTTGAGAAGACATGCTTAAAAAGTTTGAGCTGCATGATTCTCTAGGTCCTTGGTAAGATTGAATCAAAGCCCGAGAGTTGGCTACCCTCCCGTGAATGCGTGTATTTTTACTCATCATGCTGAAGTTTCAAGTACTTCAAAGCAGCCAGTCTATTTAACTCCTTAACATGCTGTTAGATGTTTTCGTTATTTTGATTGGTTCCAGAATTTACATAAATAGTGAATCAACCAGCTACAACATCAAATATCATCTTAAATTGAATATAAAAATATATTTGTCACTCAACCCAATGGGAATTTTGCTCCAGCATATTAAGTCAAATATTATTCAGATCAAGCCACAGTCACAATATTTTAGATTATTCCATCATCCTGATTATTTTATATAACCTACCTTATGGTAACTCAGATTTCACTGTACCTTAACTGGTACATGTGACAATAAACTGACCTTGAAACATTGAAACCTTATCTCTGCTCCAGGGAAATCTAGTTGCAAACTTTTCAATGCTCTCAAAAGGATTGGTATTGAAATACTATATCTATCAAATATACTCACCTTGACTAAAATCTCCGATGAAGGCTCTTTGAATTGAAATGTTATGCCTGTTTCCCTCTCCACAGATGCTGCCCAATCTGCAGAGTACTTCTAGAATTATCTAATTTTTAAAACTTTTTTTTTTATTTTGACCATCTTCCAATGCTATTCCCTGAGAAAGAAAATAGGTAATTTCAACCACTTAATACTTTCGGATTAAATTTCCTTTTTTTTAAAACTATGCAATTATTGTTTTTAGTAATATGTTCTAATGTCCTCAGGTACGAGGATACAGTTCTAATGTGGGCAAGTGAGGTGAATGTAAATGGGCAAAAAGGTTGACATGGACATGATGGGCTGAGAGGCCTGTATCTGTGTTGTACAACTCAACCATGGTTTCAGACCATATTACAGACACAAACATTTGGAATGGATCCAGAAATTAGCTCATGAACAGAGACAGAGAATACAAATTCAAGGGAGTCTTGCAGTTGTCCAAAGTGAGTTATTCCTCAGTATTGGATACAATTACGAGTGCTGCTGTTTGGCAAAGATGCAAAGGGCTTAGAATAGGTGGGATTTAAAGAATGAAGCCAATTATGTGGAGTGACTGGAAAAGATCTTCCACTGTTAACATTGCAGGTACAGACACAATAGACTACAAACTCCTCTCTTGTGCTATAGACTTTGAACATAATGTGGCTGGATCCATCAACGATGGCATTAATGGAGAAAAAGCTTAATCACTTTTGCCATTCAACCTCCATTTTATGCTCTAAATTTGAAATAAATGTATCTATCAATGATGCAATATCACAGGGGCTGTAAAGGCTGAGCGAGTCTCGAACAAGAAGTATCTTTCTCACTGACCATACCAAAATGAGAGCATGTATTTTTTCAGACCAGTAACTTTTCCGAAGTGACCATCCAAGTTTCCTCCAGGTGCTCTGATTTCCTCCCACTGTAAATCACTCCACTGTGTAGATTAGTAACAGAAGAAAGAGTTTACAAGTTGCAAATGTGATGAGGAGGTGAGTGATGTATATGTGTGAGAGAATAAGTTGTCGGGGTGTGGAAAGTAAGTAAAGGAGGGAATGGGAGTACTGGGATTGCTACCTTCAGAACCAGCATGGACACTGTGGCCTTCTTCACTACAAAATTAAAACTAATAGATTTATTTTATTTTCATTTTCCAAAGAAGTTCAAAAGAAATCTTGGTTGTTTATTTAATTCTGGCCCTTGGTTAATGAGATCCATTAAACATTTGATGTCAGGATTATTTAGTGGATTGCAAATTCAATGGAGCAGGTTCCTTAGTGTGTGTATATATATATATATATATATATATATATATATATATGTGTGTGTGTGTGTGTGTGAGTCAGCACCATGTTATCATAATAAGAATGATTTACATGGAAACAGCAGCTGCTAAGACAGATGAAAAGAATTATAATAATAACAAATGAGAATTAAAATTAAATGTTTAAATTAAAGCCTTTTTTACGTAGTCCAGGGATAGAGCGAAACTAGCATCAGATTTTTGTTGCTGCTAAATTGTAATCCTTCTGAAATCTGATGGTTATTCAGAACTAGAAACTGAAGAAAATACTGATTGTCAGCTTTATTTATTACCTTCTGACCACTTGATTTGTTAAGGTCAGACCTATTGTTCGCGTTACTTTTGCTGGGCCTTACAGCAGTAGCAGTGAAATTCCTGATACATTGGTAATCATAACATTTCTTAAATATAATCATAGAGCCAGACAGCACAGCAATGGGCCGTTTAGCCCAACTCATCCATGCAGGCCAAGTTTCCCCATCTAAGCTAGTCCCATTTGCCTGTCTTTGGCCCATATCCCTCTAAACCTTTCCTATCCATGTACTCGTCCAACTGTCTTTAAAAATAATATTTGTACCTGCCTCAACTGCTTCCACTGGCAGGTACACAAAAATGCTGGAGAAACTCAGCGGGTGCAGCAGCATCTATGGAGCGAAGGAAACAGGCAACGTTTCGGGCCGAAACCCTTCTTCAGACTGAGAAACCCGCTGAGTTTCTCCAGCATTTTTGTGTACCTTCGATTTTCCAGCATCTGCAGTTCCTTCTTTAACACTGCTTCCACTGGCAGTTCATTTCATATACCCACCACCTTCTGTGTAAAAATGTTGCCCCTCAGAGGGTCTGAAGGAGGGTCTCGACCCAAAACATCACCCATTCCTTCTCTCCAGAGATACTGCCTGTCCCGCTGAGTTATTCCAGCATTTTATGTCTATCTAAAAATGTTGCCCCTCAGGTTCCTATTAAATCAGGGGTTCCCAACCTTTTTCGTCCTGTTTACCCCTGGCAACTTTAATTGCACATAACAATTATTTCACTTATTTATGAACAACTAATGATGGACAGATACCGGTATACCTGAACCAAACACCGTCAGTCAATGAGAAAATACAAATCCAGAATCAACAAATTTACCCCCTGTGTAGGCAATATTTACCCTCTATAAATTTACCCCAGGTTGGGATCCCTAGTATTAAATCTTTCCTGTTCACATTAAGCCGATGTCCTCCAGCTCTTGATTCCCTTGCCCTGGAAAAAAGACTGTGAATTCCCCCTGTCTATTCCTGGCATGATCATAAGACGCCTTCATAAGATCGTCCCTCAGCCTCCTACACTCAAAGCAATAAAATATTAGCCTGCCCAACCTCTCGCTGTTGCTCATGCACCTGAATCCTGACAACATCTTCCCAAATATTTTCTGTGGCCTTTTCAGCTTTATTCTTATTCTTTCAAGCAGTATGAAAATGCTTGCATTTCCACAGTGGCCTTCTTTTCCCATTGTGGTGCATATTTTGTATGCACTTCAGACATTCTATGTTTGAACGTTTTCCAACCTCATGGTGCCCAGGTGGAATATTCTGCGTTTGCAATCATCACAGGGAGAGGAAATCGTTTCTACTGCAGATGTTGACTGCTTTTACAGGACAACTTTAATTAAACACTGTTTATCAAGTTAGAAGTTAACCTTGGGCGTAAACAAGTTTTTCAACTTCTGGCAAGATTTTTGGTGACAGGCACAGAATGATGCACTCCCTGCAGAAGACAAGTTAAATGATCATTCATTGAAAATATGAGACACATGGCATTGTAGTGCAACAATTATGGAAAATGTCAATCTCATGTATTGAAACAATGCTCTGTTGGATTTAATGGTACATTCATTATATTGCTGACTGCTATTCCAGAGACCTGGATGGATTATCCAGAGCGTCTGTCTTTGAATCCCTTTGAGGGAGATTTAAGATTGGAATTCAATTTAGGAATGAATGAATGAATGAATGAATGAATGAATAAATAAGTTTATTGGCCAAGTATGTACATATACAAGGAATGCTCCGCTTGCAAGTAACATCACGACATACAGTAAACCATTAAGAATAAAACATAAAACATTAAGAATAAAACATTATAGTTTAAACATGTGAAAGGAATGAAATGAAATACCAGAGCAAAAGGAGGCTACAGACTTTTGGTTATTGAGTAGAGCTACTGCTCGTGGAAAAAAAGCTTTTTTTATGTCTGGCTGTGGTGGCTTTGACGGTCCGGACTCGCCTACCAAGGGAAGTGGTTCAAAGAGTTTGTGTCCAGGGTGAGAGGGGTCAGAGATGATCTTACCCACTCGCTTCCTGGCCTTTGCGGTGTACAGTTCATCAATGGGGGAAAGTTGCAGCTAACAACCTTCTCAGCTGATCGAATGATTCGCTGCAGCGTCCGGATGTCGTGCATGGTGGCTGAGCCAAACCAGACCATGATGGAGAAGGTGAGGACAGACTTAACGATGGCCGTATAGAATTGGACCATCATTATCTGTGGCAGATTGTGTTTCCTCAGCTGCCGCAGGAAGTACATCCTTTGTTTGGCCTTTTTGACTGTGGAGTCGATGGTGGCCCCCATTTAAGGTCCTTGGAGATGATGATTCCAAGGAAATTAAAGGACTCCACAGATCTATTAGTACAAGTGCTTATGAAATTTTGGATTAGCTACAGAAACCTAGATAATTAACCAGTCAAAAACTGTTACAGTACATAATTCTTACAGTACAAGAGGCCATTTAGCACTTCAAATATATTCCAGTTTCAACTAATCCAACTAGGGGGCGACACAGTGGAGCATGGTGGAGTTGCTGCCTTACAGCGCCAGAGACCTGAGTTCGAATCTGACAACGGCTGCTCTCTATATGGAGTTTGTACTTTCTCCCTGTGACTGTGTGGGTTTTCTCCAGGTGCTCTGGTTTCCTTCCATACTCCAAAAACGTACAGGTTTGTAGGTTAATTTGCTTCTGTATAGAGATAGTGTACGGGGTGATCACTGGTCGGATTTGGTGGGCCTAAGGGCCTGTTTCTTCATTCTCTAGAGTCTAGAGAGTCTAGTGTAATCTTGTCGGTCCTGCTCTTTACCCACAATCTTGCAAATTATTCTCTCCAATTTCATCGTGAACTCGTCCTCCTCTGTTAAATCTCCTCGCGACCTTCTTAGTTCTGTGGAGAACGGTCCCAACTTTTCTTTTCTTTTTTTTTTTTGAAAATATTTTTTATTGGAGATATGTACACAACATATTATCATTATTACCAGTCTTACATTTTTAAATTGATAATATTGTCAATTATTATTACATTGTCTCCAATACCTTTTGCCTTTTTTTTGTTTTTTTTAAACTAGATAGAACTAAAAAGCTAGATGAAGTAAAGAAAGAAAAGAGAAAGAAAGGAAAAAAAAAAAAAAAAAAAACAGAAAAGAAAAAGATAGTTAAAGAAGAATGGAAACATTTATTAAGATAAAAAACTTCGTTCGAGATATATTCGTACATTTCAGAGTATAACATTTCATCCATTCTTTAGCCCGAGTGTTAGTCAGGTTCCCGTGCTGAACCATTCTGACCCTTTAAATAATCAATAAAGGGAGACCATATTCCCACGAATAATTCCTGTTTGTCCAACAGGGAAAATCTGATTCTTTCCACATTTAAGGTCTCCGTCATTTCTATAATCCACATTTTGATTGTGGGGGTTATAGGGCCTTTCCAAAATTTTAGAATTATTTTTTTTCCCGTTATTATACTATAATCAATAAAGTTTCTTTGTGTTGTTGTAAATGTTTGATTTAATTCTAATGTTCCGAGTATTATTAATTTTGGATCCGGGTCCAATTGTGTGCTGGTCACTTTAGATATTATACTGAAAATATTTACCCAGAATTTTTTAATTTTTATACAGTTTGCAAACATATGAGATAAGTTAGCTTCTAAATGTTGACATTTATCACATATAGGTGAGATATGTTGAAAGATTTTATGTAATTTTGTTTTTGAATAATGTAACCTATGTATTACTTTAAATTGTATTAAAGAATGTCTGGCATTTAATGAACATTGATGTATGTGTTGTAAACTTTCTTCCCAAGTATCTTTCGTTATTATTTGATTTAATTCTTTTCCCCATGTTTTTCTGTGTAAGTCCATCGATGGAATGTCACTGTCTAATAAAATATTATATATATAAGATATTATTTTTTCTGTATTAGGATGTTTATTCCAACATTCATCAAGAATTTCTGAATTTCTAATTCGAAAATTTTGAGTATTCGATTTTACATAATCTCTGAGTTGAAGATATCTGAAAAAATCAAGTCCATAAGTCTGTTGCAACTCCTGAAATGTAAGAAAAGTGCCTTCCTTGTAAAGTTGTCCCATATTTTTAATTCCATAATTCTTCCATTGTGTAAAACCCCTGTCCAACCATGAGGGTTTAAACAAAAGGTTATTCACTTTTGGAAGAAAAAGTGATGTTATCTAATTTTAATGTCTTTTTTAATTGTTTCCAAATTCATATAGCACTAAATATTATAGGGTTTTCCATATACATTTTTTTGTTTAATTTAGACGTAGCAAATTATATCGAGCCGATATCAAAAGGTAAACAATCTTCCTTTTCCATTTTTAACCAATCTGGTTGTTGATCTATTTCTTCCAACCAGAAATTCATATTTTTAATATTAACTGCCCAAAAATAAAACAGAAAGTTTGGTAAAACCAAGCCTCCATTTATTTTTGATTTACACAAATGTCTTTTGTTTATCCTATGATTCTTATAATCCCAGATAAAATCATTAACAATGGAATCCAATTTTTTTTTTAAGTTTTTTGACAAATATATCAGAATTGTCTGAAAAAGGTATAATATTTGCAGTAAAAAAATCATTTTTATGGCATTAATTTTGCCAACCATTGAGATAGGAAGTGTTTTCCAATATTGAATATTCTTATGTAGTTTGTTCAGTAATGGGGGAAAATTTGAACAATTAGAACCATAGAAAAAAATTGGTGCAGGAGTAGGCCATTCGGACCTTCAAGCCAGCACTGCCATCCAATATGATCATGGCTGATCATCCAAAATCAGTCTCCTGTTCCTCCTTTCTCCCCATATATCTTGGTTCCGTTAGCCCTCAGAGCTCTATCTAACTCTCTCTTGAAAACATCCAGTGAATTGGCCTCCACTGCCTTCTGTGGCCGAGAATTCCACAGATTCATAACTCTCTGGGTGAAAACGTTTCTTCCTCGTCTCAGTCATAAATGGCCTACCCCTTATTCTTAAACTGTGACCTCTGGTTCTGGACTCCCCCCAACATTGGGAACATTTTTCCTGCATCTAACTTGAGGAAGAACATTCTTGCTATTGAGGGAGTGTAGCTTAGGTTCACAAGTTTAATTTCCGGGATGGAGGGACTGTCATATGATGAAAGAATGGAGCGACAGGGCTTGTATTCACTGAATTTAGAAGGATGAGAAGGGTTCTTATAGACACATATACAATTATTAAGGGATATGACACGCTAGATGCAGGAAACGTTCCCGATGTTGGGGGAGTACAGAAACATGGGCCACAGTTTAAGAATAAGGGGTAGGCCATTTAGAACTGAGATGAGGAAAAACGTTTTCACACAGAAAGCTGTGAATTTGTGGAATTCTCTGCCGCAGATGGATGCATTCAAAAGAGAGTTTGATAGAGCTCTTAGGGTTAGTGGAATCAAGGGGTATGGGGAGAAGGCAGGAATGGGGTACTGATTGTGGATGATCAGCCATGATCACATTGAATGGCGCTGCTGGCTTGAAGGGCTGAATGGCCTACCCTTGCACCTATTGTCAATGTATCTATGTATCTATGTAAGATCCTCTCATCCTTCTAAATTCCAGTGAATATATACAACAATTGGTTGTTGCTATGTTTGAGCTGTGGAAGATCCTGTGAATGGGTCCCATCATCTGAACATTGCATTGAGAATAAAACCGTGAAGCTGGAGAAGCTTGCTAGGAAGACTGCGGAAAGATGTTTGACCTGTTTCGGGGTCCTGCATTGTTTCCAACTTCCTTTCGTGAACAGGAGTGCCGCTCTTGAAATTGCAACATGCTCCATCAAAATGCGTGGTCAAGTGGCACAAATGAGAAAAATGACTGCACTGTGAAAACATGTGTGCCGATCAAAGTGATGAATATCAGGAATGGTGGATGACTGTTTGCATGGTAGTGTGCAATGTGTATTACAATGGAATAGGTCTGACATTTACAAGATGAAACAGGGTCATTTTTCTTGAGCGGGAAGCAATTAAATACTAAAACACATCTCAAGAACATGGTCCTGTGTCAGAGGGGATTATTCTGAATTGCTGATCACCAGTGAGGAGGAAATTGGAATTCTGTGTTTGACTTTCGGTGATCAAAAATGCATGCAACAATAAAGAAATAGTTGACAAGAAAAGATCTATTGTTCCTTGTAAGCTTATACCATTCAGTTGTGCAGCCCAGCCCACATGGCACTTTGCTCACTACCCCCTCTGTCATATCAAAGGAAGGATGAAAAATGTGTAAAAATCTAATCCAGTTGTGAAGAAAATTCCTCACTGATCTTTTTAGATAATCCAGAAAACCAACTGACTCAGATAAACGTTATCGGCTTCATATCTCTCTTTAGACCTTTAGACTTTAGGGGTACAAAGAGGAAACAGGCCCTATGGCCCAGTGAGTCCGTGCTGACCAGCGATCACCCTGTTCTTCTTAGGCCCCCTTCGGTCACGGCTGGCCACGGGTGTCTCCAGGGTGGGAGGATGCCAGTGCATGTCTTTGTTTAATGTGGGGAGACTGGTGCACAGACAGCCACCACACGGTCCTTGACAGATCTGGGTCAGGATCCAGTGGCATGGAGTCCAAGACGACCGGAGACCCTGGTCGCCGGCAGCCTTCATCCGCCTTCCCAGCTGTTGTGATGCTCCACTAAGGGCAGCCATCATCCTCCGCCTGTTCCACGGTTGAGGTCTTGGTCGGATTGCTCTTTGTCAGAGTCCTCCCCCTCGACCCTACCGCCATGGGTGGCCCTGCCAAGTTCATGAGAGTTTATTGTCTTGTGTCCCTGATAGGACAATGAAATTCTTGCTTTGCTTTAGCACACCAGAACATAGTAGGCACGAATACAGAACAGATCAGTGTGTCCATATACTATTGTATAAATATATACACACATGAATAAATAAACTGATAAAGTGCAAATAAACAGATTATGGACTATTAATGTTCAGAGTTTGGCTGAGCCGAGTTTAATAGCCTGATGGCTGTGGGGAAGTAGCTAACCCTGAACATGGTCGTTGCAGTCTTCAGGCTCCTGTACCTTCTACCTGAAGGTAGTGGGGAGATGAGTGTATGGCTCCAGGAGCATGGCTCCAGACGGCATCACTCTCAGGATCTCAGGATCACACAAGGTTCTCCACCACGACAAGGTGACAATCCACGGAGATCACCCTGTACACTAGCACTATCCTACACACTAGTGACAATTTACAATTTTAGCCAATTAACCTACAATTAACCTACAAACCCATACGTCTTTGGAGCGTAGGAGGTAACCAGAGCACCCAGAGAAAACCCATGCGGTCACAGGGAGAACATGCAAATTCTATACAGATAGCACCCATAGTGAAGATCGAACCCAGGTCTCTGATGCTGTCAGGTAGCAACTCTACCACTGTGCCATTGTGCTGCCCCCAATTTGCCGCCATGTGCTCTAATACAAGGTGATCTCCACCTGATCCATAAAACGTCAGACTGATTGAAGAGTTGTGATGTTGGCTGCAGAAACCCAAGTCAATGAATTGACACAATACAGAATTGTTGCACTTCAGAAGGAGGCCATTCAGCCCATCAAACATGCTCCAGCTCCAAGGTGTTGTCTTGTCCAACCATTTCTTTACCCACAATTCTGAAAATTATTCTCTCCAATTTAATGTTATGAGGGGGAATGACGGCGAGGTATTAGATGTAAATGCATTATCATGCAATGCGCACAGATTGCTCGGAGGAATTCTCTCTAATGAACCCATTCTCCTCTGTGAATCTCCTCGCAACCTTCTTATTTCTGAGGAAAACAGTCCTAGCTTTTCCATTTGTGGTCAAAATCCCTCTTCTTTCAGACATGCAGTTAAAAAAAAAAAACACTGTCAGGGGAAGTCAGTGAATCTCCACGTTGAACCTGACTCTGCAATACAACATTTCGAACAGTACCATGGATCTGTTTCTTTTCCTAATTCCGATTTGCTCTAAAGTCTTTTTTTTTTAAAGACTTTTTTTAAATGTTACCATCTTGCAGAATTTACATGTAACTTATGTATAATTCATGTGTCATTTATGTTTTGGGGTGTTGTCTGAGCCAATGTGCCTGTGATGGTGCTGCAAGCAAGATTTTCATTGTAACTGTATCTCAATGAATTTTGCATATGGTAATAAACTCAACTTGACTTGACGTTGTAGTTTCTCTGAACTCATTCCATCAAAATGTTGTCTAATAATCTAATAGTAAATAGTGAAATAGTGTAAGAAGGAACTGCAGATACTGGTTTACACCAAAGATAAACACAAAATACTGGAGTAACTTAACGAGAGAGGCAGCATCTCTGGATAGACATTTCAAAATAATGGCTTTAACTATCCACTATTAGATAGTAAATTTAATCTGTCCATTATCTTATAAAGTTTAATCAAAATATGACTGCTAACACTGCATACCTCCTACAGCTACAGCTCAGTGTAAAGGACAGGTAAGTGTGTTATGAGGGGCAATGATGGTGAGATATTAAATGTAAATGCCATTTTCTTGCAATCTGAACAGGGTGCTGGGCGGCAATTAGAATCAAGCAGTCTTGTAGCAGGAAATCAGGCCTTTCAGCCCATTGAGTCAATTCTGGCCATCAAGCATCCATTTACTCTAATCCAAAGGATAGAAGAAATCTGAACATTGCATTGAAAATAAATTTACACCTTCTGTGTAAAAATGTTGCCCCTCAGAGGGTCTGAAGGAGGGTCTCGACCCAAAACATCACCCATTCCTTCTCTCCAGAGATACTGCCTGTCCCGCTGAGTTATTCCAGCATTTTATGTCTATCTAAAAATGTTGCCCCTCAGGTTCCTATTAAATCAGGGGTTCCCAACCTTTTTCGTCCTGTTTACCCCTGGCAACTTTAATTGCACATAACAATTATTTCACTTATTTATGAACAACTAATGATGAACAGATACCGGTATACCTGAACCAAACACCGTCAGTCAATGAGAAAATACAAATCCAGAATCAACATATTTACCCCCTGTGTAGGCAATATTTACCCTCTATAAATTTACCCCAGGTTGGGATCCCTAGTATTAAATCTTTCCTGCTCACCTTAAGCCGATGTCCTCCAGTTCTTGATTCCCTTGCCCTGGAAAAAACACTGTGAATTCCCCCTGTCTATTCCTGGCATGATCATAAGGCGCCTTCATAAGATCGTCCCTCAGCCTCCTACACTCAAAGCAATAAAATATTAGCCTGCCCAACCTCTCGCTGTTGCTCATGCACCTAAATCCTGACAACATCTTCCCAAATATTCTCTGTGGCCTTTTCAGCTTTATTCTTATTCTTTCAAGCAGTATGAAAATGCTTGCATTTCCACAGTGGCCTTCTTTTCCCATTGTGGTGCATATTCTGTATGCACATCAGACATTCTATGTTTGAACGTTTTCCAACCTCTTGGTGCCCAGGTGGAATATTCTGCGTTTACAATCATCACAGGGAGAGGAAATCGTTTCTACTGCAGATGTTGACTGCTTTTACAGGACAACTTTAATTAAACACTGTTTATCAAGTTAGAAGTTAACCTTGGGCGTAAACAAGTTTTTCAACTTGTGGCAAGATTTTTGGTGACAGGCACAGAATGATGCACTCCCTGCAGAAGACAAGTTAAATGATCATTCATTGAAAATATGAGACACATGGCATTGTAGTGCAACAATTATGGAAAATGTCAATCTCATGTATTGAAACAATGCTCTGTTGGATTTAATGGTACATTCATTATATTGCTGACTGCTATTCCAGAGACCTGGATGGATTATCCAGAGCGTCTGTCTTTGAATCCCTTTGAGGGAGATTTAAGATTGGAATTCAATTTAGGAATGAATGAATGAATGAATGAATGAATGAATGAATAAATAAGTTTATTGGCCAAGTATGTACACATACAAGGAATGCTCCGCTTGCAAGTAACATCACGACATACAGTAAACCATTAAGAATAAAACATAAAACATTAAGAATAAAACATTATAGTTTAAACATGTGAAAGGAATGAAATGAAATACCAGAGCAAAAGGAGGCTACAGACTTTTGGTTATTGAGTAGAGCTACTGCTCGTGGAAAAAAAAGCTTTTTTTATGTCTGGCTGTGGTGGCTTTGACGGTCCGGACTCGCCTACCAAGGGAAGTGGTTCAAAGAGTTTGTGCCCAGGGTGAGAGGGGTCAGAGATGATCTTACCCACTCGCTTCCTGGCCTTTGCGGTGTACAGTTCATCAATGGGGGGAAAGTTGCAGCTAACAACCTTCTCAGCTGATCAAATGATTCGCTGCAGCGTCCGGATGTCGTGCTTGGTGGCTGAGCCAAACCAGACCATGATGGAGAAGGTGAGGACAGACTTAACGATGGCCGTATAGAATTGGACCATCATTATCTGTGGCAGATTGTGTTTCCTCAGCTGCCGCAGGAAGTACATCCTTTGTTTGGCCTTTTTGACTGTGGAGTCGATGGTGGCCCCCCATTTAAGGTCCTTGGAGATGATTATTCCAAGGAAATTAAAGGACTCCACAGATCTATTAGTACAAGTGCTTATGAAATTTTGGATTAGCTACAGAAACCTAGATAATTAACCAGTCAAAAACTGTTATAGTACATAATTCTTACAGTACAAGAGGCCATTTAGCACTTCGAATATATTCCAGTTTCAACTAATCCAACTAGGGGGCGACACAGTGGAGCATGGTGGAGTTGCTGCCTTACAGCGCCAGAGACCCGAGTTCGAATCTGACAACGGCTGCTCTCTATATGGAGTTTGTACTTTCTCCCTGTGACTGTGTGGGTTTTCTCCAGGTGCTCCGGTTTCCTTCCATACTCCAAAAACGTACAGGTTTGTAGGTTAATTTGCTTCTGTATAGAGATAGTGTACGGGGTGATCACTGGTCGGATTTGGTGGGCCTAAGGGCCTGTTTCTTCATTCTCTAGAGTCTAGAGAGTCTAGAGTGTAATCTTGTCGGTCCAGCTCTTTACCCACAATCTTGCCAATTATTCTCTCCAATTTCATCGTTGACTCGTCCTCCTCTGTTAAATCTCCTCGCGACCTTCTTAGTTCTGTGGAGAACGGTCCCAACTTTTCTTATCTGATCATGTGGACAAAAAAAAAAATCTTCCAGAGACACTGTTAAAAAATCCCGCAGTGTCTTTTGAAATTTTGAGAAAAATCCTGAGGCAATTTAAGACTAAAGCAGAAGAAACTTGAGTCGTTTAACCAATTAAAAAAAACATAGATTATTAATTTGAGATTATTTTTGAGATACATCATGGAAACAGGCCATTCTGGCCCACTAAATCCATGCCGACATTCAAAAAACCCATGCACACACATTCTATGTCATCCCACTTTCTCATCCACTCCCTACACATTGGAAGCAATTTACACGGGCCAATTAACAAATATGAATATCTTTGGGATCTAGGAGGAAACCGGAGCACCCAGAGAAAACCAACGCAGTCACAAAGAGAATGTACAAACTTTTGTTTTAGAAAGATGAGGGGGAGACCTCATTGAAAGGTACCGAATAGTGAAAGGCCTGGATAGAGTGGATTTGGAGAATATATTTCCACATGTGGGAAAGTCTAGGTCCAGAGGCCATAGCCTCAGAATATAAGGACCTATCTTTAGAACAGAGACGTTGAGGAATTTCTTTAGTCAGAGGATGGTGTTTATGAATCTACACTGATAGCATATATCTTGGTTCCGTTAGCCCTCAGAGCTCTATCTAACTCTCTCTTGAAAACATCCAGTGAATTGGCCTCCACTGCCTTCTGTGGCCGAGAATTCCACAGATTCACAACTCTCTGGGTGAAAACGTTTCTTCCTCGTCTCAGTCATAAATGGCCTACCCCTTATTCTTAAACTGTGACCTCTGGTTCTGGACTCCCCCCAACATTGGGAACATTTTTCCTGCATCTAACTTGTCCAATCCCTTAAGAATTTTATATGTTTCTATAAGAGGGCAACATTAGAGCACATGATATTTGGGGTAGGGTATTGACATGGATAGAAAATTGGTTGGCAGACGGCCAGGGACCGTTGCAGAAGGAGGAGCAGCGTCCGGGTAGGGAGTAGTTAAACGGCGTGGGGCTTTGCTTTCCAGAAACCCAGGGACCGTTGCAGAAGGAGGAGCAGCGTCCGGGTAGGGAGTAGTTAAACAGCGCGGGGCTTTGCTTTCCAGACACCCAGGGACCGTTGCAGAAGGAGGAGCAGCGTCCGGGTAGGGAGTAGTTAAACAGCGCGGGGCTTTGCTTTCCAGACGCCCAGGGACCGTTGCAGAAGGAGGAGCAGCGTCCGGGTAGGGAGTAGTTAAACAGCGCGGGGCTTTGCTTTCCAGACGCCCAGGGACCGTTGCAGAAGGAGGAGCAGCATCCGGGTAGGGAGTAGTTAAACAGCGCGGGGCTTTGCTTTCCAGACGCCCAGGGACCGTTGCAGAAGGAGGAGCAGCGTCTGGGTAGGGAGTAGTTAAACAGTGCGGGGCTTTGCTTACCAGACGCCCAGGGACCGTTGCAGAAGGACCAAAACTGCAACGTTCCATTCAAGTTTCCTATAAGTGAGGAAGCCGCTGATTGGTGGAAGAGGACCAAGAGAAAGCAGCTGATTGGTGGAAGAGGACAAAGAGAAAGCAGCTGATTTCCTCCACCAGTTTTGTATTGTATCCAGGGTAAGGGGGGAAGTATGAGTGCCAGGGCAGTTTACTGTTCTGGATGTCAGATGTGGGAGGTCATGGAGTCTGATACCCCTCCAGACGTTCACATCTGTGTCAGGTGCATAGAGATGGGGTTCCTAAGGGACCGTGTTAGGAAACTGGAGCAGCAGCTCGATGTAGCTGCTCCTCTGTCTGATCAGGGAGAGTGAGGAGGTCATAGAAAAGAGTTATAGGGAGGTGGCCACTCCAAGACCACGGGAGGCAGACAAGTGGGTCACGGTTAGGAAGGGCAAGGGGCAGAGGCAGGGACTAGTGAGTACCCCGGTGGCTGTACACCTTGAAAATAAGTACTCCTGTTTGAGTACTGTTGGGGGGGACAGCCTTCCTGCGGGTAGCAACAGCGGCCGGGCCTCCGGCACAGAGACCAGCCCTATTGCTCAGAAGGGTAGGGAAAAGAAGAGGAGGGCAATAGTAGTAGGGGACTCTATGGTTAGGGGGTCGGATAGGCGATTCTGTGGACGCAGTCAGGAGACCTGAATGGTAGTTTGCCTCCCAGGTGCCAGGGTCAGGGATGTGTCTGAACGCGTCCAAGATATCCTGAAATTGGAGGGAGAGGAGCCTGAGGTTGTGGTACATATAGGTACCAATGACATAGGTAGAAAAAGAGAAGAGGTCTTGAAAGGAGAATTTAGGGAGTTGGGAGGAGAGTTAAGGAGAAGGTCTACAAAGGTAACAATCTCAGGATTACTACCTGTGCCACGTGACGGTGAGAGTAGGAATGGAGTGAGGTGGAGGATAAATGCGTGGCTGAGGAACTGGTGCAGCGGGCAGGGATTCAAATTTCTGGATCATTGGGATTTCTTTTGGGGAAGGAGTGACCTGTACAGAAAGGACGGGTTGCACTTGAACCCGAGGGGGACCAATATCCTGGCGGGGAGATTTGCAAAGGCTACTGGGGAGACTTTAAACTAGAACGGTTGGGGGGAGGGACTCAAATAGAGAAAGCTAGTGGAAAATGTGGGAGGCAGGAGGCAGAGAAGGGAAGCACTCGGACCCAAAATGTAGGGGAGAAAGAAGAAAAAGATAATAAACAGAGAATAAGTGGTGGTGGGTTTCTTAAATGTGTATATTTTAATGCTAGGAGCATTGTAAGAAAGGTGGATGAGCTTAGAGCCTGGATTGACACCTGGAAGTATGATGTTGTGGCGATCAGTGAAACATGGTTGCAGGAGGGCTGTGATTGGCAAATAAATATTCCAGGATTTCGTTGCTTCAGGGGTGATAGAATTGGAGGGGCAAGAGGTGGGGGTGTTGCATTGCTTGTCAAGGAAGATATTACAGCAGTGCTTTGGCAGAATAGATTAGAGGGCTCGTCTAGGGAGGCTATTTGGGTGGAACTGAGAAATGGGAAAGGTGTAGCAACACTTATAGGGGTGTATTATAGACCGCCAAATGGGGAGCGAGAATTGGAAGAGCAAATATGTAAGGAGATAGCAGATATTAGTAGTAAGCACAAGGTAGTGATTGTGGGAGATTTCAATTTTCCACACATAGACTGGGAAACACATTCTGTAAAAGGGCTGGATGGTTTGGAGTTTGTAAAATGTGTGCAAGATAGTTTTTTGCAGCAATACATAGAGGTACCTACTAGAGAAGGGGCAGTGCTGGACCTCCTGTTAGGAAATGAGACAGGGCAGCTGGCGGAGGTATGCGTCGGGGAGCACTTCGGGTCCAGTGATCACAATACCATTAGTTTCAATATAATTATGGAGAGGGTCAGAACTGGACCTAGGGTTGAGATTTTTGTTTGGAGAAAGGCTAACTTTGAGGAGATGCGAAAGGATTTAAAAGGAGTGAATTGGGACATGTTGTTTTATGGGAAGGATGTAGAAGAAAAATGGAGGACATTTAAGGGTGAAATTTTAAGAGTACAGAATCTTTATGTCCCTGTTCGGTTGAAAGGAAATAGTAAAAAAATGGAAAGAGCCATGGTTTTCAAGGGAAATTGGACACTTGGTTCGGAAAAAGAGAGAGATCTACAATAATTATAGGCAGCATGGAGTAAATGAGGTGCTTGAGGAGTATAAAGAATGTAAAAAGAATATTAAGAAAGAAATTAGAAAAGCTAAAAGAAGATATGAGGTTGCTTTGGCAAGTAAGGTGAAAGTAAATCCAAAGGGTTTCTACAGCTATATTAATAGCAAAAGGATAACGGAATAAAATCGGTCCATTAGAGAGTCAGAGTGGACAGCTATCTGCAGAGCCAAAAGAGATGGGGGAGATATTGAACAATTTCTTTTCTTCGGTATTCACGAAGGAGAAGGATATGGAATTATGTGAGGTAAGGGAAACGAGCAGAGTAGCAATGGAAACTGTGAGATTCAAAGAAGAGGAGGTGCGGACACTTTTGAAAAATATGAAAACGGATAAGTCTCCAGGTCCTGACAGGATATTCCCTAGGACATTGAGGGAAGTTAGTGTAGAAATAGCAGGGGCTATGACAGAAATATTTCAAATGTCATTAGAAATGGGAATAGTGCCGGAGGATTGGCGTACTGCGCATGTTGTTCCGTTGTTTAAAAAGGGTTCGAAGAGTAAACCTAGCAATTATAGACCTGTTAGTTTGACGTCAGTGGTGGGCAAATTAATGGAAAGGATACTTAAAGATAATATATATAAGCATCTGGATAAGCAGGGTCTGATTAGGAACAGTCAACATGGATTTGTGCCTGGAAGGTCATGCTTGACTAATCTTCTTGAATTTTTCGAAGAGGTTACTAGGGAAATTGATGAGGGTAAAGCAGTGGATGTTGTCTATATGGACTTCAGTAAGGCCTTTGACAAGGTTCCTCATGGAAGGTTGGTTAAGAAGATTCAATTGTTGGGTATTAATGGTGGAGTAGCAAGATGGATTCAACAGTGGCTGAATGGGAGATGCCAGAGAGTAATGGTGGATGGCTGTTTGTCAGGTTGGAGGCCGGTGACTAGTGGGGTGCCTCAGGGGTCTGTGTTGGGTCCACTGTTGTTTGTCATGTACATCAATGATCTGGATGAAGGTGTGGAAAATTGGATTAGTAAGTATGCAGATGATACTAAGATAGGTGGTGTTGTGGTTAATGAAGTAGATTTTCAAAGTCTACAGAGAGATTTAGGCCATTTGGAAGAGTGGGCTGAAAGATGGCAGATGGAGTTTAATGCTGACAAATGTGAGGTGCTACATCTCGGCAGGACAAATCAAAATAGGACGTACACGGTAAATGGTAGCGAATTGAGGAATGCAGTTGAACAGAGGGATCTAGGAATAACTGTGCATAGTTCCCTGAAGGTGGAATCTCATGTAGATAGGGTGGTAAAGAAAGCTTTTGGTGTGCTGGCCTTTATAAATCAGAGCATTGAATATAGAAGTTGGGATGTAATGTTAAAATTGTACAAGGCATTGGTGAGGCCAATTCTGGAGTATGGAGTACAATTTTGGTCGCCTAATTATAGGAAGGATGTCAGCAAAATAGAGAGAGTACAGAGGTGATTTACTAGAATGTTGCCTGGGTTTCAGCAACTAAGTTACAGAGAAAGGTTGAACAAGTTAGGTCTTTATTCTTTGGAGCGCAGAAGGTTAAGAGGGGACTTGATAGAGGTCTTTAAAATTATGAGCGGGTTAGACAGAGTGGACGTGGATAAGCTTTTCCCATTGAGAGTAGGGAAGATTCAATGACTTGAGAATTAAGGGACAGAAGTTTAGGGGGAACATTAGGGGGAACTTCTTTACTCAGAGAGTGGTAGCTGTGTGGAATGAGCTTCCAGTGGAAGTGGTGGAGGCAGGTTCGATGTTATCCTTTAAAAATAGATTGGATGGGTATATGGATGGGAAAAGAATGGAGGGTTATGGTCTGAGTGCAGGTAGATGGGACTAGGGGGAAGTATTTATTTTTAATTTAAAAAATAAAAAAATAATTTTTTTTTAAATGTTCGGCACGGACTTGAAGGGCCGAGATGGCCTGTTTCCGTGCTGTTATGGTTATATGGTTATATGGTTATATGGTAATGGGTCCCTTTCAGGATGGCAGGCAGTGACTAGTGGAATGCCACAAGGCTCGGTGCTGGGACTGCAGCTTTTTTACAACATACATTAATGATTTAGATGAAGGAATTAAAAGTAACATTCGCAAATTTTCAGATGACACAAAGCTGGCTGGCAGTGTGAACTGTGAAGAGGATGCTATGAGGATGCAGAGTGACTTGGACAGGTTGGGTGAGTGGGCAGATGCATGGCAGATGCAGTATAATGTGGATAAATGTGAGGTTATCCACTTTGGAGGCAAGAACAGGAAGGTAGATTATTATCTGAATGGTGTCAGGTTAGGAAAAGGGGAAGTACAACAAGACCTGGGTGTCCTAGTACATCAGTCATTGAAGGTAAGCATACAGGTACAACCGGCAGTGAAGAAAGCTAATGGCATGTTGGCCTTCATAAAGATTGGAGTTGAGTATAGGAGCAAAGAAATCCTTCTGCAGTTGTACAGACCATACCTGGAGTATTGTGTGCAGTTTTGGTCTCCTAATTTGAGGAAGAACATTCTTGCTATTGAGGGATTGTAGCTTAGGTTCACAAGTTTAATTTCCGGGATGGCGGGACTGTCATATGATGAACGAATGGAGCGACAAGGCTTGTATTCACTGAATTTAGAAGGATGAGAAGGGTTCTTATAGAAACATATAAAATTATTAAGGGATATGACACGCTAGATGCAGGAAACGTTCCCGATGTTGGGGGAGTACAGAAACATGGGCCACAGTTTAAGAATAAGGGGTAGGCCATTTAGAACTGAGATGAGGAAAAACGTTTTCACACAGAAAGCTGTGAATTTGTGGAATTCTCTGCCTCAGATGGATGCATTCAAAAGAGAGTTTGATAGAGCTCTTAGGGTTAGTGGAATCAAGGGGTATGGGAAGAAGGCAGGAATGGGGTACTGATTGTGGATGATCAGCCATGATCACATTGAATGGCTTGAAGGGCTGAATGGCCTACCCTTGCACCTATTGTCAATGTATCTATGTATCTATGTAAGATCCTCTCATCCTTCTAAATTCCATTGAATGTATACAACAATTGGTTGTTGCTACGTTTGAGCTGCGGAAGATCCTGTGAATGGGTCCATCTGAACATTGCATTGAGAATAAAACCGTGAAGCTGGAGAAGCTTGCTAGGAAGACTGCGGAAAGATGTTTGACCTGTTTCGGGGTCCTGCATTGTTTCCAACTTCCTTTCGTGAACAGGAGTGCCGCTCTTGAAATTGCAACATGCTCCATCAAAATGCGTGGTCAAGTGGCACAAATGAGAAAAATGACTGCACTGTGAAAACATGTGTGCCGGTCAAAGTGATGAATATCAGGAATGGTGGATGACTGTTTGCATGGTAGTGTGCAATGTGTATTACAATGGAATAGGTCTGACATTTACAAGATGAAACAGGGTCATTTTTCTTGAGAGGGAAGCAATTAAATACTAAAACACATCTCAAGAACATGGTCCTGTGTCAGAGGGGATTATTCTGAATTGCTGATCACCAGTGAGGAGGAAATTGGAATTCTGTGTTTGACTTTCGGTGATCAAAAATGCATGCAACAATAAAGAAATAGTTGACAAGAAAAGATCTATTGTTCCTTGTAAGCTTATACCATTCAGTTGTGCAGCCCAGCCCACATGGCACTTTGCTCACTACCCCCTCTGTCATATCAAAGGAAGGATGAAAAATGTGTAAAAATCTAATCCAGTTGTGAAGAAAATTCCTCACTGATCTTTTTAGATAATCCAGAAAACCAACTGACTCAGATAAACGTTATCGGCTTCATATCTCTCTTTAGACCTTTAGACTTTAGGGGTACAAAGAGGAAACAGGCCCTATGGCCCAGTGAGTCCGTGCTGACCAGCGATCACCCTGTTCTTCTTAGGCCCCCTTCGGTCACGGCTGGCCACGGGTGTCTCCAGGGTTGGAGGATGCCAGTGCATGTCTTTGTTTAATGTGGGGAGACTGGTGCACAGACAGCCACCACACGGTCCTTGACAGATCTGGGTCAGGATCCAGTGGCATGGAGTCCAAGACGACCGGAGACCCTGGTCGCCGGCAGCCTTCATCCGCCTTCCCAGCTGTTGTGATGCTCCACTAAGGGCAGCCATCATCCTCCGCCTGTTCCACGGTTGAGGTCTTGGTCGGATTGCTCTTTGTCAGAGTCCTCCCCCTCGACCCTACCGCCATGGGTGGCCCTGCCAAGTTCATGAGAGTTTATTGTCATGTGTCCCTGATAGGACAATGAAATTCTTGCTTTGCTTTAGCACACCAGAACACAGTAGGCACGAATACAGAATAGATCAGTGTGTCCATATACTATTGTATAAATATATACACACATGAATAAATAAACTGATAAAGTGCAAATAAACAGATTATGGACTATTAATGTTCAGAGTTTGGCTGAGCCGAGTTTAATAGCCTGATGGCTGTGGGGAAGTAGCTAACCCTGAACATGGTCGTTGCAGTCTTCAGGCTCCTGTACCTTCTACCTGAAGGTAGTGGGGAGATGAGTGTATGGCTCCAGGAGCATGGCTCCAGACGGCATCACTCTCAGGATCTCAGGATCACACAAGGTTCTCCACCACGACAAGGTGACAATCCACGGAGATCACCCTGTACACTAGCACTATCCTACACACTAGTGACAATTTACAATTTTAGCCAATTAACCTACAATTAACCTACAAACCCATACGTCTTTGGAGCGTAGGAGGTAACCAGAGCACCCAGAGAAAACCCATGCGGTCACAGGGAGAACATGCAAATTCTATGCAGATAGCACCCATAGTGAAGATCGAACCCAGGTCTCTGATGCTGTCAGGTAGCAACTCTACCACTGTGCCATTGTGCTGCCCCCAATTTTCCGCCATGTGCTCTAATACAAGGTGATCTCCACCTGATCCATAAAACATGTCAGACTGATTGAAGAGTTGTGAGTTGGCTGCAGAAACCCAAGTCAATGAATTGACACAATACAGAATTGTTGCACTTCAGAAGGAGGCCATTCAGCCCATCAAACATGCTCCAGCTCCAAGGTGTTGTCTTGTCTAACCATTTCTTTACCCACAACCCTGAAAATTATTCACTCCAATTTATTGTTATGAGGGGGAATGACGGCGAGGTATTAGATGTAAATGCATTATCATGCAATGCGCACAGATTGCTCGGAGGAATTCTCTCTAATGAACCCATTCTCCTCTGTGAATCTCCTCGCAACCTTCTTATTTCTGAGGAACAGTCCTAGCTTTTCCATTTGTGGTCAAAATCCCTCTTCTTTCAGACTTGCAGTTAAAAAAAAAAACCTCACTGTCAGGGGAAGTCAGTGAATCTCCACGTTGAACCTGACTCTGCAATACAACATTTCGAACAGTACCATGGACCTGTTTCTTTTCCTAATTCCGATTTGCTCTAAAGTCTTTTTTTTTTTTAAAGACTTTTTTTAAATTTTACCATCTTGCAGAATTTACATGTAACTTATGTATAATTTATGTGTCATTTATGTTTTGGGGTGTTGTCTGAGCCAATGTGCCTGTGATGGTGCTGCAAGCAAGATTTTCATTGTAACTGTATCTCAATGAATTGTGCATATGGTAATAAACTCAACTTGACTTGACGTTCTAGTTTCTCTGAACTCATTCCATCAACGTGTTGTCTAATAATCTAATAGTAAATAGTGAAATAGTGTAAGAAGGAACTGCAGATACTGGTTTACACCAAAGATAAACACAAAATACTGGAGTAACTTAGCGAGAGAGGCAGCATCTCTGGATAGACATTTCGAAATAATGGCTTTAACTATCCACTATTAGATAGTAAATTTAATCTGTCCATTATCTTATAAAGTTTAATCAAAATATGACTGCTAACACTGCATACCTCCTACTGCTACAGCTCAGTGTAAAGGACAGGTAGGTGTGTTATGAGGGGCAATGATGGTGAGATATTAAATGTAAATGCCATTTTCTTGCAATCTGAACAGGGTGCTGGGCGGCAATTAGAATCAAGCAGTCTTGTAGCAGGAAATCAGGCCTTTCAGCCCATTGAGTCAGTTCTGGCCATCAAGCATCCATTTACTCTAATCCAAAGGATAGAAAAATCATCTGAACATTGCATTGAAAATAAAATATAGACAATAATATAGAAAATATGGGGTATAAAAGGGAAAATATAGATCAGCTGAATGCAGTCATTTACCCAGCGCATGGGAATGAAAAAAAGAGGAAGTATTTAATACAAACCTGTGGGACAATTTTTTCATAGAGGGTGGAGGCTACATGGAATTGTCAGATGAAGTAGTTGAGGCAGCTACTATAGCACCATTAAAAGGGACTTGGTACATGGATGGAAAACGTTTAGAGGTATATGGGCCAAACACGGGCAAATGGGATGAACTTAAATAGTAAGATTAAACGAGAACTTACCTAAGTTTGAAGTTTGATCTTTATTTTATGAGGAGTTATGTAGGTGATTACGTGAAGAACCCCGCCAGTGCGCCTGCGCGTCAATCTTCAAAGCAGCGGTGTGAAATCACAAAAAACAACAACCGAAGTAATAGAGTCTCACAATAAAACGAGTAATACAAGAACTTCCATCTGACCTTTATGATAGAGGGTAGGGTCATGGCGGGCACGTAATCACCTACGTAACTCCTCATAAAATAAAGATCAAACTTCAAACTTAGGTAAGTTCTCGTTTAATCTTACTATTTTAAACGAGGATATGGTCTGCGAGGATATGGTCGACGGGGACGTCTTTTGCCCTGTCCGCCGACGTTTCTGCTGCCCTAGTCGAGTGAGACGTAAAAACATAAGTGTTAATACCAGCAGCTGTTAAGACTTCTTTTATCCATCTGGAAATAGTCTGTATTGAAACTCTCTTGTGTGGTTTCTTGTGTGTGATCAACAACCCAGTTTTTGTATTTCTCAAATTCTTTGTGACCTCAATGTATTGTAACAAATATGTCTTAATACAGAGACAAGGATCATTTGGATATGCTGCTAGCATAATTTTAAATCCTGTCACACCTGGCCTAATTTGCTTTAGTAGGTCATAGATATAGAATGTAACCTTATCTTCAGTTACTTCCATACTGTCAATTTGTAATTTTCCAAGTGTTTGCACTCGTTGTGCTGTCACTCATGCCATAAGCATTAATACTTTCATACTGAGCTTGGCCAAAGGTAAAGACACACTTGATGACCATTCACGAAGTAGTTTCAGTACCACACTTACATCCCAGATTGTCATGTACCTAGGTTTCGGTGGTTTGGAATTAAAGATTCAATTGGGTGTGACCCAATTGGGTTTCAATGGAAACAATTGTGTGTGACCCAATTGGGTTTCTTTCTGACTCCAGAACCAAATATGAGGACAATGCACTTCTGGCTGAATTAATTGCACTACAACTCAGACCTTCATCATAATAAAGTTTTGACAGAAATTCTAAACATTTGAAATATCTGCAGTACTTTATTGCACGTTTTTTTGTACACAGAACTCTTCCCATTTCTTAATATAAGACAGGTACTGTTTTTTGAGTGCTCTTCCTCCAGGCTGCCGTAAGCATGTCCACAGTACGCTCAGACAGTCCTCGTCCCAGAAAAGGCATTCTTAAAACCTACAAATCAACAAATCCAAACAATCATATAATGGATGTTGTTACCTTGTTACTGGGTGCAGCAATAAATTACTCCTTTTTGGGACTTTCATCAACATTTGTGTTGTTAATTCTAATATCAACGGATACCATGGCTGTGTAGGCCAATCTGGTACTACCAATACCGTTGAAGCAGCATCTTGCCTGATTTTAAGCAAACATTGGCTTATGAGGAAGAAAGGTGGAAATATATATGAAAACATACCACCCCAATGTAGCGAGAAAGCATCAATCGCCACTGCTCCTGGATCTGGTCTCCATGAGACATATCTCGATAGCTGATGATTCAAGTCGATGTCGGGCATTCCAAATCTGATTACTATATCATTGAATACCTCTTGTTTCAACATCCATTCTTTATTATCATGGAACTTTCGTCACCTGGAGTCTGCTATCGTGTTCATTCTACCTGGTAGATAGATAGCTGAAATCCAAATGTCCTTTTCAATACACCAAGACCAAAGTTGATTTTTAACCATTTTGTCACATGACACCGACTTAATTCCACCCATATCATTAATATAGGCAACTGCTGTTGTGTTTATTAATTTTAACTTGAACCTTCCTTTTAGTTGTGTTAGAACCATAAGCTTGGAGTCCATAGAAACCTCCAAAAAGCTCCAAATAGGTAATTCCCCATGTCTGCAGTAACAATAACTCTTCCTGATTCCATCTGCCTCCGCAGCTAGATGTTAAGTCAGTTGCACCCCATCCTAGTGCACTGGCATCAGTTTGTAATATCATGGAAGGTTGTTCAATCAGCACTTTGCCTGAACTGCTTGAGACATGTAGAATCCACCACTGCAGATTAGAAACCGCATTTGTTGTTACTTGCATGGTTCTATCAAAATGACCAGCATTTATTCTCAGTGCCTGTTCTTTGATTCTCTGCAGCTGTTGATAATGTAATGGTCCATACTCGACTGCTGGGAATCTACTAATTTTCCCAGTACTCGAGCCACCTGTCTGATTAGAGGTTTTTGCTCATTTAACAGATTACTGCAATCTTTAATCAACTCCACCCTTTTTTCACTGGGCAAAGTAATTTGCATTTGGGCTGAATCAATTGTGAACCCCAAATAATCAATTGAGGTACATGTTTTTAACCTTGATTTCTTTGGATGAATTTAGAAACCCCCAAACTTTCAAAAGTTTGATTTTATAACTGCAACTGATGCTTCTGTTGACTGTTTTGTCCTTCCTATAATCAGGACATCATCCAGGTATGCCATTAGTACATGCCCCTGGCTCTCAGCAATCCCAGAATTGATTTTAACAATTTTATGAATATTCTGGGAGCGAACGTTAACCCATTAGGCAGAGCTTTGAACTGCCCTAATTGGTTCATCCATTGAAATTAAGATACTTCATATCTTGCAAGTGAACAGACAATGAACAAAAGGATTCAGACTTGTCAAGTCTATAATCATCCTACATCCTCCATCCTTTTTTGACCGAGGGAATATATTTGACCCAAATTGGTGAATTTGGTAGACTGATTCTTCAAAAACACCTTTTATATATAGGGTTTTGAAGCGCAGCTTGAACCTCCATTACTTCGCAAAGTGGAGAGTTCTGCTAGGAACATGCTGGACAGGCAAATCATAATTTGGATTGAATTCAATTCGAAATCCTTGTATATTATTCAGAATTACCACATCTGAAGTAATCTTCTTCCAATGTTTATAGAAGAGACGTAATCTGCCTCCAACTTTTGGACTTAATCCAGTTAGTATGTTCCCATGAGAACCAGGTCCACCTACCTCTTGAGTCATTTGAGTATTCTGAGATCCCTGGATTCTCCCGGAAGCACCACCACTGGTTCTTACTCCCGCTGCAGGCCGCCAGCTACATCCCTGCGTTGATGAGCGACTTGGTCCTGGTCTAGGATCCGTATGACGTCTGAAAGGATACTTCCTCTTTACAGACTTTGTAACCATTGATGTTTTTATCAATCCTGTTTTCGCTTCATCTTCCAACTCTTTAATACGTCTCCCGAGATCCTCTCCAAAGAGTAAGTTGGGTAATTGTATATTACTTGGTTTGCAGAGTGCTGCGAATTTTGGATTCATAGTAGGCCGTATAGCACCTTCCTCAGATAATTGATCTCGGAGTGGGTGCTGCATAGCAACCCCAGTGCTTCCTGATGCAACTTTGTCATCTCTTGGCTGTTATCTGCTATTCTGGTAAAAGCAGTTATTCCAGAACCCAGCAGCTTTAATATTCTCTGCAACTGATTCCAGATAATTTGGTTCACTGCTTCTGCTTTCAGCAACCCACAGTTACTTGGGGTCTCCTGCTTTCTTGCAGTCTCGTCCATCTCCTGCTGTTCCAACTGATGGTAAACCAAGTTATTTATTAAGGAGGCCAGTTCTTCTCCTAATGGCTCTCCTGACCCTGACGGGGCAGCGAATCCTACTGCCAGGGGTGGAACATCTGGCAGCTGCCGTTCATCGCCTTGTACAGCCTCACCGTCAGAGTCGGGGTCTGAAATCTCATGACCCGTAGCACGCTCCTCATCCCTGAGGGTGCATTCCATCAGCCCTGAGCCAGGTGCTGTTAAGCTGCTTCCAGCAGCTTGGATTTCAGTACACTCCTTCCTGAGTGAACTTTGCTCCAACAGCCTATGTAAAAGGCTTTCTATTTGGGCAATACGCTCGAAAGCAGTATCTAGCCCTGTACCAGGGGCTGTTGAGCTGCTTCCAGCAGCTTGGATTTCAGTACACTCCTCCCTGAGTGAACTTTGCTCCAACAGCCTATGTAAAAGGCTTTCTATTTGGGCAATACGCTCGTAAGCAGTATCTAGCCCTGGAGCTACTTCCATTGCCTGGGACTCCCTCTGTGGGCCGTTGGGATTTAAACTTCGTCTTTTGCCCGACAGGCGCTGACTGTGTTTTCACCAGCCCCAGGTCCACAGTCGCTATGCTCACCGCTGGCGACTGTACCGGGGTTTAGAGGCGGTTGGTCTCTAACTTGGACTCCCGACTTTCTGTCGGCTGTGTCGCTCGCTTCTTCCCCCTGTCCATTTTTTCCCATGGCGTCTGTGGAAAAAATCCCCATAGACCCACAGTAAACGGACCTGGAAAACATGAAAAAAGTTTCTACTTACCTTGTAGTTGAAAAACTACAAACCACTGGAGGAGCTCTGCTCCTCACGTCCGTTTGCGTCAGGGCGTCTGACGTAATGACGCGCAGGCGCACTGGCGGGGTTCTTCACGTAGTCACTCACGTGACTCCGAAGTAAAATGAAGCATCTTGGTCATCACGGACCAGTTGGGTCAAACGGCCTGTTTCCATGCTGTATCACTCAATGACGCTCTATGACTCTATAACCCCTATTTGCATTGATAATTTTGTCTTGGTGTACACTCCACTCTATGTTCAAGCCTAGAACTGTGGCCGTGGGGAACAATAACCTATTCCTTGCTTTCCCTTGATTCATCATGATTTCCGGGAAGGTTTTAGAAAAAAACAGGGGAATGGCCTGATACCAATTTCAGAAGCTGAATGATCCTGCAGAGCTGTCAAAGACACACCAGAGAAGGAAAGTTGAAGATTCAATTGATTACAATCAACACTAAACTGCTCCATAAAACTTTATGAAACCAATTATGTTTTTGTAATCCCCAATGACAAGGGCATTTTTTTGATATTCCTTGGTTGCCGGGCAACTGAAGATTTTCCACAATGATGTAGAATGATAATTTCAGGATTTTATACTTACATCCAGTCAGAATGAAAACAATGATAACAAGCAACTGCATACTGAGTTGTGACCTTGCTGGGTTTCACAAGTTTGTTTCTCTTCCATCTAAAAGATGTTACATATTGTTGTGCAATTGTTTTCCTTTTGTGAGCTTGAGAAAAGTAGAAAGACCAGCATGTATTTAGTACTTCTTTAGACCCCACGATAATGGAAATGGAAAGCTAACATTTCCTCGTTTACCTGGATTTCGGTGCTACATCCCAGATATCAAAACGTTTATCTCCGGACTTAACCAGATTATTCATTTGGAATCAATGTTCATTAGTTGATTGCAGGTACTGTATGTTTGCTAACGGCGCTGTTAATTGTTTGGCACACAAGAGATTGCAAACTGCAGATCCTGAGCAAAAAACAAAGCGTTGGAGGAACTCAAAGGGTCAGGCAGCATTTGTGAAGGGAAATGGACAGATGATGTTGCTCTCCAGACTCTGAAGAAGGGTAGCGATACAAAACATCACCCCTCCACGGATGCTGCTTGGACCACTGTGGCTTCTTGGAATAAGGAGGAATTTTTAGTCAGGAGGGGTGACCACACCGTATGCAAGGAAAGAACAAGACCCAACTATAGGTGTAATCATTTCCATAGACCATTAGCACTAACACTCTCTGATAAATGCCATGCGGGAAAAACACAAATAAACTGCAGCCCAGGTAAAGAGGTGTTTAAAACCAGAATGGACTGTTGAAAAGAACATGTTAACCATCTCAAAGTTCAAACAAAGAGGTCTATGTGAGCCAACACCAGGTCTAACTGATTAATTACAAGTAATTACTTACGTAACTGATTAATCACAGTAATTACAAGCTACCAACAAGCCTCAGGTAACCCGAGTTCAAAGCTTTAGTAAAGAACTGACAAGAAAAAAATTACAATTGAAATAAGCCTTAGCATTGATTGAATTGATTGAAAGATGCATGAAAACAGGTCCTTCGGCCCACCAAGTCCACGCACACCAATGATCACCCATTCACGCTAGTTTTATGTTATTCCACTTTCACTTCCACTCCCTATGCATAAAGGGCAATTTACAGAGGCCAATTAACCTACAAACCTGCATGTCTTTGGGATGTGAGTGGAGACTGGAGCACCCTGAGGAAACCCGGAGGAATTGTAAAATCTTCCTATGACTGCAATAGTTCAGGAACACAGTCCTCCTTCTTCCACTCAAGGGCAATTAGCGATAGGCAATAAATACTGACCTTACTCTGAAACACAGATCCCACAAAGGAATATCAGAAGTGGGACGATAGTTACTTTCTGACTGAAACCTGTAATTAAAAGTACAAGTGACAATAATCATTAAACAGGTCCACCATCCATTTTCTGGCACCCTTGGTTCCAAAGACTCTCCGGATTACCTGTTTTGCCGGAGATACCAACCCGCGAATTTGGCCTCGGAAGCCAGCTGTGGGAACGGATCTGGCGGCTCAGGCTGGGCCGGAGTTCCAGAGACGCAGCCGCAGGGGGAAAATTCAACTCGCCGATCGGAAGTCGGCTGCGGAAGTCCCAATGAGGATGAGATCGGCCGCCTCACCCAGCGCAAGCGCTGCATTTTCAGAGAGACATCCAGGTGGGACGATTTCAAGTGCATTCTTGTTAGTTTGTCCATATTAAAGGAGGTGCCGGAAAATTGGCGGTGGACCTGTATCACTCTTACTTGCTGCATTTAGGGCAACGTAACAAAGAAATTTTAAAAATAATAATTCTCGAAATATCTTGTAACAATTGGAATTGGGTTATTATTCTCATTATACTCAGCAAATAATCACCACAATTAGTGAAATTCCCAACATCATTTGTAGCTACGGTGATAAAGGAAATGGAAATGTCAGTGGGTCTGAATGAGATTACACTCGGGAAAACTTAGAAAGGAAGAAATCAAGATTATTACAGGCTTCACACATACATCTATACAAGCCCTCAACCTGGTTCCTTCATGTCTTTAGTCTAATAACTGTCTCAATCCACAGGCAGTTATTAATTTATTGAATGTATTGAATTTTTGTTCCATACATATTACCTATGTGTATTGTGTTTACAGGCCTGTTATGCTGCTACAATGTAGTTGGTCCATATGAGAATTAAACACCCTTGCTTGCTCTTCCCTGTCGATTTTGAGTGATTAAACTTTCTAGTAAATGTAATTCAAGATAGAGGGTTTACAGAAAAGTAGAAGTCCATTTGATACGTGGGAAAAATAAAAGAGAAAGAATAACCATGGTTTTGGCTCCTGTAAGGAGCTGCTTCATATTCTCATTGATACAGAAGTCATCAATAGAGCCCTTCCATCAGGAAGAGGCACAGAACAGCAGGATCGATTGCTGCCATTTGAAAAGCTCTTCCTTTATGTATCTTAATGTAACAAAGATAACGTTGCTTTAATTCATCTATATGCAGCCAAAATTAGCTTTCAACCAAAAATACAATAACTCCAGGGTAGGATGGAACTGCCAACACGTCAGAAATATTCTGCCATTCATTTGCACCATGGTCGATGGTTTCTTGTTCTTGATTTCTTGGTCCTCCAAAATATTCCAAATGGAATTTAAACTGGAGGTGGTGGTGGGAGGACTTAAGCCAGGAAGGGTTTTTGGGAAGATAGAGCTACCTTAAATGTAGTTGCATCTGGTTGGGTAACTATGGTAGGGTGAAGATTATTCCATGCTTTAATTGTGTGGGGAAGAATGATGGTCATTTGAGTCTGATTATCCCACCTTTGCAATTCCCACAATATTGTTTGCCTTTCAATGATGATGTTCAGGACATGGACTGGAGCACATTGCTTCTTGCTCCAGATTCCAGCAAGTGCAGTCTCCTGTGACTCCATACATAACAAAGTTACTGACTGAGAACTGTGAAGTAGGATGAACATAAATAGATTTAGCATTTAGCAGCGTGGACTGAATTGGCCAAATGGCCTTCCTTCTGTGCTGCACATTCATACGATTCTTTGGCAATTTGTAGGCTCACTGCATATACAGTTAATAATTCAGCAAAAAACTGCCGCAGCCCTAGTCACAAATTCCTAATCAGATTCATCCAGGTCTGCCAATCCCAGCAACAGCCTGCTTAATATTCACTGCCAACCTAATGCAACGAAGCATGAAAGAGATAAAAATAAAGACATAAAGTGGTGCGGTGTTCTTTGTCTGTGGATGGCACTGTACAAATGCAAGCACAGTCTAAGTTATCCCCAATATGTGACCTTGTCTTCATAAATGCCAAGGGGAAAAACCTTGATATGCCATGGCTCAAATCTGCTCAGACGCCTGCACTTTCAGCACCTCCAAATAAAGAACGATGGCCTGGCTACCTATTAGTCAAGTCAAGTGAGTTTATTGTCATGTGTCCCTGGTAGGACAATGAAATTCTTGCTTTGCTTGAGCACAACAGAACATAGTAGGCATTTACTACAAGGCATTCTATAAATATATACACAATGATCAATATACTGATAAAGTGCAAATAACAGTATTGGCTAGTAAAGTTCAGTGTTATGTCCGAGCCAGGTTTAATAGCCTGATGGCTGTGGGGAAGTAGCTGTTCCTGAACCTGGTCGTTGCAGTCTTCAGGCTCCTGTACCTTCTACCTGAAGGTAGTAGGGAGATGAGTGTGTGGCCAGGATGGTGTGGGTCCTTGATGATGCTGCCAGCCTTTTTGAGGCAGCGACTGTGGTAGATCCCCTCGATGGAAGGGAGGTCAGAGCCGATGATGGACTGGGCAGTGTTTACTACTTTTTGTAGTCTTTTCCTCTCCAGGGCACTCAAGTTGCCGAACCAAGCCACGATGCAACCGGTCAGCATGCTCTCTACTGTGCACCTGTAGAAGTTAGAGAGAGTCCTCCTTGACAAACCGACTCTCCGTAATCTTCTCAGGAAGTAGAGGCGCTGATGTGCTTTCTTAATAATGGCATCATTGTTCTCGGACCAGGAAAGATCTTCAGAGATGTGCACGCCCAGGAATTTGAAGCTCTTGACCCTTTCAACCATCGACCCGTTGATATAAACGGGACTGTGGGTCCCCATCCTACTCCTTCCAAAGTCCACAATCAGTTCCTTGGTTTTGCTGGTGTTGAGGGCCAGGTTGTTGTGCTGGCACCATATGGACAGTTGCTCGATCTCTCTTCTATACTCTGACTCATCCCCATCAGTGATACGTCCCACAACATTGGTGTCATCAGCGTACTTGATGATGGAGTTCGCACTATGTCCGGCTACGCAGTCATGAGTATAGAGTGAGTACAGCAGGGGACTGAGCACGCAGCCTTGAGGTGCTCCCGTGCTAATTGTTATCGAGTCTGACACATTTACACCAATACGAACAGACTGTGGTCTGAGAGTGAGGAAGTCGAGGATCCAATTGCAGAGCGATGCGCAGAGACCCAGTTCTGCGAGTTTGGTAACCAGCTTGGAGGGGATGATTGTGTTAAATGCCGAGCTGTAATCGATGAATAACAGCCTGACATATGAGTTTTTGTTGTCCAAGTGGTCCAGAGCGGAGTGGAGGGCCAGCGAGATCGCATCCACCGTTGATCTGTTGTGGCGGTAAGCGAACTGCAGTGGGTCCAGGTTTTTGTCGAGGTAGGAGTTGATCTGCGTCATGATCAACCTCTCAAAGCACTTCATCACCACAGGCGTTAGTGCCGCAGGTCGATAGTCATTGAGGCACGTTACCTTACTCTTCTTGGGCACTGGTATAATTGATGCCCTTTAGAAGCAGGTGGGGACCTCAGACCTCAGAAGTGAGAGGTTGAAAATGTCAGTAAAAACTCCAGCCAGTTGGTCCGCACAGGTTTTTAGAACGCGACCAGGTATACCATCAGGTCCAGGCGCTTTTCGAGGGTTCACCCCTCTGAAGGATTTCCTGACGTCGGCCTCTGTGACTGAGACTGAAATACCATCACAGCGAATGGGGGCTCGGCAAGGCACATCGGTGTTCTCCCTATCAAAGCGTGCGTAAAACGCATTGAGCTCATCAGGGAGTGATGTTTCGCCGACATTCGAGCTGCCTCCTGATTTCGCCTTGTAAGAGGTGATTGCATTCAGGCCCTGCCACAGCCGCCGAACATCAGTCTCTTCCTCCAGTTTGGAGCAGAAGTCCCTTTTGGCCTTTTTGATGGCCTTACCAAGGTCGTATCTGGACTCCTTGTAGGCCACTGTATGCCCGGTGTCTGGATTTCAGAAGAGTGCGGATCTCAAAGTTCATCCAAGGTTTCTGATTGGGAAACGCTCGGAAGGTTTTGGTGGGGATGCAGTCCTCCACACACTTCTTAATGAAGTCTGTAACGATTGTGGCGTATTCGTTCAGGTCCGTTGCCGAGTCCTTGAACATTGCCCAGTCTACAGACTCCAAACAGTCCTGGAGTTGTTCCTCTGCCCCCCCCCCCCCCCCCCGACCAGCTCTGTACTGTCCTCACCTCTGGGGGTGCGCTCTTTAATTGCTGCCTGTAGGCAGGAAGAAGCAGCACCGCGGTATGGTCGGATTTACCGAAGTGAGGGCGAAGGATAGAGCGATAGGCATTCTTGATGGTGGTGTAGCAGTGGTCGAGGGTGTTTGATCCTCTGGTGCAGCAGGAGACATGTTGGTGGAAGTTAGGGAGTGATTTCTTTAGGTTTGCCTTATTGAAGTCCCCGGCTATGGTGGTAAACGCCTCGGGGTAAGACGTCTGGTGTTTGTTGACCACGGCGTGCAGCTCCCCCAGTGCCAGACGGACGTCTGCCTGGGGTGGGATGTAGACCGCGGTCAGGATGATGGAGGTGAATTCCCTCGGAAGGTAGAAGGGACGACACTTCACCGCCAGATGTTCGAGGTGTGGAGAGCAGGAGTTGGACAGGACTGCCATGTCTGAGCACCACATAGAGTTGACCATGAGGCAGACGCCCCCTCCTCTCCCTTTCCCAGATTCCAGTGTACGGTCCATACGATGGATGGAGAACCCTTCAGGCTGGACCGCTGAATCTGGGGAGCTGGGGGTGAGCCATGTCTCTGTGAAACAGAACACAGAGCATTCCCTCAGCTCCCTTTGATAAAGCAGTCTTGCCCTTAAGTCCTCCACTTTATTTTCAAGGGACTGTACGTTGGCCAGTAGGATAGTAGGGAGAGGGGGTCGAAGTCCCCTGCGCTTCAGTCTGACCTGAAGTCCTGCCCGTCGGCCACGTTTCCGGACACAATGGAGGCTTCCCCTTTGTTTCCAGGTGCTGAGTTTCCTGTACCTGCTGTTTCTGCGGACCTGCGCTGGAACGGGGATTCCTTCACAGACGGCAGCTCCAGCTCCGTAACGAACGGGGGTACCTTCAAAGTCGGCAGCTCCAGCTCCGTTGTTCCTGGGAGATCCGGCCCGTTGGCTCTGGAGGTCATCCCGGGGTTCCCAGGTACAGTACCTGGGATCCTCAGTCGGGTCGGGAGTTCTGCAGCCAGCGTGGGAAAGTTTAAAGTCCAGGGCTCCCGCAGCAGCGGGAGATCGCGAAATTGCCAGCGCTTTCAGCTGCCCAAGCAGCTTGTCTGAAACGGCACCGATTACTGCCGTTTCCCTGATGCAGGTGAGTTGATAGAAGTTGTAGGTGAACCTTTTCTGTTCTGGTGCTCCGCAAAACTCGCCGCAGGCAGGCGCCATCTTGGGATTAAAGCACCTTTACAGGCAGTGAAGTAATTTTAAAGCGTGGTCATTGTTCTAATGTAGAAAATGCAGCAGCCAATATTGTACTGCTAGCTCCCGCAAACAACAATGTGACGCCATAGTCTCTGGTCGTCATTGAAAGATCAGTATTGACCAGGACAGTGGGGCGAACCCATCTGCCCTTCTTGAAACAGTACTTTGTGATCTTTTGCATTTTTTGACAGGCCAGATTGGTTTAGTTTGGAGATACAGCACGGAAACAAGCCTAAAGTAACTTTGTGCTATTAATACACTGTAGTTTCAATTCACATTTTGTGGAACATTAAGTATACAATACCAGTAAGAATGAGATGCAACTTGCTAGTGGGTTGATTGACAAGGCTTTATGCAGAAGGAAATATTTTATTTCAAAAAGTGCTGTACTTGAAAATTATTTACTTATTTGTTTGAGATTCTTTTGGTTTAGTGATACAGCATGATAACAGGCCCTTCGGCACACTGAGTCCGACCGGTGATCCCAGCACATTAATAATAATAATAATAATAAATTTTATTTATATAGCGCTTTTCAAGGACTCAAAGTCGCTTTACATTGAGAGTAAAAAAAAAACAAAGCAAAATAGAACAGTAAGACAGAGATGCAAAGGGGAGGGGGACATGTAACTAAGGGTATGCAGAGGTGAAGAGATGGGTCTTGAGGTGGGACTGGAGGATGGTGAGGGACTCAGAATTTCGGATCAGTTGTGGGAGGGAATTCCAGAGCCTGGGAGCTGCCCTGGAGAAGGCTCTGTTTCCAAAAGTGCAGAGGTTGGATTTCGGAGTGGAGAGGAGACCGGCTGATGTGGATCTGAGGGATCGTGAGGGTTGGTAGGGGGAGAGGAGGTCAGTGAGATAAGGGGGGGCCAAGTGGTCCTATAACATACTATGAACATTTACAATTTACCGAAGCCAATTAACCTACAAACCTGTGCGTCTTTGGAGTGTAGGAGGAAACGGGAGATCCCGGAGAAAAAACACTCAGGCCACGAGGAGCACTTACAAACTCCATACACATGGCTCCAATAGTCAGGATTGAACCTGGGTCTTTGGCGCTGTAAGGCAGCAACTTTACCTCTGTGCCCTTGGTCTTGATTAAACTTCTCTGAAAGACTGAACCTCCAATAGTTCATCATTACTGAGGCTGAATGAACCTCAGCCGCTCAATTCAACAGCATCTTAACTTCATTTCTGGCTTTGGTACCTTGTCACCTAACTCAATAAGATCAACATATTGTATAACTGTAAAGCAACACTCCAACCTCTACACTCAATATGTGTAGAAAGGTACTGCAGATGCTGGTATATACTGAAGATAGACACAAAGAGCTGGTGTAACTCAGCGGGTCAGTCAGCATTTCTGGAGAAAATGGCTGGGTAACCTTTCAGGTCGGGATCTTTCTTCAGACTGAAGAAGGGACCCGACCAGAGATGTTACCCATCCTTTTTCTCCAGAGATACTGCCTGACCTGCTAAATTATTACAGCACTTTGTCATCTATCTTCACGACTCAATACCCTGACTGATGAAGGCCAAGGTACCAAAGACCTTCTTTATCACACTATCTACCTGTGAAACCATTTTCATGGAAATGTTTAGCTGTAATCCTTGATCCCTCACCTCTACAACACTCCACAGGGCCCTACCATTCACTGTGACTTTTTAAAAAACATTTTGGCCTGTTGCTATTTATGCTTTATATCAATTAGTGACAGGTTACAGTGGCCTATTAATCTCCTAACCTGCACTTCTTTGGGATGTGGGTGGAAACCTAAGCACCCGGAAGAAGTCACAGCGAGAACATGCAAATCTACACACAGACGGTACCCGAGGTCAGGATTGAACTTGTGAGCTGCAGTTGAGGAAAGATTTTCTTCCAGCCCTCACCCTTGAATAACCTTACTCTAATGTTGTTACTTGCCCTTTATCTGATCTGAAGAAATCATCTTGCTTCATCTACTATCAACGTATTTAATCATCTTAAAGCATTAGATCGCCCCATAACCTCGAGGAGAAACAAGCCTAATCTCTGCAATGTGCTCTCATAATTTAATTCTTTTGGCAATTTGTGGATGCAATTACTTTGATTTGGGATTTAAAGAAACGATTTGTCATATTGGATGTATGACATGTATTCGGTAATAGTGTTAAATAAAAGAAAATTGGTTAGATTACAGGTGCTGTTGCACAACTCTAGTATGAAAGGGCTATTGTGCACTTTCAGTATATGTATAGTGAATTATTTTAAAATAATTTGTAATCCCCAAAATCTCAGTGAATTTATTTGTCACTGAGTTACACAAAGCTAGTAAGTGTAATCAGCAGTCTGTGCTGAGTTATATAAAGTGAGTGAGTACAAGCTTTCTCTTCTCTAACTGAGCAGGGAAGGAGAGGGGTTCAGTACAGCCATGGCTGCAGCTTCAAGTATTAATGTCAGATGTGAAGAAATAGTTAAATAAAAATAATAATTGTGATTTATTCATCTACAAAATTTGCTAAGTACATGTCCTGCAATAGATCTTTTTCCTTACTTTTCACACATAAACAGTGGGTCAGCACAAGCTATGGATGGGACACTCTTGGTGAATGTGACAGCCGCAGTTTACTTTAGACTTTAAATTTTAGAGATACATCGCAGAAACAAGTCCTTCGGCCCACTTAGTCTGCACCGAACCGCGATCATCACATGCGTGCGTGCATGCGTGCGTGCGTGTCTCTCTCTCTTTCAGCGAGTGCGCGAACTTGACAGCCGCCGGCAGTCCGCTGAAATATCGCCCAAGTGGGACAGGCCCTTTACTCCAGCATTTTATGTCTTTCTTCGGTGTAAACCAGCATCCGCAATTTCTTCCTACACAATTAATTTAACATCCTTGTTGTACTTTTAATTTCGCTCTGTAAAGCACCCTGGGATATTTGTCTATGAAAAATGCAACATACAGTAAATGCAAATTGTTGCATCTGGGTGTATTAAATAAAATGAACCTTAACCACTTTTAGATTTATCGTTGTAGTAAAGCATCAAAAATACGATGCCAATCATTTCAGTTTGGAGCTAATTTTATTTTGTTATTTACAAACATGTTTATGACTGCAGTGAGTTTTTGGCTCGTTAAATTGACAATGAACTTGCATGTGATTTTGAAAATGAACCGCTCATTAATAAATCAGGTTGATTTACTTGATTTCCACCTCCGTACTATATTCTGCAGATGGCTAAAACCTATAGTTTATCGTGAAACTACCATTCCTGCCTACCGCAACCTCCTTTCACTGCCTCAAGGACCTTCTCCAATCTAGATCACGTCATCTTTTCATGAGGACAACTATTACCGACTCAGTAAGTTATGATGTTTAAAACTATTCTGTCACAGTTACATTTTAATGGGCTGTTTGATGTTGGGAAGAAAATTGAATTTATTAAAGCTCCTCAGATTTCAACAAAGCTGGCTCTCCAGTGGGCGGCAACCAGTCTGTCATGCTGAGCAGTGAGGAGACCAAATCATCGTGGAGGAAGATTGCACACGATTTTCTCCACCCACCTGCCCCTCTAAGTTTGCAAATTCTCATTAGTTACAGGCTCCATGCTTTGTTATTAAATTTGATTCTACGCTGTGGCAGGAGCAGTTTGAAAGCTTAGTAAAAAGAGCAGAGATCCTCGTAAAAACTCTGCCTGACTCATCAGTATTATAGGCAAATACCTTATCCACCCACTGAAGGAATATTGTTGCACGATTTTGAAGAGTGCAGAGAAAACATGTCCCATTGACAATGTGATTCAGCGCAGCCTAGACTAAGCAGGATAATGAATGCAACAGGGATGTTCAAGATTTAAGATTCAAGAGAGTTTATTGTCATGTGTCCCAGGTAGGACAATGAAATTCTTGCTTTGCTTCAGCACAACAGAATATAGTAGGCATGAATACAGGACAGATCATTGTGTCCATTTACCATTACATAAATATATACACACATGAATAAATAAAACAGATAAAGTGCAAATAAACAGATAATGGGCTATTAATGTTCAGAGTTTTGTTTGAGTTGAGTTTACTAGCCTGATGGCTGTGGGGAAGTAGCTATTCCTGAACCTGGACGTTGTAGTCTATGCCACAATCTATCCATTTGGATACTGAGTGCCAGCTACAGTGTCACAGCCAGTGGAGCTGCTGCTTTACAGTCTCTGACCCATGTTCAATCCAAACCTCCAATGCGTAGGAAGGAATAACAGATGCTGGTTTACATTGAAGTTAGACACAAAATGGTGGAGTAACTCAGTGGGACAGGCAGACCTTTCTGGGTCTCAACCCGAAACGTCACCCATTCCTTCTATCCAGAGATGCTGCCTGTCCCGCTGGTTTACTCCACCATTTTGTGTCTACCCTCCAAAGCTCTCTGTGTGGAGTTTGCACGTTGTTCCTGTCACCACTTCAGGTCTAGTCAAGTCAACTTAAGTTTATTGCCATATGCACACGTACGGTGATGTACAGGTACAATTAAAAATCCTGCTTGCTCAACATTAGAGACACATGGACTCAGACAAACAGACAAAAAACTGATTACAGAAACAACAAAAAACTGCAGATGCTGGTTTATACCAAAGTTAGACACAAAGTGTTGGAGTAACTCAGCGCGTCAGGCAGCATCTCTGCAGAAAAAGGATGGGTGATGTTTCTGGTCAGGATCCTTCTTCAGAATGAAAGCAGGAGGTCGGGGGGTGGGAGTTGAAGAGTTGGAGGTGAGAAAATACTAAGACCAATCAGGCCCATCCACAAATGACAGGCAGGGCAATGTTGGAAATTCCAATGTTGGAATTTATAATTTTATACATAAATTACACGTACTGTAACATTCTAAAAGAAAGACTGTAGAAAACACATTTGTGCATAAGCACAATTAGAATGAAAAACAAGGCCATAGTAGTGCAAGAGGTGGGCCATAGTATTTCACTGCTGAGGTAGGATTAGGGTTGTGTGAGTCAGTTCAAGAACTTGACGGTTGTTGGAAAATTACTGTTCCTGAACTTGGCAGCGTGGGACTTTGCGCTTCTGTACCTCCTGCCCGATGGTAGTAGTGAGATTGGCCTGGATTGTGCGGATCCTTGATGATGTGGGTTTTTCCCTCAGAACATCAAATTAAACATCATCATTCCATCATTCCATAAGGAGTCTATCCATGACCTATTGTTTCTTTTCTATCTCTGATGCCAATGGTACATACTAACAGGTACTAGGGCATATGTCTTACATGTGTCTTTCCCCTAAAACTGGTCTTCCTCTGGTCCAGCACAGGGCAGCACAGTGGCACAGCCATAGAACTGCTACCTCACCGTGCCAGAGACCCAGGTTCGATCCTGACTACGGGTGCTGTTTATGTGGAATGTGCACATTCTCCCTGTGACCACGTGGGTTTTCTTTGGGTGCTCCTGTTTCCTCCCACATCCAAAAGACGTGCAGGTTTGTAGGTTAATTGCCTTCTGTAAATTGCCCTCAGTGTGTAGGATGCAAAACGTGTCGGCCTGGACTTAGTGGGCCAAGTGGCCTGCTTCCATGCTGTATCTCTAAATTAAACACAACATACTGTAAACTAAACCTCATCATAGCTTATTTGGATACTTTCCCTTGATGATACCCATCTTGAGGTGCTAATTTAATTAACAAAGTTCCTATATATGTCTGGATTGCCAGTTCTAAGGTTCTTCCCTTTGTCAGTATTCCAGACATCAAATTGTGCTCATTGATCTCAGAGGAATGTGACCGACTCTGGTACCTCGTAGCCCAGCCTGCTTCTGTATGCTTCATCTGAAAATTGTTCATGAACCCTTTTAAATCGTTTCTTTGATCCAACCATTTCATAATCTATTTAACTGGGAATGTGAAACTGCAGGCATTAGCAAATCTGCACAATGAGTAATTTAACCTTTCCGAATATAATCCTGTTAATTAATTTTGAATGCATAAATACAGCTTCAGTAGCTACTGTGAGTGTGCCTCTTCCAAATCAACTGGTGAGAATTTGCTCACAAGCACTGTTCTAATCTGAAATAGTGAGGCCTTCGATGATCTATTTCCATTGATCGGGTGGGCCAGAAAGCACTCCACCCACAGCAGCATTGAGGACATTTGCAATTGCAAGGCATCCTTGGCATCCTTCAAACTGTCAAGGACTTTGATTTTTATTCTGAACATCGTCATGCAAAAATATTGGTAAAATGTGAGCTCCATTGTTTCCTCCCACACTCCAAAGACATTCAGGTTTATAGGCTAATTGGCTTGGTAAAATTGTAAATTGTCCCTAGTGTGTGTAGGATTATGTTGGTGAGCAGGGATCGCTGGTCGGTGTGGACTCGGTGGGCCGAAGGGCCTGTTTCTGCCCTGTATCTCTAAACTAAAACTAATACTAAATTAAAATTAAAAACACAAAAGGAAGAATAATTAATATTCTTCCTCTCCATTTTTGCAGTTTCTAGGACATAGAAATAGAACAAAGCCAGCATAGGAACAGTCTGAGGATAAGTTAAACTAATCTCTTCCAACTGCACAATATCCATATCCCTCCATTTCCTTCATATCTACCTGCCTATCCAAAAGCCTCTTAAATGCCACTTTTGTAAATGCCCCCTTTATCACCTCTTGCAGTACATTCAAAGTTTTCAAAGATTTCAAAGGTCTTTTATTGTCACGTGTACCAATTAAGTTACACTGATATGCGAATTACAATACAGACATACTAAAAAAGACACACAACTACATAATAGTTAACATAAACATCCACCGCAGCGGATTCCCCACATTCCTCACTGTGATGGAAGGCAATAAAGTCTAATCTTCTTGCCTCATTTTTCTCCCGCAGTTGGGGCTGTCGAACCATCCTTCGGGGCGATCGAAGCTCCCACAGCTGGCGGTCGAAGATCCTGCGTCGGGGGGATCGAAGCTCCCGCGTTGGGGCGATCAAAGCTCCCGCACCAGGGTGATCGAAGCTCCCGCGTCGGGGCGGTCGAAGCTCCTGTGGTTTGAAGTTCCAGAAGTCGGTCTCTAAATAGAGAACGCGAGCTCCACAATATTAAAGTCCGCGGGCACCCGTGGTAGAGCTCAGAGGTGCACCCCTGGCAAAGGGATCGCAAGCTCCACGATGTTAATGTCCGCAGGCTTCTGTGGTGCTCTCGAAGTCAGTCAGCAAAGGCCGTCAACTCCTCGATGTTAGGCTGCAGTGCGCACAGAGACATGATACGTGAAATAAAAATTGCATCTCCGTCGAGGTATGATATTAGAAAAAGTTTCCCCCAACCCCCTCCCCCACACCCCACATAAAACAAGCTAAAGAACACTTAAAACATACATTTAACACATACTAAAAAACAACGTAGGAGGAAGGGACAGACAGACTGCTGTCGAGGCAGACATTGCTGGCGCCACCCGGTGGAATTCCAGGCCCCCAACACTGTGCGTAAAAAAACTTTTCCTACCCACCTCCTTTAAACTTTACCCCTCTCACCTTAAAGCTATGTCCTCTAGACTTTTCTACCCAGGGAAAACGATTCTGACTGTCTACCCTAACTATGGATTTCATAATTTTATACACTTCTGTGCCTGTGCCAATTCTAATTTGAGGAGGTTCAATGGACAGATTTTCCAGTGTAACTTCTGAGAACTTACACCAAGCCCTGGCACAAGTCTTCATCCAAAACTGAGTGACATTAATGTTAAATTGCTGAAATTGTGCAGTTTCACATAATGGATTAGGTTATGGGAAATTATACATTAGACTTTGCAAAACCACATGTTATATAAGATTATGGGAACACATTGTGATGCAACTCTTCAGCTACAAATTGATGTTAAATTATCCAGTTTATACCATAGTCATCACTAATCCACATACCTAACAAGTTCGGAATTTAAAATACCCTCATAACCACTCATCCTGCTTCCCTGATTATGAATATTATAGTGCTCGCCAATGTTGAGAAAACAATATAAACACATCCTAGAAGGATTGAGGAATTTGCTTGATATGGCACAGGGGAAATGCAAAATCAATTTTAATACAAATGATTGTACATTCTTCCTGATTGTTGCAGCATCATGGGGTGGGTCTCCTGTAATAAATAACTAATATTGATTTGTAATGCTTGGTTTCTTGTGTTAATTTGCATCTCGACAAACATTGCCTGCAGCTGCACTTGCTTTGAGGTGACGTTTCCACTAGATATTCAACCCAAATCAACCCCAATGAGAGCAAGGACTACATTTGCTCTCCTGATTTTGCACAGAAGCACACATTGTGTAAATTCCGAGACCCCATCACCAGGTGTTGCATGCTACGCTACTTGCCAATCGCAGCAGGCAGATGCCATGGCAGAGGAGGAGGAACAAACAGCCTTGGAGCCTGAGGGTCATGATACAGAGTGTGGAGAACAACAGGAGTGAGAGGAGCAGCAGGAGGAAGTTGTCTACCAGGCAAGCTGAGAGCATCCACAACCTCATCTCCCGGCCAAGCAGAAGGCACATGCATGGGTCGCACAGAACAAATGAGGCGACCTGATAGAGGAATGCTTTTCAAAAGGAGTTCCTTATCTCCTGTGCCAGCAACTGCACAAAGTTGGTTATGCCTTTCACGAATTATGCATCTCCCATTTTAGGGCTCAATTCTGGCTGCAAACTATCCTATCATTATTTGACAGTGGATTTTGGACAAACCAAACAATTTTGCTGGGGACCTAAAATGACACAAAGTGCTGAAGTAACTCAGCAGGTCAGGCAGCATCCCTGGAGAACTTTGGATAGGTGATGTTTCGGGTCGAGACCCTTCTTCAGCACATTGTGTCCTTTTGTGATGGTGCCTGACCTGTTGGGTTACTCCAGCACTTTATAACAAACCATATAATATATAACCATATAACAATTACAGCACGGCAACAGGCCATCTCGGCCCTTCTAGTCCGTGCCGAACACTTATTCTCCCCTAGTCCCATCTACGTGCACTCAGACCATAACCTTCCATTCCTTTCCCGTCCATATACCTATCTACTTTGTGTCCTTTTGTGTATTAATCAGCATCTGCAGTTCTTTGTTTCCAGTGTTTGCTGGGAATCTAATTGGCCATTAGCACTAAATGCAAAAAAAATTATAATTAATCACAAATGAGTCCAATTCATTTGGTCCCTTTTTGTATTATTCTCATTAGCACATTTTTAAAATAAATCTACAATTTCCATTTCTATATTGACAGCCAATGAAGTCAGTGCTGCTGTCCAGCACATAATTTCTCCACTAGAATATTCAGAAGTTGACGAATATTGGATGGTATTGCTTTCACTGTATTGCCGTGCCAAAGCAACCCTATCCAACGTGACAACTGAGTCTTGCAATCCAAGAAACGCTGGGAAGAATTTATGTGATTTGTGCTGCTCCCACTCCACTGTTTCCAGCTCAGAATTTGGCAATCATTTTTCAAGTTGCATTATCTAACAAGTTAAGACCCTTGCATTATGCCCAATTGGGGAATTCCATTGCATATCTGTAATTATATTGCACATAACCAACTGTCTAATTATTAAAGCAGAAACCTCCCTATTAAAAATTAATGGGCTGCAGTTTTCAAATGGGAAACTTTCCAAATGGTTGCTCGATCTACAGTATTCATGCATTCCGCTGTACGTTATTTTTAGACAGGCTGTAAACCATTCATGTTCATCGTCTATATATAATGCATAATGAAAGGCAGTGTGTGCATATTAAGCATTCACACCTAGGTTTTATCGATCAGGAACTGTACCCTGTGGAGTGATGAAACAAATAGCAATGGTCTCTTCAAAGCCATCAAACTACCAGTACTGGAGACTGGATCTGCAATTGCTATGATCTGCCTGAGCTAAGCCAATATTTTATGGCACAGAGAGCATTCAAAAGTATCATTAAAATAATCAATTTATTGATTTGTCATGAAGGGAGGTAGAGTGTTGCTATGGCAATGAGAGCCATATTACTTTCTACATCTGTTCATTATATTTGTGATCAAGATTATTATTATGTGTATAGAAAAGAGAAAATGTGAGGTGTTCTTTAGCATCTTAACACAATCTCAGGGCATCCCAAAGCATTTCACAATCAGTGAATTATTTCTGAAGTTCGACTGTGCAGCCAAATGTCGGAGCTACAGTAATTAGCAGATAGCAAACCATGAATTAAAGCACAGAGAGTTTAATTGTGCTCCATTTTGGCTGAATAGTGCAGGAAAGTGGGAGGAATGTGAAATAAAGTCTTCAAATACACATTCTTCTGACGAAGATATATGAATATTACCGCTGACATTTAAATACAGAATGATTTGCAATGATTTCCCAAAAGCAAAATCTTAGGTGCAACTATCTTTAGTTGTTTCATTAATGGCTACCCATTTCATCATAAGATCAAAAATGATTGCACCATGTTCAATTCCATTTGCAACTCCTCAACAGATGAAACAGTCCATGCATGCATGAAGCATGGGTTGATATGTGGCTATTAACAACAGAAGTGGTGTGCAAAAACCTTCTCCATCAAGAGTGAGTCCAATTGCCTACACTAGCTATTCAATTGCATTACCGTTAATGATTCCCAAAACTTCAATATCCTGGGGAGTCACAGGCGTGAAATACTAGATGCCATGGCTTTAAGGTGAAAGAAGTAAAGCTTAAAGGAGATTTGCAAGCCAGATATTTTTCCACAGAGAGCAGAAGGTGCCTGGAAACACACTGCCAGTGGAAACGATGGAAGCTGACACAACAGCAATGTTTCAGAAGCATTTTGGCATTCACGTGTACAGAAAGAGAATTGAGAGATACAGATCATATGCAGCTTAAATTGAGCCAACTCTGCTCAATGGACAGGGTTTAGAGTCTAACATCTGCCTGTTTTGATGTAAAGGTGATGGTCTGGATGCACTTCGCATCCAGCTCCTCTTTTTCCGTTTGCTGGTGTCCTGAGCTCAAGGGGATGCATGGCCACCATTTTGGATCAAGTGATGATCTGACCATCTCTTTCAGGATATATGCTGAACAGCAATGCAGATAACCATGTTTTTAATGGAGCATTGGCTTAAGGTAAATTCAATCCAGATCATTGAGTTAGAAAAGCAAAGGTTGTGAAACAGGATAAATAGCATAAATACTTCCATCGCAGTCCTTTCAACTTCTGCTCACACTAATGGCGGGTAATGCCATCAGCTACTCCCTCTCACCAGCTATTGTAACCTCGCTCACCTCCATTTGCAGACAACATGAAATGCTCTACCGTTTCAAAACCCTTTGACTATATTTCCCCTCGCAGCAGGGATTGGAAGAAGTAAGCTTCTGCTTAATGGTTGTGTGTAGCCAATTCGCAGAATTATTCTTTTTAAAACCCCGTTGATGAAATACTGAAGTACTAATGAACAAGGTTTTGAAGTTGTTTCCCCGATGAATGGAGGCTTATTAAAAAAACGTTAGCTTGTGAGTGCATTTGATGAACATCCCACACCCATTCTGGAGAGATGCCCTGCTGTGGTACACTCAGCAGGGATATTCCTGCAAACACTTTCCCCTGCATTTCAGGATAAGATTGGATAAAGCAGAGACATTCAGTGTTATCCTATATACATTTTCTTCAGAAACTTGAACACTGTCAGGTGAACAGGCAACAAATATGATCAGAATATTTTTTTCTTTTAAGTCAGACAAGTTAACTTGCTGATACTTTTAAAGTGGAGATTGATTGCTTCTTGATTAGTTGGGGTGTCAAAGGCAGGAGAATGCGGTGGAGAGGGAAAAATAGATCAGCCATGATCGAATGGTACAGCAGATTCAATGGGCCGAATGACATAATTCAGCTCTTATGTCTAATGGTCTGATGTCCAATGAGAGGAATTTTTATGTTTGAGCAGTTAAATTATGTTAACCGGGTTGCAACTCCTGCCCTGTTGTTTTCCTGCCTGTGAAATAATGTAGGTGTGTCACTGGCGTCTACCCTCTCCACATCATTGAGTCATAGAGTCATAGAGTGATACAGTGATACAGTGTGGAAACATGCCCTTCGGCCCAACTTGCCCACACTGGCCAACATGTCCCAGCTACACTTGGGACGAGTGAATGTGAATTTGTGTGAATTCACTTTGTGAATATATGGAGAAGCATGTGCATGAGAAAGATTAGCTAAAGATTGGAGAAGAGGGTGGGGGGACAGTTGTGGACATCAACTGATCTAAATAATAGAGCTTACAGACCACTGGGCCAGAGTGGCCTCACATGAGTTCCCTCCTTAAGCTGTTGCAAGGCCCTTCTATTTCTTTCCTCCTCATGCGTTTATTCAGCTTCTCTTAAACCTATCTCTGCTGCAGGTAGACAGTAATGTGACACAACTATTAGGGTCCCTGCCTCACAGCTCCAGTGACCTGGGTTTCATCCTGATCTCAGGTGTTATCCATGTGGAGTTTGCCTGTTCTCCCTGCGACTGTACGATTTGCCTCACTTCTCAAAGGCTTGTGCATAGAGTGTAGGAAGGAGCTGCAGGTGCTGGTCTATACCAAAGATAGACACAAAGTGCTGGAGTAACTCAGCAAGTCAGGCAGCATCTCTGGAGAAAAAGGATGGGTGACATTTCAGGTCTGAAGAAGGGTTCTAAACCGAAACATCACTCCGAAATGTTCTCCTGAGATGCTGCCTGACCTGCTGAGTTACTCCAGCACTTTGTGTCAATCTTCAGCATGTGTACAGGGGTACAGCACAGGGACAGGCCCTTTGGCCCACAATGTCTGTGGTGACCATGATTCTAAAATAGACTAATCCCACCTGGTTCCATATCCCTCACATTGCCTGCATGCTCATGTGCCATTCTAAAAGCCATTTAAACATCACCATCATATCTGCCTCCACCATCACACCTGGCAACGTGTTCCTGGAACCAACCACCCTTATATTAAAAAATTGCCCTGTGTACCATATCTTCAACTTTCCCGCTCTCACCTTACAACTATGTCCTCCAGTATTTAATAGTAAGATTAAAAGAGAACTTACCAGTTTGAAGTTTGATCTTTATTTTATGAGGAATTACGATGAGCGATTAGGTGAAGAACCCCGCCGGTCCGCATGCGCGTCAATCTTCAAAGCAGCGGTGTGAAATCACAGATAACAGTAGTCGAAGTGACATACTAAGATTTAGAGAAGACTATAACTACCAGATGACCTTTATGATACGAGGGTTGGGAGCGGAGGGCACGTAATAGCTCATCGTAACTCCTCATAAAATAAAGATCAAACTTCAAACTGGTAAGTTCTCGTTTAATCTTACTATTTTACCTCGGATTCATGCGAGTGATTCCGTGAAGATTTCAAATCTCTGTGATTTCATGCCATGGATACGAGTCCATGCGACACACTGCCTCAGTTGACACAGGATGAGTAATAATAAATAATGCATTCAAACATGATACAGACTTAAACATGTTGATGCTTTAATTAGCAAAAAAGAAAACAATAGCGACCCCTCTCTCCCAGGGGGAAGCTATAAAACAGAATTTAAAATGGAGTGGGCAAATACCCCTGGTGTGGCAAGAGGTTTATTATAGAACCTTTGTAATGTCAGTTCATTGGACCATCCTGCGGCCGCGAGGATTTGGTCGAGAGGGACGTCCAGTGCCCTCGCTCCTGACGTTGATGCCGCCCTGGTGGAGTGAGATTTTAAAACGTCAGTGTCCACTCTGGCACAAGCCAGAATCTGTTTCAGCCACCTTGAAATGGTCTGTACCGACACCTTCTTATGAGGCTTTTTGTGACTGATGAATATCGTTAATTCGGAGCCTCTGAGGCTCTTGGTGACCTTGATATACTGCTGCAAGTGCGTAACTACACATAGGCAAAGGTCTATGGGTTATGCCATAAAAATAAGTTTAAGCCCTGACGTCCCTGGCCTGCTCTGCTTAAGTAAATCATAAACATAAAATGTTATGTTATTTACAGATGAAACCATCCTGTCCAGTCGCAGCTTCTGCGTTGCGCTGAAACCAGCGCCATGAGCATGACCACTTTAAGAGTGAGTCTAGGCAAAGACAGGGATGTTGCTGGAGCCCATTGGCGAAGCAGCGTGAGAACCACACTCACATCCCAGATCTCCGTGTACCTGGGCCTGGGGGGATTACAGTTAAAAATACCCTTCATGAACCGGGATATTAATGGGTGAGACCCAACAGAGTGTTGTCCCGATCCCTGCCACAGGTAGGACGATAAGGCACTCCTGGCACTGTTGATGGCACTATAGCTCAGTCGCTCATCAAAATATAGTGTGGAAAAAAATTCCAACACATCAGGTATGCTTGCCGTGTGATATGATATGTTCGACTGCAAGCAGAACACCTCCTATTTTTTGATATGAGAGATGTATTGTTTTTTTAGTACTATCCCTCCAGGCCGCATTAATCACATCCACCGTACGACCTGATAGTTCGAGCCCCAGGAACGGTCTCCTCAGAATCTGCAAATCAATAGATTAATACGGTCATGTAGTGGATGGTTCTCCCCAGTCACAGGGTGAACCAGCAGATTACTGCATTTGGGGACAGCCATAAAAGGCTGTGTTATTAGTCTCAGAACGAGTGGGAACCATGGCTGTGTAGGCCAGTCGGGAACTACCAAAACGCCTGAGGCGGAGTCCTGCTCGAACTTAAGCAAGCACCGACTGATGAGGCAAAATGGGGGAAATGCATATAAAAACATTCCACCCCAGTGTAGTGAGAATGCATCTACCGCTACTGCCCCAGGGTCTGGTTCCCATGAAACATACTTTGGTAGCTGGTGATTTAGTCTGGATGCAAACAAATCAATATCTGGTATGCCATACCGAGCGACAATATCATTAAATATTTCATGATTCAACATCCATTCTGTGTTGTCATTGAATTTTCGTGACATGGTGTCCGCCACCATGTTAAATCTACCTGGTAAGTAGATAGCTGAAAACCAGATGTTTCTTGTAATACACCAGTGCCAAATAAGGTTAGCCAATTTATCACATGATACCGACTTGATTCCACCCATGTGATTAACGTATGCTATTGCTGTAGTGTTGTCAATCTGAAGCTGAACATGCATGTCATGCATACTAGTACAATACGCCTTTAAGCCATAGGGTGCTCCCAACAACTCTAATAGTTAATACCATGTGATTGAAGAATTAATGCCTCATGCATATTCCATCTGCCACCGCAGCTAAAGATGGTATCAGTAGCTCCCCATCCTAGAGCTCTAAAATCAGTTTGTAAAATAACTGAAGGTTTATCAATCAGAATTTTACTGGAGCAATGCCAAATATTCGCTGTCCACCACTGTAACTCAGCAATGGCTTCAGCTGGTAACCGCATGGGTCTATTGAAATGACCTGCATGTCTTTTGAGTGCCTGCTCCTTTGCACGTTGTAAATTTTGATAATGTAAAGGCCCAAACTGTGCAGCTGGAAAAGCAGCCACTAATTTGCCAATTATACTAGCCACCTGCCGAATAGAAGATTGTTGCTCATCAACAAGATTGTTACAAGCTTCTATTAACTCTGATCTCTTGCCTCTAGGCAGAGTCACAGACATGTGAGTTGAATTAATGGTGAATCCCAAATAATCAATGACTCTAGATGGTATCAATTTGGATTTAACTGGATGGATGAGAACCCCCAACCTCTCAAACATGAGTTTGGTAACTGAAACAGATAATTCAGCTGATTTATGAGTCTTGCCTATGATTAGGACATCATCCAAATAGGCCATTACAATATGATTCTGAGCCCGGAGTAGGCCCAACACCGGTTTTAACAACTTTGTAAATAATCTAGGAGCCGAAGTTAACCCATTAGGCAATGCTTTAAACTGCCATAGTTGCCTCATCCAGCTAAACTTCAAATATCTCCGGTGATTGTAATGAATGGGTACTGAATAGTATGCATCTTAAGATCTATGCATGCCATATAGCATCCTTTGGAAACCAGTTGTTTAGCAGTAACAAAAGTTTCCATTTTGAAATGTTTATGCTGCACATAGGAGCTGTCGAGTTAGATCAAGAATGATTCGACACCCACCATCCTTCTTTTGTCTAGGAAATATATTAGACACAAATTGGTGAGATTGTTGAAACGACTTCTCAATTACCCCTTTTTTAGATAACGTTTCAATTTCAGCTTGTACATCTAAAGACTCTTGTTGTGAAAAAACCAATGTCCGGCTTGGTGTATGCTGTGTAGGTGGACGCAATTTGAAAAGGAATTATATTCGGAACCCTTGTATACTGTGCAGTATAAATGAATCTGATGTTATGCAACACCATTCATTGAAAAACAAGTGTAATCTCCCACCAACTTGTAACTGATCCATACATGACATGTTCTGAAAAAAACCAGATCCACCTACCTCAATGGTTGTCGGTGGAAACTTCTGCCCCCGAGTTCTGGAGGGGAAGAATGTTGGAGTGCGCCAATTGCGCATGGTTGGCAAGGCCAGGCTTGGTCCTTGGCCTGAACCAGCTTCAGCGAACCGCTTGTAGGGGTGCTGCCGAAATGGAACTTTGCTAGTCGGTTGGGCTTTTATGAGGCCGACCGTTTTCACCTCGTCGTCCAACTCTCTGACCCGTTTTGGTAGGTCATCACCGAACAGTAGATTTGGCGGTTGCACATTGCTAGATTTGCACAGTGCCGCAAACTTGGGCTTCAGAGTAGGACGGATAGCACTCTTTCTGAGACAGTTTATTTCAAAATGTGCATTGCACATTAGGGCTAGAGCATCCTGCTGCACCTCAGACAGGGGCCTTCCATCGACCGACCTAGCAAAAGCTGTAATGCCTGAAGCGAGCAGCTTTAGTATCTTCTGGAGCCTCACTTCCTGGGCTCTGATACCTACACCCATGTGAGCCCAGATAGCGTGGTTCACCGTCGGCACTTTGATCGAGGCACAATTGGCGGGTGTCTTGTATTTTTTGGAAGTTTCTTCCATTGTGAGATCTTGCAGCTGGTGTGAGGCCATGTAATTTATAATCATGGCCAGGTCCTCATCTAGCAGTTCCCCAGTTCCGGTCGGTATAGCAAATTTAGTTGCCATGCTTGGCACCCCTGGTTCGCAGCCTTCTTGCCTCGGGGTATGCTCACCGGCTATACCTCCGACCTCGGAGTCAGAACAAAACTGACCCCGTATGCTCTCCTCCTCCGAGAGGGAGACATTATGCAGCCCTTCTACAGGTGCCACTGCCACGGGCCCCCGAGGAGACCCGCGGATATAAAGCTCCTCTTGCTGGAGCGTATCGTGGTGGAACATCCTCTCCATCAGGAGCTCCAACCTGGACAGACGTCCGAAGATGCTATCCATTGTGGGAGGGGAACCCTCCTGGCCTGACTCATCCGAGTCAACGGGCCCTACTGACTTCTTAGTGGCTTTTCGTCCCACCGGAGTAACCACGGTGCTTTCAACCGGCACCAAGTCGGAAGCCACTGGTCGTGCCGCCAGTGACTCTGAAGGCGAGATGGACGGCCGCCCGCTACCTGCACTCCCGCGGTCTTCTATAGCTGCTCTCCCGGCGGCCCGCCTCGACCTTCCCTTAGTCATTTTCTCCATGGTCCGACTTGCTCCTGCAACAAGACTTACCGACCACAGAAAACTACCTCAACTAAGTTTTTAAAAAACGTACCTGAGGGTTTTTAAAACTTACCGCTGACGCGCATGCGGACTGGTGGGGTTCTTCACGGAATCACTCAAGTGACTCCGAAGTAAAATCCATATTTATCCAGTATTCTGAATTTCCATCCTGGGAAAACCTTATCTGTGCCTCTCATAATATTATACATTTCTATCGGGTCTCTCTTCAACATCCGACAATCAAGAGAAAACACTGCAAGTGGATCCAACCTCTTCTAATAACTAGTACCCTCTAATCCAAACAACATCATTGTAAACCTCCTCTGCACCCTCTCCAAAGTCTCCACATACATCCTGCAATGGGATGACCAGAATTGCAGACAATACTCCAAATGGGCGAAGAAGTGTTTCGACTCGAAATGTCACCCATTCCTTCTATCCAGAGAAGCTTCCTGTCACGCTGAGTTACTCCAACATTTTGTGTCTACAGTGTAAACCAGCATCTGCAGTTCCTTCCTACACAAAGCAATGGGGTTGTCTTACAGGGTGACTTTAACATGCAAAATATTGACTGGGACTTGCTCAGGGCCCAATGCTAAGACGGGGCAGAAGTTGTGGGGTGCATCAGTGAAGGGGGTAATCTACACGAGGAGAGCTCTGGGATCTGCAGATGTATGGGGAAGGATCAGCAGTTAGTTGTTGAGAACAGCAAGGCAGCAGATTCTGTGAAGAATGAATGAGGAATGGCTGGTAGGGCGCAATCAATGGGAAAATAAGGCCCAAGTGAACACTGATCAGTGCGGGTTTTATACATGAGGGGAGTGAAGATTCAAACAGAATAATGGAATTCCCAGCTTGCTGGGCTGACCCAAGACTAATAAATGGTTTGAATTTGGAGACTTTTCCTGTTGAAAGATAACAATGATACCCACTCAGGCAAACTGCACTCTCTGCGATATCAGATCTGAGGTCAGCCAGCTATTGAACAAATGACAGGCAGACGAAGTACAATCATTGGAAGGTCAAAGGAGAAAGTGTTGAGTCCGACAGGCAGTTGGAGAGGAAGCTTTGTGGAGCTTTTCTGTTTCGAATAAGGCCAGGAGGTCAGAATGGATAAAGAAAATGGTTTAAAGATCTTCTTCTGGAGCAGAAACCCTATGTAATGGCAAGGGAGAGAATAGAGACATTTATTTTTCTGAAATTACATCTTACTAGGGGAGACTGCACCTGGGGAATATCATCTTCAAATCTGCTCTTCCCACATAGAGAAGTGAGTGCAGGAAAGGTCCACGAGATCGATTCCTGAAGGATGGAATGTTTGTTCACTGAGGAAAGCTAAAGCGACCCGTGTTTAGAATTTCTGTTCAGTGTTGCAAGATATTTTTAAACAGTTGCATCAATGATATTATGTCTATCTCTGAAATGTGTGGCATTGAGCTGATCTAAGTGTGACTCATTTAAATCCTGACTGACTTCTATACACGTGCGTGTTGAACTTGGCGAAGAAGGTGGCTCTGGGGCACGGGGCTCCTTGATGTGGCTCTGGGGCACGGCCTCTGGTGTTCCATGAATGTAGAAGTCTGCTTATTTGGAGAAATTGTCTCCACTTGTGATAAAACATTGGGGATACTAAACAGATCAGGCAGCATCTATGGAGAAAGAAATAGAATGGAGATGAGGATGAATATCTTGAGCCAGAGAGTGGTGAATCTATAGAATTCACTACCACAGATGGCTGTGGAGGATGTCACTGGGTATTTTTATACTGGAGTTAGTCTTTCGGCCACAGCAACCATTCATACTGATTTTGTTATCGCATTTTCACATGCATTCCCTGCACATGAAGGGAAATTTACACAGGTCAATTAACACGTCTTTGGGATGTGGGACGAACACCTTGGAGAAACCCACATGGTCACTGGGAGAAGGTGCAAACTCCACTCAGACATCTAAGGTCAGGATCCAACCCGAGTCTATGTAAAGTCTTGGTTGGGTAGGTGAGCTGGTGAAAGTGACATTGACTCACCAAATGTTTTATCATTACTATCTAGACAAATATTGAATACTCATCTAAAACATGGCAAGAATAATCATGGTACAGCATTCAAATCCATATCTGACGTAGAGTCAAACATCAATGGGAACATTTTATTGCTAACAAATATATTTGAAGTCTTTTGATTCTGTACGATGTGTTTCTACCCCTAGATATGATAGTTTGCAATAGAAATTTATTACCATAATGTATTTCATTGCTAAGCATACTTGGGAGATTAATGGAATGACCTAATTATTTGGAGGAACATACGTATCATTTGTGAATTACATGTTTGAGAACTGAATCCAAATTAATCCTGCATTGCACCTTAACTCATCGGTTCACCAAGTGAAACATCAGAAAGTAATGCACCCTGGAAGAGAAATTAAATGGAAAATATAAATTTCCAACTGAAATTTATCACGGCTCTTCACTGCTGCAGGGATATGTGAGGCATTTCTTTGTGGAACTGAAAAATCGTCCAATTATTATCATTATTTTTTTTTGCTTCAGGTTCAGTTGAAACAGAAAAAGAATCAATAATTTATCACTTAGCACTTTCTCCTTGGCTCACAACTATCAGAATCATAACTGTTGGGGTTGCTTCTCCTTCACACCGACTCTCTTGGTCATCCCGCTCTGAATGTTTTGTATTTTGGTTGTATTTAACTGAAAGACTTTATCCCTGGAACTCTGAAGCAAGGATTCTAGCTATTTGGTTCTATCTATTTGACTATAACTCAATACCATATCTGCCTCATGCTGGCACATTCACTTAATTGTCTTGAAGACGCCTCACATGCTGTTCACAATTCACAATCCCCCCGCTTCCTGTTAGGGTCAGATTTAGAATGTAACATTATGGTTCCCTCGTCCAAATCACTGATGAATTTATGAACAGTTGGGGCCCAAGCACTGACCTCCATGCTACTTCACTGGTTATAGCTCCCCTAAACACACATTTATGTTTCCTGTTTACCAAACAAGTCAACTAACCAGGGTACTGGAAGTAGTTCACTTTACCCAGGGCCTCACTATTACCCTTTATCTTGGGAGAGTGCTGCTATACTGTGGGATTTGGTTGTTATTTGCGATATTTAGCACCACAATCCAGAGATGACATTCTAGGCTCATGATCTTAAATATATAAATGGATGGAAGTTGTGCTTCAGTTACTTTAACTCCTGTTTGCACTCATTTCTGGGCCCTACACTTTAACTACTACAGGCAGAGTCAGAACAGGGTCCCCAAGCATCAAGTTAGATCAAGATTTAAATCAGAAAGTGCAAATGTGGTATCAGTGTGGTCTGAATATAATCTGCAGGTTGATCAAATATTTTAAGGTAAAAATAGTTATGTTTATGAATCAAAGTGGAAGGATGTGTCCAAAGCAAAAATGAACCATTAGCTCATTGAATGGAAGAACAGGCTAGTGGTCTCAATTGTATATTTTACTTCGGAGTCACGTGAGTGACTACGTGAAGAACCCCGCCAGTGCGCCTGCGCGTCATTACGTCAGACGCCTTGTCGCAAACGGACGTGAGGAGCAGAGCTCCTCAGTGGATTTGTAGTTTTTTAACTACAAGGTAAGTAAAAACTTTTTTAGTATATTTTCATGTCCGTTTACTGTGGGTCTGTGGGGATTTCTTCCACAGATGCCATGGGAAAAAACGGGCAGGGGGAAGAGGCGAGCGACACAGCCGACAGAAAGTCGGGAAAGTCGGGAGTCTGCGGGTAGCGACCAACCGCTTCTAAAACCCCGGTACAGTCGTCAGTGGTGAGCATAGCGACTGTGGACCTGGGGCAGTCAACGCCTGTTGGGCGCAAGTCCAAGTCCGAATTGAAATGGGCCACGGAAGAGGAGTCCCAGGAAATGGAAGCTCCAGGGCTAGATACTGCTTTTAAAGCATATTGCCCAAATGGAAAGCCTGCTACATAGGCTGTTGGAGCAAAGCACACTCAGGTAAGAGTGTACTGAAATACAAGCTGCTGGAAGCAGCTCAACAGCTCCTGGTTCAGGGCTGATAGAATGCACCCTCAGGGATGAGGAGCGTGCCACGGGTCATGAGATTTCAGACCCCGATTCTGACGGTGAGGCTGTACAAGGCGAAGAACGGCAGCTGCCAGATGTTCCATCCCTGGCAGTACGATTCGCTGCCCCGTCAGAGTCAGGAGAGCCATTAGAAGAGAATTGGCCTCCCTAATAAATTACTTGGTTTCCCATCAGCTGGAACAGCAGGAAATGGATGAGAATGCAAGAAAATATGAGTTGAGTATGATTATGAGAACTCAAGAATTGAAATGGCAGAGAATATTAAAGCTGCTGGAATCTGGAATAACTGCTTTGCCAGAATAGCGGATAAAAGCCAAGAGATGACGGAGTTGCATCAGAAAGCACTGGGGTTGTTATGCAGCACCCACTTCGAGATCAATTGTCCAAGGAAAGGTGCTATACGGCCTATTATGAATCCGAAATTCGCAGCACTCTGCAAACCAAGTAATGTACAATTACCCAACTTACTTTTTGGAGAGAATCTCGAGAGATGTGTTAAAGAGTTGGAAGATGAAGCGAAAACAGGATTGATGAAAACATCAATGGTTGTAAAGTCTGTAAAGAGGAATATCCTTTCAGACGTCATACGGATCCTGGACAGGACCAAGTCGCTCATTAACGCAGGGACATAGCTGGCGGCCTGCAGCGGGAGCAAGAACCAGTGAGGGTGCTTCCGGGAGAATCCAGGAATCTCAGAGTACTCAAATGACTCAAGAGGTAGGTGGACCTGGTTCTCATGGGAACATACTAACTGGATTAAGTCCAAAAGTTGGAGGCAGATTATGTCTCTTCTATAAACAATTGGAAGATTACTTCAGATGTGGTAATTCTGAATAGTATACAAGGATTTCGAATTGAATTCAATCCAAATTAGGATTTGCCTGTCCAGCATGTTCCTAGCAGAATTCTCCACTTCTTCGGCATGGACTTGAAAGGCCGAGATGGCCTGTTTTCCTGCTGTAATTGTCATATGGTTTGCACAAAAAGAAGTGATGGAGGTTCAAGCTGCGTTTCAAACCCTATATATAAAAAGTGTTATTGAAGAATCAGTCTACCAAATTCACCAATTTGTGTTAAATATATTCCCTCGATCAAAAAAGGATCGAGGATGTGGGATTATTCTAGACTTGACAAGTCTGAATCCTTTTGTTTAATTTAAACATTTTAAAAGAGACATTTGTGACTGCCAAACAACTTATTTCAGAAGCATGTCATATGGCAACTATAGATTTAAAAGATACATATTCAGTATCTTAAATTTACATGGATGAACCAGTTATGGCAGTTCAAACCTTTGCCTAATGGGTTAACGTCCGCTCCCAGAATATTCACAAAATTATTAAAACCAATTCTGGGGGTTGCTAAGAAGCCAGGAGCATGTACTAATGGCATATTTTGGATGATGTCCTGATTATAGGAAGGACAGAACAGTCAACAGAAGCATCTGTGGCAGTTGTGAACACTTTTGAAAGTTTGGGGTTTCTAATTCATCCAAAGGAATCAAGGTTAACACCATGTACCTCGATTGATTATTTGGGGTTCACAATTGATTCAGTCCAAATGAAAATTACTTTGCCCAGTGAAAAAAGGGTGGAGTTGATTAAAGATTGCAGTAATCTGGTAAACGAGCAAAAACCCTCAATCAGACAGGTGGCTCGAGTACTGAGAAAATTAGTAGCAGCATTCTCAGCAGTCCAGTTCGGACCATTACATTATCAACAGCTGCAGAGAGTTAAAGAACAGGCACTGAGAATGCATGTTGGTCATTTTGATAGAACCATGCAACTGACAACAAATGCTGTTTCTGATCTGCAGTGGTGGATTCTACATGTCTCAAGCAGTTCCAGCAGAGTGCTGATTGAACAAACCTTCCATGATATTACAAACAGATGCCAGTGCACTAGGATGGGGTGAAACTGACTTAGCATCTAGCTGCGGAGGCAGATGGAATCAGGAAGAGTCATTGTTACTGCAGACATGGGCAGTTAACTATTTGGAGTTTTAGGATGTTTCTATGGACTCCAAGGTTATTGTTCTAACACAACTAAAAGCATGTTCAAGTTCAGATTGATAAACACAACAGCAATTGCCTATATTAATGATATGGATGAAATCAAGTCAGGGTCATGTGACAAAATGGCTAATCAACTTTGGACTGGGTGTATTGAAAAGAATATTTGGATTTCAGCTATCTATCTACCAGGTAGAATGAACACGATAGCAGACACCAGGTCACGAAAGTTCCATGATAATAAGAATGGATGTTGAATCGAGAGATATTCAATGATATAGTAATCAGATTTGGAATGCCCGATATTGACTTGTTTACATCTAGACTGAATCATCAGCTATCGAGATATGTCTCATGTGAATCAGATCCAGGAGCAGTGGCGATTGATTCTTTCTCGCTACATTGGAGAGGTATGTTGTCATATATATTTCCACTTTTCTGCCTTATAAGCCAGTGTTTGCTTAAAGTCAGGCAAGATGCTGATTCAGGTGTATTGGTAATACCAGATTGGACTACACAGCCATGGTATCCGTTGATATTAAAATTAACAACACAAATGTTGATGAAAGTCCCAAAAATGAGTAATTTATTGCTGCACCCTGTAACAGGGAAACAACATCCATTATATGATCGTTTGGATTTGTTGATTTGCAGGTTTAAGAAGGCCTTTTCTGGGGCGAGGACTGTCTGAGCGTACTGTGGACATGCTTACGGCAGCCTGGAGGAAGAGCACTCAAAAAACAGTACCTTTCTTACATTAAGAAATGGGAAAAGTTCTGTGTACAAAAGAATTTGAAATATAGTACTGCAGATATTTCAAATGTTTAGAAAATCTGTCAAAACTCTATTATGATGAAGGTCTGAGTTGTAGTGCAATTAATTCAGCCATAAGTGCATTGCCCTCATATTTGGTTCTGGATTCAGAAATAAACCCAATTGGGTCACACCCAATTCTTTCCAGACTAATGAAAGGAATCTTTAATTCCAAACCACCGAAACCTAGGTACATGACAATCTGGGATTAAAGTGTGGTACTGAAACTACTTCGTGAATGGTCACCAAGTGTGTCTTTACCTTTGGTCAAGCTCAGGATGAAAGTATTCATGCTTATGGCATGAGTGACAGCACAACGAGTGCAAACACTTGGAAAATTACAAATAGACACTATGGAAGTAACTGAAGACAAGGTTACATTCTATATCTATGACCTATTAAAGCAAATTAGGCCAGGTGTGACAGGATTTAAAATTATGCTAGCAGCATATCCAAATGATCCTTGTCTCTGTGTTAAGACATATTTGTGACAATGCATTGAGGTCACAAAGAATTTAAGAAATACGGAAACTGGGTTGTTAATCACACACAAGAAACCACACAAGAGAGTTTCAATACAGACTATTTCCTGATGGATAAAAGAAGTCATAACAGCTGCTGGTATTAACACTTATGTTTTTACGTCTCACTCGACTAGGGCAGCAGAAAAGTCGGCGGCCAGGGCATAAGACGTCCCCGATGGTCCAATGAGTTGATGTTTCAACATTTTTACCATCGGCCTATTGTTAATGCGGGATTGTGTGCAGAAACTATTTTAAGTTCTGTGTAAATTCCTCTGGTTTAAAGGGGATCTGATTAATTTCATTATTGAAATGAATTACTGCATTTGTGGTACACATGTTATTATGAATGCATGATTGATTATTCTCGTTCCGAGTCAATCTATGCAGTGAGAAGCCGGGATTGATCTACGGCATGAAATCACAAAGCTTTAAAATCTACACGTAGTCACTCACGTGACTCCGAAGTAAAATAGTAAGATTAAATGAGAACTTACCTAAGTTTAAAGTTTGATCTTTATTTTATGAGGAATTACGTAGGTGATTACGTGCCCGCCACGACCCTACCCTCTATCATAAAGGTCAGATGGAAGTTCTTGTATTACTCGTTTTATTATGAGACTATATTACTTCGGTTGTTGTTTTTTGTGATTTCACACCGCTGCTTTGATGACTGACGCGCAGGCGCACTGGCGGGGTTCTTCACGTAATCACCTACGTAACTCCTCATAAAATAAAGATCAAACTTCAAACTTAGGTAAGTTCTCGTTTAATCTTACTATTCTTGTGTTATTTGATGGGCGCAGAATGGCTGAGTCTAAAATTTCCTAAATCAATTTTCCTCTTTTAAAACCATTAACATAAAATAATACTTTTAACCTATTTTATTATTCCACTTCCATTTAATTTCAGCGCTGAGATATCTGCCTATCAACACCCCATCACCTGCATCTACCTATCACTCACCAGAGCTTCTTCACAGATAAGTCTTTGAAAACACAGTCTTTAGATGAATAAATGCTTTATTGTTGATAGAAAACAGTAAGATACATCCCAATTTCTTCCGACTCGTTACTACAATCTTCGTCGATCTCCAGCTTATTACTTTAAACATTAGAAAACTCCTCGTGTCTCCATTACACTGGAATAATCTCCTTTAGATCTCGCATGGACCCTGCATCATCTGGCATGGTCGAAGGGTTAACCTTTTCCCTACTCGCTCCAAACTGCACTAAAAACTAAACTTTTGCGCAAGCATCTAAGCTCAAAACACACCCCAAAACACGTCATAAATCCCACCCACAATATAACGGGCAGTCTAAAATTTAAAGGCACATGCCATCTTCAATGACATGCAAAACAGGCCAAATGGCCACTACAAGAAGGAATGGGTGACGTTTCGGGTCGAGACCCTTCTTCAGAGATGCTGCCTGTCCCGCTGAGTTACTCCAGCTTCGGTTTAAAGCAACATTTGCATTTGCTTCTTACAATAGACAATAGACAATAGACAATAGTAGGCCATTCCGCCCTTCGAGCCAGCACCGCCATTCAATGTGATCATGGCTGATCATCCCCAATCAGTACCCCGTTCCGGTCTTCTCCCCATATCCCCTGACTCTGCTATTTTACACATTCGTATCACCCACCAGGCTTTGTATGGACCGCTCCTCTCTTCCAGCTTTCTCCCCACCACCATGATCAGTCTGACGAAGGGTCCTGAACTAAAACGTCACCCATCCATATTCTCCTGATCTACTGAGTTACTCCAGGAGTTTGTTCCTCCTGTGACCACATGGGTTTTCTCCTGGTGCTCTGGTTTCCTCCTACCTCCCAAAGATGTGCAGGTTTGTAGGTTAATTGGCTTTTTAAAATTGTCCCTAGTGTGTAAGATAGAACTAATGCACGAGTGATTGTGCTCAGCGTGAAAGTGGACCGAAGGGCCTGCTTCCATGCTGTGTCTCAAAATTAAACTAAACTAAATTAAACTAAACTAAACTAAACTAAATTAAACTAAACTAAGCAGAACTAAACTAAGCTAAACTAACTACTTTATGTCAACCTTGAACATTTAGTTATTCTACTCAAACATTCCTCAATAGCTAAAACAAAACGTTTCAAATACCAGGTGCAGTTCCTCCAATTCCTCCACTGGACCACAGATAAAACCTTAGAATGTGTAGGAAGGAACTGCAGATGCTGGTTTAAACTGAAGATAGACACAAAATGCTGGCGTAACTCAGCGGGACAGGCAGCATCTCAGGATAGAAGCAATGGGTGATGTTTAAGGTCGAGGCCCTTCGTCAGACATCTGAACATCTGGTGAAGGGCCTCGACCTGAAACATCACCCATTCCTCTATCCAGAAATCTTAGAAAGTACCTGGCTAAGATCTAAAGCAGGACAACTGGACACGACCAAACAGTGTTGGTAATACCTGGCGCTTTGAGAAAAGTAAAATTATCCACAATGTCTCCACTCATCACCCATTGATTCAGCTGAGAATAATCAAAGTCCAAGCTTGCTTTTGTTGTTTAAATGTTCTAATTACAACATTTGTCAATCAAAGCTTCGCAGAAGTGGTACTGGAATGAACAATGAAGAGTACAACACCTCATTAATCAGAGCCTCTTTCAGAAGAATTTGCATCTGTCTCCGAGGGTTTCATTCCACTTTAATGTTATTCATTAAGTTTTGTTATTCATTTTTGTTTGTAATCTACTGGATGATTTTTTTTAATTGCATTTGCTGAAACAAATACTCTCTCTGCGACAAAAAAAGAAAGAAATGTTTTATAAACAAACACTCGCATTTTAATTAATTAGCAAATATGAGTTTACTTGGGACTGGTGGCAAAAAAATGCCTCGTTGATTTCTGAATATGCTTAGGTCCAGAAGAAGATACTTTGAACTAAGTCACACAAGGGAAAAGCGTTTGAGGTTATATTCATGGAGATTGATGAAGAGAACCTGAGGAGTACCTTCAGCAACAGACTGGTTCCACCAAGATGCAGGAGATCGTTCTTCCCTGTGGCTATCAAACTATATAACTCCTCCCCCTTCTGTCATGGGATGGACTGACCCCTCCTCCCCCTCCCCAATCTTTGCACATCCCCAATCCTTTCCACTCGTCACTTTAAGTTCATGTTTCATGTATTTTGTGTTTTTGTGATTGTTGGCAGTCCTGCCGGGAAAAATAAAGTTCTGTCGTATTGTATAATATTGTATTTAGCAAGGGCTTTTCAATATTCAAGTGCACAACTGATCAGAAAAGCAGGAGGCATAAGGGACTGCAGATTCTGGAATCTTAAGTAAAACACAAAGTGCTGGAGTAACTCGGAAGATCAGGTAACAACTCTGGAGGACATGGATAGGCGATGTATCAGGTTGGGATCCTTCTTCAGGTTGATTGTATTAGGGGAGGGAAAGCTGGAAAGCTGGAAAAGAGGGAGGGCAGAACAAAGCATGGTGAGTGATAGGTGGATTCAGATGGTGGGGGTTTGGTTGGAAGATGGGTAGACAAAGTCGACGGATGGATAGGAGACACAAAAGGTTTCAGATAAGGAGTGAAGAGGAGTGAAGTGTGAATCCGGATGGAGGGATGGGGGTGAAATGAGTGTGCATTGGGGCAGGGTGAGGGGAGGGGGGTAGCACCGGAAGGAAAGGGAGGGAAAAAGGAGCGTATTTTATCTAAAATCAGAAAATTCAATGTTCATACCATTGGGTTGTAAGCTCCCCAAGCAGAGAATGGGGTGCTGTTCCTTCAGTTTGCCTGCGGCCTCCATGTGGCACTGATAGAAGATAGATTAGCACAGATGCAGGTAGAATAGACCTTAGAATCTGATGACCTTATATTTCTTTCTGTGTAGGGTTACCTTGGGGATGAATACATCTCCCATTAATTTCCATGGAGGAATTGATGAGTAAGTCTCACCAACCATTTCCATAATAGCGCATTCTTAAATATCAAGTTAATTACAGTACCTCCATATTTTGCAAATGTTAATCTATTCACTGTGTGCCTAAAAGGATCACTTGAAAACCTCATTACTTATTGAGAATCAATCCACTTCTCAATAAGTAAATGTCTCAAGATTTTGAACTGTTCCATTAACTATCAAATGTAATTTCCTTTTCTGGGTGTCTGTGGGGTGACATCAATGTTATCCAAAGAGAGCAGATTATGTGTAACGATGAATATCTGGGAGTGAGATAGATGCAGAGAACCCGTAGTTTAAATACACAGTGACAGACATCCTGTAGTTAATCACAAACTGAATTCTTCTTTGAGCAGCTAGGATAATTTCTGTGGAGAATAATGGATGCACAGGTGCTGTGATTTGAATTCTGTAACTTAGTGGCAGGTTTCAGACAATTGGTTCACAGAAAAATATAGAAACCTTAATGTTAAGCAGCTAGATCAGAACATTCAATCAAGGGGTTGCGATCATGGACCATGGAAGGCCTGAACAAAACTTACTTCTAATCATTATTTGAATCTGAGGAAAATTTATCCAAATTTACGTTACCTGTAATTATCAGTCAAGAGTCAAGAGTGTTTTATTGTTATGCTAAACCAAGTGGGACCCGTTGGGCGCCGTCTCCCAAGGCAATATTCCACCACTGACCCATAGTCCCCAACTGCGCAGGCGCGGCTGAGGGGTTCCCGTTGTGACACCAGAGATCCCCGTTGTGACGCGAGTCACGGCAACCCTCCCCCACAGTGTCTCGCCATCGCTCTTCCTACCCCTATCCTCCTCCATTCACCCTCATCCCGCAGCACTCCCTCCCCCTCCTCTTCACCCTCCCTCTTCTTTCCCCTCTCCACCCTCCCCCATTCCCTTCCTCCCTCCATAACCCCTCTCCCCTCCATATCCCCCTCCTATCCCTTTATCCCCCAACTCCCCCACTCCTTGCCTCCCCCCTATCCCACCCCCACTCTCCCTCCTCACCTCCCCTCCTCTCCCTCCTCACCTCCCCCTCCTCTCCCTCCTCACCTCCCCCACTTCCTTCCCTTCTCCCCTTCCCTACCCCCTCCTCTCCCTCTATCCCCCAGCTCCCACACTCCTCACCTCCCCCCTATCCCAGCCCACCACAATGAAAAATGCAATGATTTTTTTGTAAATTAAACCTCTCCCCTATCCCACCCACCCACAATGAAAATTGCGATGTGTTTTGTAAATGAAACCTCCCTGCAGGAATTTGATTAAAACTGAGGGGTTTTTTTAATCGCAAATTTTTATGTAAATGAGTATCGGGATCCCAGTGTGACGTCATTGTGAATACAAACGGAAGAATTTGAATAAAAAAGATTTTTTTTATAAGCAAGTTTTTATTTAAATGAGATTTGGGATCCCATTGTGACATCATTGTGACATCGTACGCTGCTAATGGGCAGTGCAAGTGGAAAAGTGATTTTTGTAAAAGTGGTTCTTGTGAAGTTTAAAATGTGACTAACTTGTAAAATTTTACATCAATCTGAATGAAACCTGCCACTGCACACCACAGGACAATGGTGAGTAAGGTGGGCAAAAAATTCCACCCCTATCATGTACCGTATTGGCATAGTTTCAGAATCACTCACACATCACACGCACGCACACAAACAAACAAGATGAGAGTTTTAGTAATATACTAGACTAAGTGGGACCTGTTGGGTCCCAGCTTCACACGGGAGGGCTGGTCCCCCAACACAATATTTCACCTCTCTACCAATTCCAATATTGCTGGCCAGTGGGGGGGGGCGTGGTTCTGGAGTGCTAGGATGGGTTTTGTGGGCCGAAGGGACTGGTTTCCAGAGGGCTTGTATGGAAATTGTGGGCCGAATGTATTCTTGGGCTGGCAGCTGAGTCACTCAGGTCTGGCAGGCTGGCAGCTCAGAAACTCGGGTCTGGTGGGCTGGCTGCTCAGAAACTGCCAGAAATTCTGCTGAAAACAGGTGAGAGACTCTGTGAGAGAGAAGGGGGAGAGGGTGGACAAACAATTTTAGACATTTTCATCTTTTTTTTACAGATCACAGCAATTAAGGAAGAAAGTATATCCTTGCGTGGATCTCTGGAGCGCTAGTATGGGTGTTGTGGGCTGAAGGGACTGGTTTTCAGAGGGCTAGTATGGATATTGTTGACAGAATGGATACTTGGACTTGCAGTTCAGTGCGTCATGGCTGATGGGCTTTCAGTTCACTAAGTCATGGCTGGTGGCTGGCACTTCAGTCACTTACAGCTGGTGTGGTGGAAGTTACCCCTCCTCCCTTCACCCCCCAACTCTGCTCCTTGCCATTCCCCTCCCCCCCACGCATTCAGTTCATCTCCCCTCAACCTCCCCCCCATGCACTCTTAGTGGCTCTCCGACAACACAGCCATTCCTGCCTATTAGGTACCCATTATGACGAAGAACACGCAGACATGGCAAGTGGAAAAATGATTGATTAAAGTTTAAAATGTGAATGAGTCTTAAAACATTGCAAGTCCAACCTCACAGGACTCCAAGCAGAGTGCAGTTAGCAAGTCCAACCTCACAACATTCCAATCAGAGTGCAGGCAGCAAGTCCAAACTCACAGCACTCCAAGCAGTGTGCAGGCAGCATGTCCAACCTCACAGCAAGCAGAGTGCAGGCAGCAAGTCCAACCCCACAGCACTCCAAGCATTCCAACAGACACACACACACACAGACACACACAGAGACACACACACACACACACACACACACACAGATGCACACACAGGGACACACAGAGGGACACAGGGACACACAGGAACATACAGGGACATACAGGGACACGCACAGGAACACACACATGGACACCCAGAAACAGACAATCACACACACACACACACGCACACACACACACACACACACACACACACACACAAAAAGACACTCACACACATACACACACAAAAACGAACACACAAGCACAAAGACACACAAACACACAAACACACACATAAACACAAAGACACACACACACACATATACACAAACACACACACACACACATACACATAGACAAACTCACACACACATAGACAAACTCAAACACACACACACACACAAACAAAGACACACACACACAGACACACACACAGACACACACACACACACACATAGACACAGACACACACTCACACACAGCACCAATACTAAAATGCCAAGTAACTTCAGAACGTGGTAAGCATACTGAATCCTGTTACTAACCATATACTCTATGTAAGTAGTTTGAAAATAAGGACACAGGTGTGTCTAAACCAAATGATTCATATGTTTAAAGTCTTTTTTATTATGAATCACTCCTCTAGAGCTACTGCTACTGCAAAAACGTGCTTTAAATAACTTTCAACAAACACACACACACTCACCATATGTATGGCAGTAAACTCTCTTGAATTACTCAAATGGTTCAGGGCGGCATCTCCACTCTGGGCCTTCCGCACTAAGCACCACCTCTGAACTCACCGGAAATAACGCAATCAGCACCGCCTCTCCACTAAGCGGAAGTCACGGAATGGGCAGCAATTTTGCATTAAACACAGTCCTGATCTTTTCCTTCCAAAAACTGTTGCACAGCAAGCCACATTTAAAACGCAAATCACATTTAAAAAGCAAAACACATTTTAAAATAAAGCAGTTTAAAGGCACAGTCAATAGCCACACTTTTCAATTGGCCACACAGTTAAAAGGCACAGTTAAAAGGCACATACAAACATTTATTCCTTCCTAACACAGTTCCAAATAAACCACATAAAAGCACATAACACCACACTCACAGTTTAATAGACACGTGTTCAGTGTTCAGTTGTAATTATATAGATATTGATTGATGTCCCAGAAGGGGCATGGCCTTCATGGCATGATTGACTGGAGAGAGAATCTCAACATTTTTAAAACATTAATAAGTCTTTTATTGTTCATCGATGGGAAAAATCCTTTTGCCCTGACAGCTGGAGGGAGACTCTGAGTAAGATTGTCAAAAATCACAGCCGTAAGAGGTAGCATTTTTTCTAAAATCAATATATAGTGCAAACAGGAAGTGGTCAAGTTTAGACATTTAATTATATAGATATTGATTGATGTCCCAGATAGAACAATTAAATTCTTATTTGCTGCACCACAACAGAATATGTAAACATAGTACTTTGTAAACAGTCAAATATGTACTGTGGAATTGAGTGATTTTATTCTAATGTGTACCTCTAGTTGGATGGCAGGTTTTAATTTAAGTTTTAGTTTTAGTTTTAGCGACACAGCAAGGAAACAGATCATTCGGTCCAGCGAGTCTGTGCCGGCTGGTGATCCCTGTACACTAACACTATCTTATGCACAAGGAACAATTTACAATTTACGAAAGCCAAATTAACCTACAAACCTGTGCGGCTTTGGAGTGTGGGTGGAAACCAGAGCACCCGGAGAAAACCCACGTGGTCACAGGGAGAACGTACAATCGCTGTACAGACAGCACCTGTTGTCATGATTGAACCCGCGTCTCTGGCGTTGTAAAGCAGCAGCTCTACCGGTGACCATGACCTTTTCATTTTAGCTTAGTTTAGAGATACATCGTGGAAACAGGCCCTTCAGCTCAATATGTCCGCGCCCACCAACAATCACCCAGACACCAGTTCTATCATATACACCAGTTCTATCATATTACAAAAGCCAATTAACCTACAAACCAGCACCTGTTTGGAACTCTGCACTTTCATGTGGGAGTAACCTCACTCCAAGTCAGAGTTAGCTTTGGCTAACTATAGTTTCATCCAGAAACACAATTTGATTGACCAGATGATGAGATACACTTCCAGTAAAAAGCAGAAGAAATCTATCCACAGTCAAGCAATGATCAGTACATAAAGGATAACAGGAGGCTTTATTTTCTGCAATCAGGATACAGATACCCGAGATGGAATTGAAAGGAGAAAGAACAGGGCTGAGAGTGGGTTGGGAGGTGGAAGATGGCGGGGAAAAAAACAGAAAGCAAGAAAGTCATTTAGAAAGTTGGAGGGAAACACATGGAGAAACAGAGAGAGTGAAGGGACAATGTTATGGAGCAGTGAAAAATGAGTCCTTGGATAATAATGCATGATTAACCAGCAGCTGTTTGACCTGGTAAGGCCCCCAAAATATTTCTACTTGTCTGGTTACAGTCGTAATTAGCACCACCCACATTGTCCATTGCCTGAGTGCATAATCACAATTTCATGAGTGATTCTGATTAGTTCAAGTTAGCTAATGAGAATAAAAACCAGTCTGAAACTTGTAAACAGGGAGCTATGTGGTTGGAATCTGTGGAGGAAGCCTTTGCAAAGATCATTAGGACTTGCTAGAAACTATTGATGTTCATGGTGTGGTGTCTGGAATGATGCTGAGTTCGGCATTGACAACATTGACATCGCAGTAGGGTGAACTCACATGATATGTTTTATATACAGTGACAAAAAGTCCAGGACCACATGAGGGGCACTGTCCCACATCGTCAGGGCGCACGTGCGGTGGAGCTGGCGATCTCGGGCTAGTCCTGGCAGCTCAGTCCTTGTCTCGAAGGAGCAGCCATGGCAATCTCAGGCTTCTCGCTGCTGTTCATTCTTGCCTCAAGAGGAGGCGCTGGCGGTCTCAGCCTTACCCTAGCGGCTCAGCTGGGCGTGAAGAGGCAATGCTGGCTGTCTTTGGATTATCCTGGTGGCTTAGTCTTTGCCTGTGTGTGGGTGTGTGTGTATGTGTGTGGGTGTGTGTGTATGTGTGTGTGCGCGCGTGTGTGTTTGTGCATGTGCGTGTGTGTACGCCTATATGCGTGTGTGTGTATATGTGTGTGTGTGCGTACGTGTGTATGCATGTGTGTATGTGCGTTCATGTGTGTGCGTGTACACGTATGTATACACATGTATGTGCGTGTGTGTATGTGCATGTGCGCGCATGTGCGTGCTAGTGTGTGTGTGTGTGTTTGTCTGTGTGTATGTGCGTGCATGTGTGCGTGTGTATATGCGCGTATGTGTGTATGTGTGTGTGAAAGCACATATTTGTATGTGTGTGTGTAAGTGTATGTGTATGAGTGTGTGTGTGTGTGTGTATGTGTGCGTGTGCGTGTGTATGTGCGTGCGTGTATGTGTGCGTGTGTGTGTGTTCGTGTTCGTGCATGCATGTGTGCGTGTGTGTATGTGTGTGGGTTTGTGCGTGTGTGCGCGTGTGTGTGTGTGTGTGTGTGTGTGTGTGTGTGTGTGTGTGTGTGTGTGCGCGTGTGTGCGTGTGTGCGTGTGTGCGTGTGTGCGTGCGTGCGTGCGCACGTGCGTGTGTGTGTGTGCAGTTCCCCATTGTCGGGTGGGAAGAGGCAATGATGACTCAGTTTACCTCAGCTTACCCCAGCCACTCATTAGCCTCAGTAGTGGAGCTTCCTGGCAGCCCAGTCTTGACCGAGCGGTGGTACTGATGGTCTCAGGTTTGTTCCAGTCTTCATGAATCTAGGGGTACATACTTTCAAGCTTTTGTATCTTATGTCCGATGGTAGAGGGAAGAAGAGGGACTGACCAAGGTGTGTGACATCCTTGATTATGTTGGCTGCTTTCCCGATTATGTTGGCTACTTTACTGTGAAGTATAAATGGAGTTAACGGGGAGTGGGGCTGTTGGTTTGCATGACCAACTGGGTTGCGGCCACAACCTTATGCAATTTAATGTGGTCTTGAGCGGAGCATTTGCTGTACCAAGTTGTGATGCATCTGGACGGGATATATATTTTTGGTGTAGCTTTAAAAATTGGTAACAGTCACTGGAGATATGCCAAAACATTCTTAGCATTCTGGTGTTGGGCTTTCTTGGTTTAAGGTTCAATGTGGTTAGACGAGAACAAATTGTTGATTCTTCTTTGAGAGTCTCCCTCCAAATTGGCAATCGCTTCCCAAACAAATTTATTTGTAAACTGTTTGAGATCCCCACAGACTTTCTCATATGATCAGCAAGCTCACTATAATTCAAGGGTTTGCTGCATGTGCTGAACAAGCAAACTGTGGGATGAACGAATCTTCATTGATATATGACCTCAGCCTGGATGAATCATTATCTTACTCCATGCTTGTGAGGAAATAAGGATGACATTGAGCTCACAAGTTTTAGCGAAGCAGCTTATTAATATCCCTGAAGGAGTTTAGTTTTGTTTAGAGATACAGCGCAGAAATAAGTCCTTCAGCCCACCAAGTCTGCACCAATCAATGATCTCCGCACTCTAACACAATCCTACACCCACACAAGGTACAACTTACAATTTTACCAAGCCAATGAGCCTACAAACCTGTTCGTTTTTGGAGTGTGGGAGGAAACCGGAGATCCCAGAGAAAACCCACGCAGTCACGTGGAGAATGTACAAATTCCGAACAGACCAACACCTGTAGTCAGGACCGAACCAGGGTCTCTGGCGCTGTAAGGCAGCAACTCTACTGCAACGCCACCGTACCGCCCGAAAGAACGGGCTGAAATCACACATAATAGCTTCAGGTAAAGTGCTACATCTATAATTGCATTATAATGTTTTAATTCCAAATGATCCAAGTTTGGATTTGCTTGTGGCTTTTTTAAGAATTATTGGCATTGCATCTCGGCGACTTGTGTCACGTTGAATTGATTGCCAATACATTCCTTTTTAGGAAAGTACATTGGATTAAATCTTTGGTTTAAACCAGCATCTGCAGTTCCCTCTTACACAAAGTACATTGCATGTTCAAGTAAATTAAGAGGTTTCAAACTTGGCTCTCTGTAGAATATGGGCTGCACCAGCTATAACTTGTTCATGAAGAGGGATCTGGCGGCGATGATGATGTAGTGATTCAACTTTCTGACTGAAGCAGGTTTCAGGTCAATAAGTTTGAGGTCACAAAGAGAATAGGATTCATTATGAACTGTACCATTTCCTGACAAAATTGAAGCTGATAAATGTCAACCTTAACAAGGAGGCAGTGGCAGCCAGACACTAAATTAGAACTCCACTGAGCTTCAAACACTGGGTATAATTGCTATTTGGATGTGTGCCGGGGAAATGCTGAAGAATGGAGGGGTCAAGTATTCACTGCTGTAAGCCTGGAACTAGCATGAATGGGCTTCGGTTTTAAAGACATGAAGTGCTCTTTGTAGCAGAGTTGTGTGTTTTACAATGAAATAATTAACAGATTAACTTGATGCATAGCCTGTTGCCAACCTGCAGCTTAATTTATCGTGTTTTTGCCTTTTTTTCCAGTGACTAACTATGGGAGCTGAAGTGATACGTGGGTCCATTTATGCTCATTATAAATTGTTTACCGTGGAAAGCAAAGTTATTGAAGGCACAACGATCCAAAGCAATTTATAGGGAGCAAAAGTTTTTCCAGAGACATACTTGAACTCCAAGCCAATTTTTCTTATTCGGCTTGAAAATTACCTCATGTAAATAGGCAATGAGCAGAAGGAGGTTTCCACACCACTGCCAACTTACAAATGTATCACTAATACCAGGTGGATCCAAAGCAACTGGATAGCTTTAGTGGTGGAAAGGAAACAAGTTTACAAGCAAAACCTCAGTCAACTGACTGGAGCTATTACAAAGATGAATTAAAAAAAATACTGAGATTGGAAATCTGAAATGGGGCCTTCTGTCCAGTGCGTCCATGCTAACCATTTTTTACCATCTCCATCAATCACATTAGCTTGCATGAGGATCATATCCTTCTATGCTTTGCCTGTTTAAGTGGGAGTCTAAATGCTTTTTAAACATAGTAATTGCATCTGATTCCACCACCTCTTCTGGCAGCACATCCCTGATATTAACTACTTCACAGGGGGCACGGAGCATTTTTGAAAGTGAGAAGGTTGAGCGATCGCTGGTCACCGGCCTCGTGGGTACCTGGCAAGGGGGGGGAGGGGGTGGGAGGGGCCCTCTCTCCCATGTTAGGAACATTTTGAAATTTGATGCATTGTAATCATGTTTTAGTGCATTGTAGTACGATTTCAATGTTTTTTGTATGTAAGATAATGTAGGGCCTACATGAGAGATAGGAGCAGGTGATTATTATTTTTGTTATTGCTCGGCCTCCAAAAACTGGGGGAAAATACTACAGGCCGTCCTCCACCTCTCAAAATGTGGGGGTATATATCCCCCATCCCCCCTCCCCCCCCCCCCCCCCCGCCAGGATCGGCGGCAGTGCCTTCCATGGTACAGAAAATTTGACCAAAAAACATTTAAATGTGTTATAATTTCAAGCTATTTTTTTTTGTTTGTAGTTGGAAAAAGGGACAAGAAATAATCATACCATTTCCTGATTTTTCAAAATCATACAAATTATGTTTAGCTTGGGGGAAAAAATCAGAGTATTTTGAAAGTATGCGTTCTCCTTTTGACGTATATTTCATTTTAATTCGAATTTAGAATCATCAAACCATCCAATCCAATCCAACTTTATTCGTTAAGCACTTTAAAACAACCAATGTTGGCCAAAGTGCTGTACAGAAGACTAAACAAGACATCATAAACAGACAACATAACAGAACATAACATAACAGCTCACATGAGACGCAAAAATTACATATGAAATACAACAATAAATTAAAAGACATAAAACATGAGTAAAAATAATAGCCACGCAATAAAAGCAATCAAAAAAGAAATTAAATCAAGTAAATAAAGTCAACATCTTACTGGGTATCAAAGGCCACGGAGAAGAGATGGGTTTTAAGAAGTGATTTAAAAACAGACAGAGAAGAGGCCTGTTTAATGTGGAGAGGCAGATCGTTCCATAATTTGGGTGCCGACACAGCAAAGGCACGGTCCCCTCTGAGCTTCAGCTTAGTTTTAGGCCCACTCAGGAGCAGCTGATTATCTGACCTGAGAGAGCGGGCGGGTGTATACGGGTGTAGAAGCTCAGATAGGTAGGGCGGGGCAAGACCATTCAGGGATTTTAAAGCAAATAAAAGAATTTTTAAATGGATCCTAAACTGAATAGGCAACCAGTGGAGTGAGGCTAAAATGTGCGAAATGTGGTCATGTTTACGTGTGCCAGTTAAAAGACGTACAGCTGCATTCTGTACCATCTGGAGACGGGCGATGGAGGACCCACTAACCCCCACATACAGTGCGGGGGTTAGTGACATTAATAAAGGGAGTATATGTTTGTGGAAATGTTACTTTTTTTAAAGTAAGACTTTTGAGAAATCTAAAATGCATTAGAAATATACATTTCTTTTTTTTTTTTATTTTTTTATTTTTTTTTATTTTTTATTTTTTAGAAGTACGGTAGATTACAGTAATGTACAACACGTATATATTAATACATTTTTTGTACCGCTTCACTTTTTTAAACTTTAAGAAAGAAAAAGAAAGAAGTAAGAAAAGTGAAGAAAGTGCACAAAGGTTGTGAAGTGCAAAAGAGTGTTGGGAAAAGAAAGCCCCTTAGAAAAGAAGTTAGAGAAGGAAGTAAAGTTAGAAAATAGACCCTAGAAAAAAAAAGAGAAAGAAAGAAGGAACAATCGCTCTATTATAATTCTTATACCATACTTCGTAGAGAAGGAACTACCAACCAAGTCTGTTTTTATTTTACCTCCCATTACCAGGTCCAGATACCTTTTATTTATTTATTTGTTTTTCTAAATTACTATTGCACCTCATGCTTGTAATAGGTCCAAAAACGTAGACCACGTCTTTTGAAATTGATCTACTTTGCCTACTAGGAGGAATCTCATCTCTTCCAGATGTAATGTTTCCAACATATTTGATGTCCACATTTTTATTGTTGGTGTGGGCGCATTTTTCCAGAATTTAAGTATAAGCTTTTTTCCCATTATTAGCCCATAATTGAGTAAATTCTTCTGATACACGTTTAATTCAGGAATACCTTCCGATATTCCAAAAATAATCCATTCTGGTTTTGGTACCAGTTTTATTTTGATTAATTTTGAAAAAATATCAAATATTTCAAACCAGAATTTTTGAATTTTTGTACAAAAAACAAAAGAATGTGCTATGGTAGCTTCTTGACATATACATTTATCACAGATTGGTGAGACGTTAGGAAAGATTTTATTTAGTTTGGTTTTTGAATAATATAATCTATGTAATGTTTTAAATTGGATAAGCGTATGTCGTACGTTGATCGAGCATTTATGCACCTGTAATAAATGATTATCCCAACTCTCTTTTGAAATTTTTATACCTAGATCTTGTTCCCAATCTCTTCTAATTCCATCTGTTGTGGGTATTTCTATATTTAAGATGATATTATATAAGTATGATATTAAATTAACTGATTCCGCCTTTGTCTTCATTGCTTCATCTAATAAGTCGGAAGGCATATTATAATAATCTTTTGTGTGTGTTTTCAAATAGTCACAGATTTGTAGATATTTAAAATATTGATTATTTTTCAAATTATATTTCAGTTGTAGTTGTTGGAATGATAGTAATTTTTCTAATTCATACAGATCTTCGAGCGTTTTAATTCCCATTCTTTCCCATTGTATAAATGCTTTATCTATGATTGAAGGTTTAAACGATGGGTTATTGACTATTGGTATTAAGAGAGATAGGTTTCTTAATTTTAGATTCTGTTTTATTTGCTTCCATGTTCTAATAGTGCTATATATAATTGGATTTTTATTATAATTTTTATTATTCAAATTTATTGGAGAGAGAATAATCGCTCCTATATTATTCGGGGAGCAATCCCCTTTTTCCATTATAATCCAGTCCACCTGCTGGGCAGAATTGTCCAGCAGGTGAATCATATTTTTAATATTTACTGCCCAGTTATAATACATAAAGTTAGGGAGCGCTAGACCCCCCAACTCTTTTCGTTTGTTAAGGTGTGTTCTTTGTATTCTGTGGGATTTGTAATCCCATATAAAATTTGTAATGTCTGAGTCCAGTTTTTTGAAAAACTTTTTTGGGAGATATATAGGTATTGATTGAAATAGGTAAAGGATTTGTGGCAAGAAAATCATTTTTATAGCATTTATCCTACCTATTAAGGACATCGGAAGTGTTTTCCAAAATTTAATCAGATTATTTAATTTCTTAAGTAGGGGATTATAATTAGCTTTAAACATATCATGGTAATTTCTAGTAATCTCAATTCCTAAATATTTGAATTTTTCCATAGCTATTTTAAAAGGGAATTTCCTGAGATGTGTTGAGTCTTTTGGTTTAATCGACATAATTTCACTTTTGTTCCAATTTATTCTATATCCTGAAAAGGATCCAAAGTCCTCAATTAAGTTTAATATATTTGGTATACTAATTTGTGGTTTTGTGATGTACAGTAGTACATCATCAGCATATAGGGATAGTTTGTTGTTTGAATATTTTGTGTTATAACCGTGAATATTCGAGTGTGTTCTTATTTTTTCAGCAAGGGGTTCAATTACCAAAGCAAATAACAGCGGTGATAGTGAACATCCTTGTCTGTTGCCCCTAGATAATTCGAATTTTGAAGATAATATATTATTAGTTAGTATTCTAGCCGTAGGTTTGTTATATAGTAGTTTTATCCATGCAATAAAGTTTTCTCCCAATTGGAATTTTTGCAATACTTTGATCATATAGTCCCATTCTACTTGATCAAACGCTTTTTCTGCGTCCAGTGAGATGATAGCTAACTCTTGGTCATCAGATTTATATGAATGCATTATGTTAAGCAAACGTCTCAAATTATTAAATGAGTGTCTCTTAGGTATAAATCCTGTTTGATCCTCATGTATTAGTCTACTAACATACTTGCTTAATCTATTGGCTAATGTTTTTGCTATTATTTTCTGATCCGTATTTAACAAAGCAATAGCTCTATATGATCCTGGTTCTTCTATATTTTTATCTTTTTTAAGTATTAATATGATCGTTGATTCCGCTAGTGTTTCAGGTAGGTTTTGCTCTTTATAAGCATATGTATACATTTTTTGTAATCGTGGAGTAACTATATCATAAAAAGATTTATAAAATTCATTACTGAATCCGTCTGGTCCTGGTGTTTTTCCATTTTTTAGTGTTTTTATTGTGTCTTCTATCTCCTTAGAAGTAATTTGTGCTCCCAGTTCCTCTTGTTCCCTGCGTTCTAATTGTGGTAGATTACAATTATCTAAAAATTCTGAGATTTTATTATTGTCTATTGACGTTTTAGATGTGTATAGATTCTGGTAAAATTGAGCAAATCTTTTATTAATATCCTTGGGTAGTGTTAATACTTCCCCTCTATCTGATTTAATCTTTAATATTGCATTCTCTTTTTCCCGTTTTTTAAGTTGTCGTGCTAGAAGTTTGTGGGGTTTGTCCCCGAATTCGAAGTGTTCTTGTTTTGTGATTTGAAATAATGTTATAACTTTCTCTGACAGTAATTTATTTAACTGAAATTTCAGTAGTAGTATTTTATTATGTTTATCCATAGTTGGGTCTTTAGCATTATCTATATCTAACTGTTTTATTTGATCTTCTAAGTGTCTTTGTTCATTCTTATTCTTTTTATTTTGATAAGCTTGAAATGAAATAATGACTCCTCTTATAAATGCTTTGAAGGATTCCCATAATATACATTTCAATGCACTGAGTCTCTTGCCCAGAGTAGGTGAATCAAGGACCAGAGGACAGATTTAAGTTGAAGAGGAAAAGATTTCATAGGAATCTGAGGGGTAACTTTTTCAAACAAAGGGTGGTGGGTGTATGGACAAGCTGCCAGAGGAGGTAGTTGAGGCAGGGACTATCCCAACATTTAAGAAACAGTTAGACTGATACATGGATAGGACAGGTTTGGAGGGATATGGACCAAAAGCAGGTAGTGTAGCTGGGACATGTTGGCGGGTGTGGGCATGTTGGGCCGAAGGGCCTGTTTCCACGTTGTATCACTCTATGACTACATTGTACCTCCACCGTGCATGAATGGTTCAAAATCAAGTGGTCGAGATTTATTGTCATATAATCAAGCATGAGCGAGTTACATAGAAATATAGAAAATAGCTGCAGGAATAGGCCCTTCGGCCCTTCGAGCTAGCACCACCATTCAATATGATCATGGCTGATCATCTAAAATCAGTACCCCTTTCCTGTTTATTCCCCATATCCCTTAATTTCGCTAGCCCCAAGAGCTAAATGTAACTCTCTCTTGAAAACATCCAGTGAATTGGCCTCCACTACCTTCTGTGGCAGAGAATTCCATAGATTCACAACTCTCTGGATGAAGAAGCTTTTCCTCATCTCAGTCCTAAATGGCCCACCCCATATTCTTAAACTGTGACCCCTGGTTCTGGACTCCCCAAACATGGGGAACCTTTTTCCTGCAGTTACAGTAAGAGTAAACATGTAGCAGGCAAGCAGGATGCTTTCTCCAACCACCCCCATTTGAAGGTCATTATCTTCCACTGCTTCTACCCAGTGCTTGGTACCTACTTCCAGCAGCCACTGGTTGTCCTCCAGGACGCAGGCTGGTCCATGCCGGTCACCAGGGCAAATTTGGCGCAGTGACTCTCACGGCAGCAGCCTCCGATGGCCCGGGACTCTTACACTGAGGCTGCTCCATGGCCGGAGCTGCAGCGAGCGGCTCGCCAGTCCCGCAAACACTTGCCAGCCCCGGCTCCCCGACCGCATCTGCCCCCGCCGCTGCTTCTGCTTCCATCTCTCCCTCCGCCCCGGCTCTTCAACACCCATGACCAGGTTGCTCAGACCAAAGCTACGCCTCGTCCCAAGCCGGAGACACTGAAACATGTCTAGCCAAAAAGGTGGGGCGGGGTTGCAGCCCCCCCCCCCCTCCCCAGACCCCCCTGTTCCATGGCCCATGCTTCATGTGTGTAATAAAAGCACTTACCCTTCACACCTTGTTAAAAGTCCTTCCTCGCATGCCCTCTTGTTTTGGGATAAAAAATAAAAACAGAAAAAAAACAGGAAAAACTCGGCAGATCAGGCGGCATCTGCGGAAAGAGAAACAAAGTTATCGTTTCTGGTTGAAGATATTTCATTAGAACTGGGAAAGCGAGAAAAACAAGTTGGTTTGAAGTTGCATTGAAGGTGGGGGGTGGGATGTATAGAACGGAGAGAATATCGGCAATAGGGTGAGACCAGGATTGCCTTGGTGATATGGAGTGGTTGCTGGGTTAATGGAAGTAGTTGGAGACTGATAAGAATGACAAAGGAATGTAAAATGTTATGAAAGGCAGAATTGTAAATCAAGCCTGGCAAGGAGGAACCACGACAATTATGCCTTACATAAGTGAAATTTCATCTTAACCACCAGCAGCTGTTGACTAAACTCACAGATGTTGCATTGAGTTGCAACCATTGTACAAGTCATGTGCTTGCGAGGAACAAAGCAAACTATATCTCATCAATTTGCAGCCTAACAAAATTATTTTAAAAACAAACTAATTCAAAATCAGAAACGTAAACATAAAATGCCGTAGAGACTCAGCAGGTCAGTCGGCAAACTGTGGCAAGAAAATAGGAGAAAACATTTCCTGCTGATGATACTCCATCAAAACGAGTACAAGTTAGAAAATAAACTATAGATATTAAGTTGTAGAAAAGTGTCGAGAGCTGGGGAGGTATTTGAGACCTATTTGAGGTATATGAGAAAGTTAATGTGTGTGATTAAGGGAAGATGAAGAGAGACAGCAGGCACTATGGTGCAGCAGTGCGGAGTTGCTGCCTTACAGCGCCAGGGACCTAGGTTTGATCCTGACTACTGGTGCTGTCTGTACAGAGTTTGTACGTTATCCCTGTGACTGCGTGTGTTTTCTCCTGGTGCCCTGGTTTCTGCCCACACTCCAAAGGTGTACATGTCTGTGTGTTGATTGGCTTCAATAAGTTGTAAAATTGTCCCTAGTGTGTAGGATAGTGTTAGCGGTCTGGGTGATCGCCGGTTGGCGCAGACACGGTGGAGAAGTGGAGAGTAGACATATTGTTTTTTCGATAAAGAATGGAAATAAGGATAATCCTGGAAATTTTAGGCTGGTGAGCTTTACAGCAGTGAGGAGGAAAACTGTTGGAGAGGAATCTCAGGGATAGGACTTTCTCGCATTTTGAAGAGAATTGGCTAATTAGGGGCAGTCAGCTAGCCTTTGTTACAAATTTAATTGAGTATTTTGAAGAGGTGACAAAGTGTTTGTGTGTGCATGCTAGTGTTGTATGCATGTGTTGTGCATGGGTTGTGTGTCTTTGGGTGAGTGTAGATGGGGTGAGAAAAATAAACTAGAGAAACTAGATGGCAAGGCTGGTGAAAGGGTGTTGGAGGGATAAAGAGGAAGGTGGTAGTGTTACGTACCAAACTTTAGCTCTCTTTTGTCGGCAGAATACCATTTTGATGCCAGTGAATCCATCTGAACTATGAATGTAATCCTGAACATGGAAAGTTCACTGGGACCAAGGAAGGAGGCCCACAGTACATCAAAGAATGGCATATCTTCTCATACTCCCAACTGACAAAGCTGCAGTTCAGTTAAATGGATGCTGGAGGTGTGGAGAGCAGAGGCCTATAAAGGCTTTGAATCGGTTGGAATTTTGCTTCAAAGAATACAACCTGTAATGCCACTGTTAGAAGGTTTTTGATGAAGAGATGAAAATCCTTCATAAAAAATGCAGTTCGTTTTTGGCCTCCAGCTATTTATTTAATTAGAGTATCTCCTGCATTTGCTGACAGAAATGCTCAGAGACATATTAGTCAGACAAGCAAAATGTCCAATAGTATGTGGCTGACTTCACTCTCTCTTTGTACATCTTGATTGATTCCTTGGAACTTTTAACCAATCTGAAACTGCTCAGTGTCAGTGAAGAAAGTGATAGAGTGTTTTATTTTGATTGCTTTGTGAAAACTTTAAGCCTATTGATAAACTCATTTATTTCTTCATCTCCAGGGAACAACTCTGAGAGACAATTCTTTTTTGTAGGAATGGCCATCTTGCCAAACAAAGGAAATTATGTTCAGCACTACACAAAACGATTTTGATACAGAGTCAAGGAATGACTTGATAAAGCACATGACAGAAAAGCAGAGATTCGAGCATTAAGTAAGTCATTGGAGTTTTCACAAATATTATTTTTATACACAAAGCAAATAGGGAAAATGCAATAGATCTAACTCTTCAAATAGATCTGCCATCTTCAGATCAGATAACAAGATGGAAGTAAAAAGCCAAGGAATGAATAGCAGAATGATACTTCAGAGATAAAATTGACCTAAACATACAAGTAGATGGTGGGAAAAAGCACAATATTTACAATCTGAAATGGATAGTTATAGGATTCCATTTGGGAACTCCTTGGGGACCAACTCTTGTGGATAAATTCTGATTCTGATAAAAGTACTGATTTGCAGAAATGTTTACTGGGAAAGAATATTGAACAGCATCTTATGTTTAGTTTACTTTAGTTTAGAGATACAGTGCGGAAACAGGCCCTTCAGCCCTCCGTGTCTGTGCCGACCAGAAATCCCCGCACATTAACACTCCCCTACACACTCTAGTACATTTTTTTTACATTTATAACCAAGCCAATTAACCTACAAACTTATACGTCTTTGGAGTTTGGGAGGAAACTGAAGATCTCAGAGAAAATCCACGTGGTCACGGGGAAAACGTAAAACTCCGTACAGACAGCACCCGCAGTTGGGATTGAACCCAGGTCTCCAGCAGTGCAAGCACTGTAAGGCAGCAACTCTACCGTTGTGCCACCGTGCCTTATCGTAGTAAGGCAATTGATGGAGTATCACAACAGACAGAAAATCACACTGTGTAGATGAGGATCACTTAAGCATCCTTGAAGGGCCTACTCCTGCACCCATTGTCTATTATGCTGCTGGCCTTGCCGAGGCAGCATGAGGTATAAATGGAGTCAATAAAAGGAAGGTTGATTTGTGCGATGGTCTGGGCTGCATCCCACACTTCCACAGATGTCTCGCATTATCCTCCTCAATATCATGCTTCCTTGTAACATGATAGAAAACCATTCGGCACATCAGATTTGTGTCAGGTCACAGTGTATTTACACGAATCATATTCCATGCACATCCTTCCCTGTAACCTATTCTCTTTCATCAGCCCATCGCAACCTGACCTTACCCACCAATTATCCCATCAGGCATCTATACTAGAGGCAATTTACAGTGACTAATTTACCTGCCTAATCTTGTCTTTGGAATATGGGAGAAAACTGGAGCACCAGCAGAAACCCATGTGATCCAAGAGAGAACATGGAAAAGTTGCAGATAACACTAAAGTGGGTGGTCTTGTAGATGGCGAAGATGGTTATCAAAATTACAGCAGGATCTTGATCACTTGGGCAAGTGGTTTGAAGAATGATTAATGGAGCTTAAAGCAGATAAGTGTGAGATGTTACATTTTGGGATGGCAAACCAGTGCATAACCTTCACAGTCAATGGCTGGGTTCTGGGGAGTTTTGTAGAACAGAGGGATCTAGGTATAGTTCCTTGAAAGTGGTGTCACAGTTAGGTAGAGTGGTCAAGAAGGCTTTTGCCTCATTGGCATTCATCGGTTAAGGTTTTAAGTATAGAATTTGAGATGTGTAGGAAGGAACTGCAGATTGACACAAAATGCTTGAGTTACTCAGCGGGTGAGACAGCATCTCTGGAGAGAAGGAATGGGCGATGTTTCGGGTCGAGACCCTTCTTCAGACTGCTGATGCTGGTTTACACCGAAGATAGACACAAAATGCTGGAGTAACTAGGATGGGGGAGGGAGAGAGTTGATAGTAAGAGGTGAAAAGAAGGGGAGGAGGGAGGGAAACAGAGCTGGTTGGTGATCGACACAAAATACTGGAGTAACTCAGAGGGACAAGCAGCATCTCTGGAGAGAAGGAATGGGCGTAATTTTGGGTCGAGACCCTTCTGGTTAGTGATAGGTGGATGCAGGCAAGGACAGGTTGATTGGCAAAGGAGTTAGATAGGGTAGAGAAGGGTGGAGTTAGTTAGAAAGATTGGAATTGATGTGCAAAAGAAAAATGGCTGCATATGGTGGAATCTAATGAGAAACAAAGCTGAGCAGTGAAAATGTAGAATGAGCGAGAGGGAGGAATGGAGAGGTTAATGGGAGCTGGAGCGGGGCAGGGAAAATAGAGGGCACAATGGGGGTAGGTTCACATCTACCCCTCCCCGGCCCCAATCCCTCTTGACATTGTAACTAGTTCCACCCTTCTCTCACCCACCAAAGTACATGAGGATGTATTGCCTCAGGAAAAATATGCAATAGAAAGGAGAGATGAATTATCAGCTTGACTGCAGAAGCAGCAAGACCAGGCATGTCAATCTAACAAGGACAGCTTCAAGGACTTGTAGAATTAGATCCTTTGGGCGTGGGGGTTGGTGGGTCCACGTTTTTGGAGAGGGGTAAGATGGTTTCTCAGCCACACATCAATAGAGGGCAACTGGAATACAGTAATGCAGACCATGCTTGATAAATGTATTCACTGGATCAGTAAACAGATTTATAAAATGCAGGCAGCAACTTAGTGAAGTAATTAATCAAAAGTAAGTCGAACAACATTTCTAAATTCCACTCTCACTTGGATGAGCCTACACTCATGCAGAAGTATTTTAAAGTATGAGAAAGAAACAAATGGAAACATCATAATTGTAAATGTCTCATCACTGATTCACCAGAAAAAAGCCAGTGGTTCAAGAGCTTGAAGTCATAGGAGGTGCTAGTAAGCAGAAAGTAAGGATTAGAACCATGTAGATCAAATAATAATGCAAATGGATTTTACATTTATGGTAAAGTGAAACATGGCATTGAAGAGCACTAAGTCTCATTTAGCTTCCCTCCTGAGGTTGAGTTGTGTGTTGCAGTTGGTGAGGCCACATTTGGAGTATTGAGTTCAGTTTTGGGCACCATGTTGTAGGAAAGATGTTGTCAAGCTGGAAAGGGCACAAAGATGATTTACGAGGATGTTGCCAGGACTCAAGGGCCTGAGACATAGGGAGAGGATGAGCAGGCTAGCACTCTATTCCTTGGAGCGCAGGAGGATGAGGGGTGATCTTATAGAGGTGTACAAAATCATGAAAGGAATAGATCGGGCGGATTCTCAGTATCTCTTTCCCAGAGTAGGGGAATCGAGAACCAGAGAACATAAGTTTAAGGTGAGGGGGAAAAGATTTAATAGGAAACGGAGGTGTACGTTTTTCACGCAAAGGTTGGTGGGTGTATGGAACGAGCTGCCGAAGGAGGTAGCTGAGGCAGATACAATCGCAACTTTTAAGACAGGTACATGGATAGGACAGGTTTAGAGGGATATTTAGACAGGTACATGGATATTTAGACAGGTACATGGATAGGATTAGAGGGATATGGGCCAAATGCAGGCAGGTGGGACTAGTGTAGATGGGACATGTTGGTCGGTGTGGGCAAGTTGGGCAGAAGGGCCTGTTTACACACTGAATGCTCTATGACACTATGACACAACTTTTGCTAAATCTGCCAGAATCCAGTGTGAAATAGTGCTAAAATGTATGATGTTGAGAAACAAACACATAAATGCAACGTAAGTTCTGATGGAACACCCATCGCAATTTTATACAGCACCAAACACTCTGCCCACAAGAAGCTGTTAGCCCTTAAAGCACACTCCCTCTGCCCGCCATAGAGATAGCAATGGAGGATATGGAGGTTGATACGGGTAGTTCCCACATTCAATTAAAGGGATAGACAGAAGACGGTGAGTAATGATGCTGGGATACAGCAGCATACGATTAGCTTTCACCCAAGGCCACAGCAAACAATGGTCTGTTCCGTTTATCCCTCATCGTTACTTTTTTGCATCATTACTTTCATTCATTTGTTCCATACCTGTTTATATCACCGTCTATATTTCTTGTTTCCATTCCCTGACTCTCAGTCTGAAGAAGGGTCTCGACCTGAAACGTCACCTATTCCTTTTCTCCAGAGATGCTGTTTGACCCATTGAGTTGCTGCAGCTTTTTGTGTCTGCCATATGATTAAGGTGCACATTCAAAACCCAGCATGGCAACAAGAGAATGCAAGTTCAAGAGAGTACATGCTGCAAAAAATATATAATTCAAAAATCAGTATCAATATTAAGCAAGACAACCAAAAACCAGGTCAACGATGGTCTCTTAAAGGTAGAAAGTATGAATTCCTCTGCATTTGATGTGGGAATTATGGCAGCAAATGGCAGCAGATTTGTAACCTCATTCTACCAGGAATGTAGATCTATTAGTGGCTGTTCACGTCTACAAGTCTTCACCTTACCAAATCATTCCAGGCTGTCCATATGCCCTAAATCACATTATCAATTGGCAGTATGAAAGGTTTGTTCAATGGTTCATGAACCCTACATTCAAATGTACTTTTCAACCTCTAGCTTTTCCGTGAAGCAATTGAAAGTGTAAGTGCGAGTGACAGGGTTTCCTGCAGTCTATACTGTTGGAAAACCAACACATAAATATATCACTTGGAAAGGGTACTACCTTCCCAACCTACAGCTTGCTGCCTAATTCAATGTAACCCTGGAGACTGCAACAACACTTTTTTTCCACAGCGATTTACAATACTTGGATTTTTCACGTGCTCCCAGGTGGTTGCTCAGAAACCAAAACAATCTCCTCATCCATATGTGATGATCCCATCCTGTTATCCAAGGACAATTTCACTTTCATTCAGGCCAACATTAGATATTAAATTGAAGGTAGGCACAAAATGCTGGAGTAACTCAGTGGGACAGGCAGCTTCTCTGGTGAGAAGGAATGGGTCATAGGGTCATAGTCATAGAGTGATACAATGTGGAAACAGGCCCTTCGGCCCAACTTGCCCACACCGGCCAACATGTCCCAGCTACACTAGTCCCACCTGCCTTCGTTTGGACCATATCCCTCCAAACATGTCATTTCCATGTACCTGTCAACCTGTTTCTTAAATGTTGGGATAGTCCCAGCCTCAACTCCTCCTCTGTCAGTCTTTCCAGGTTTTAACAAGAAATTAAAATTAATTCAAATTTTGCACTTCAGAAATGATGTTTCCCAGACATAAACTTGCCTTGAATATCTGATGAGGTCTTGCCCAGAACATGCTTTTGGTTTCAATGCCACCATACATACAAGCCGATCAACCACCTAATCAGAGACAAATGTAAGGCTGGAAGATGGTCATGGATGAGAAAGATCATTCATCCTGAATGGGTCTTCCATCCAGAACTGATTTCCCATTTCTTCTCCCAATACAGTTTCCAACTGGTTTAGCTGTTCAGTCTGGAAGGTCATTTCAAATTTTACTCTGCAGAACCCAATTTCTACTCTAAACCAAAAAGCCTTGCATGCCCTTTCTCAATTATTTTTCCACATTATTGAAAACTTATATTGAAAACATGTTAAAGTAGGACTTGTTTTTTGTTTTGTGGCATCTCTCTGTGCAATCCTGGTCACCCAGTAAGCCGGCAAAGACAATTCCATCTTTGCCGGCTTATGTTCCATCTTTGCCGGCTTCCATCTTTGCCGGCTTATGTTCTCCTTGGAACACCTGGCTGCTTTCACAATCTACTGGGCCCTTTTCCAATTGTAGGTGGAAGTGACAGGTTATACTTTCAGCTGAGCACAGAATACATGGTACATTTCGGGAATTGGTGGAGTATGAAGATTATATTTTCAATACCTGTCCTTTTTTCATTTAAGGCACCATTAGCTGGATGTGTCCCTCTGTCAGTTCTGTACTTTTAATAGCAGCTACTTCTTCTGATTTGATTTTGACAAGCACTAAATTTTCACATACATCAATTAGTTCAGAATATATTTCCTAAGCCAGTTTTCTTGCTAATGAGCCCCCAAGTAAACTTAGTTTTAGAATTGCACCAAGCAAGGCATGCATTAATTACTAAAAGTAAATCTCTTAGAATGGCATAGTGGCGCAGCAGTATTGTTGCCTCACAGCGCCAGAGACCTGGGTTCGATCCTGACTATGGGTGCTGTCTGTACATAACTTGTACGTTCTTCCTGTGGCCTGTGTGGGTTTTCTCCGGGAGCTCCAGCTTCATCCCACACTCCAAAGCCGTACAGATTTGTAGATTAATTGGCTTGGTAAAATTGTAAATTGTCCCTAGTGTGTGTAGGGTAGTGTTAGAGTATGGGGATTGATGGTCAGCATGGGCTCGGTGAGCTGAAGGGCCTGTTTCCGCAATATACCTCTAAACTAAACTCTGATAAACACTGCCACTCTGTTCTGTGGATGGTACTGTGATACATCCTTGCTTTATATCCCAGGATGTATTACAAAAGGGTTAATCATCTGCCATTGCAGGAGATTTCCTTTCCATATTTTCCCTGGGCTTCCCCATCCTGAATCATGTTCTGTGAAGAGTACATTTCAGACTGGACCTCTTCGACCTGGTACGCCATTGTAGGTAGTTCCTCTTGCACTAGTTCTCGGACTCCAATTAGGGTAAACATAGTCAAGGCACAGGGAGCAGGATATATACAAAAGCAACATTGATATTATGCTAACCTGTATGGTGTTGTTTGTAAATAGGCCAAATCCTGGCTGAGTGGTATGGAACAATGCCATCATTTACATTGAGCCAAACAATATATAGAGCTGTGGGCATAATATTATAAGTTAATTATGTTCTGCACTAATATCCTGTTGGTTAATGAATGTTAACATCATGTTGAAAGAAGATCATTAGTGGAAGATTACCAATATTGAGGACAAATTCATTAAGCTGGCTCCATTAAACAAGCCTAAAGTAACTTTGTGCTATGAATGCACTGTAGTTTCAATTCACCATTGCATTACATTTCTGTTCCATCTTGTGTAACATTAAGTATGCAATACCAGCAATAATGAGATGCAAGTTGCTAATGGGTTGATTGAAAAGGCTTTATGCAGAAGGAAATATTTTACTTCAAAAATTGCTTCACTTTTTTTCACTATTTGTTTGAGATCTGCAGAGTTATAAACTTAAAGAATGGACTTTCCATTTAAAACATTATCCGTTTCTTTAGTAGTAACATTTAACATAAAATTAAAAAATCCATTCAATAAGCTACAAAGTAAATTAGAAATAGAAACAAGGAACTTGATGCTGGTTTATACCAAAGATTGACACAAGGTGCTGGAGTAACTCAGCGGGTCAGGCAGCATCTCCGGGGAAAAAGGATGGGTGGCGATGCTGCCTGATGCGTTGAATACTCCAGCACTTTGTGTCTATCTTAAGTAGATTCGAAGTGCCGCACGAAAATGTCAGTAAAATGAACAAAACTCATTTTTGTATTGATCCTCTATATTTGGCTCCTTGGGTCAGAAATTTTATTTACTGAACTACACATTTTACAGAAGGCTAAAGTTCATAAATTACAGGTTGGAAACACATTGCCCACATTGCTAATTTGGGCAAATATATTGGCCAAGTAATGCCTGTTCACACACTTGTATAAATCTGTGATTCACTGAGTGTTCACTGAGTCTTGCCAACCCGAGGTTGGCTGTCTGGTGCCAGGTCTTTACACAAGACCTTGAATATGAAACCTAAGAGATGGGAGGGGTGTTAGCGATGATAGTGCCTCAGATTTTACATTCCTAAAGCAACAACTGAGGCAGCTGTGTTATGCAGGTTTGTTTCTTGGTTAGTTTACCAAAGCCAATTAACTTTCAACCCTGTACTTATTTGGAAAGTGGGAGGAAACCCAAGCTCCTGGTAAAAACCCACGCGGGAGTACGTACAAACTCCATACAGGCTGCGCCCGTAGTCACGATCGAACCCTGGTCTCTGGCGCTGTAAGGCAGCAACTTTACCGCTGCACCACCAAGCTGCCCCATAGGTGTTCGAAGAATTGACACCTTAGCCTCCTCAGTCAGGCTTAGTGATCGTAACTGGCATTACCAATGGGCCACTCTGCTTGAAGAAACCTCTGTAGCTTTGTATTGAACTGGAACTGACGCATAAATGCACCACCAGATGGCCATGTTCTATAAGTCTGGGTCACACAGATGTATTGACACTGGGTCTGTTCAGCAAGTAATTTAGAGCTGAAATAACCGTGGCTTTTACAAATTCAGCACCAAGTTGTTTACATAAACATCTGTGTTTTATATTTTGGGAAGATGAGGAAACTGCGAGTATCACAGTTTCACCTTGCATCCCAGAACCTGCTGCTAATCCACAACACAATAGCAGCAGTTGTATTGAATTTCCCTGACAGAGTCTAACATATAGCTACTATTATTTGGCACATTTTGCCTCATCAATGTATATCTGTCATATAAATTTCAATAAATTATTAATTTATTAATCAGCCTGAGAATCATCTTTCTTGGCATTTCTGTGATTGTTTCAGATTGGGTTTATTAATGATCCAAACTGCACATCTCAAAAACATCATTGACTATTACAATGGCAGTTAGCACAGACCAAATCATGTAACACAATTGGACATTAAAACCCCTGTCTCACTGTGCGAGCTGACCCACGAGGAACCCCGAGCATAAAACAAATTTAACTCGTGGTAATCACGTATGATTAACGTAGCGGGAACGTCGGAACTCGTGGACGCAACTTAGCGACTCTTGGCGCTAACGGCAGGTACCCGTGACACTTGTTAACTCTTGGACAAATTCAAACATGTTTAAACTTTTCCACGAGTAAAATGTACTCTTGAGGTTAAAATTTGAAACATTTAAACACGTTGTAAGAACGCAGTGGCCCGTGCGTTTACCTTAGTGACTCGTGAGTCTACCGTGGGAACTCTTTAACTCAGCGGGCAGGCAGCATCTCTGGAGAGAAGGAATGGGTGATGGGATGACGTTTCCAAATTTATGCTGTGTCTTTGTGTAACTCCAGCACCGTGTGTTCACTTTTTGTCAACCAGCATCTGCCCTTTCTCGTGTATGACATTATTTGTATCCGTGGCAGTTGATTGTCGCTCCCTTCAGTTTCCCAGAGGGTCGGGACGGGACTGGAGTTGGGAGGGAAAGGTGTGTGGGGGGGGGGGGTGGGGTGGGGTTGGGGTGACTTAGTACGGGAGACAAGTGTACGAGAGGTGTACTGACTGTGTGGGCAGACACTTTGGTAGTGATTGCCCATGGGGTTCACTGTCGAGGACTTCATAATGCAGGAAGCATTATAAACAGTGGAGTGATTAACCCTGGAAAGGGGGGAGACTTCTCTCTGAGTTGGACCCATTTGCAGGAATTTTCTTGAGGTTATTAACGACAGATAAATGGATGGGAAGGGTTTAGAGGGCTATGGGCCACATGCAGGCAAATAGGACTACCCCAAGACGCCAACTTTGACGGCACGGCCTATCTGGGCCGAAGGACCTGTTTCCGTGTGGAATAGCACCATGACTAAAGCCTATCCGGTGGGATTGACATGTTTTGTATTTTTCCTTTCTAAAGATGCAGTGTATTTTGGTGACTATTGCACACTACAGACCAGAAGCGCTTTCAATACCCAGAGAGAAGGGATGGGCGGGTTAGGTGAGCAGGAGAGTGGGGTTGTTTGCAGTTGCAGAGGGAGGGGGCAAGGGCGGTACAGTTCCCAGTCTCATCTCCTGTTCTACCGAGCGTGTGGACGTGGATGGGTGGCTTGGTTGGCGGTGGCCCATGGTGTGGCAGAGCCGGCGTGCCCGCTGACTCCCATCCCCCCCCCCCTCCCGGTCCGGGATGGGAGTCAGCGGGCACGCCGGCTCTGTCCCCGGTCCGGTGCCGCCCTGGGAGAGAGCCCCCGAGCATCTGCCCCGGGGCGACTGGCACTGACTAACCTGCTGGCATCGCCGACGTGAAGACAGTGCAAAGCCCCCGCGCCCGGTGCAATGGGTGGGGAGCTGGAGAGGGGAGGGAAGGGGTCACACACATGGCCGGGAAGCAGAGGGGTGGGGGTGGCGACAGACAGGGCCAACAATGAGATGGAGAAAGACAGAAACACCGACGTGTAAAGGAGACCTACAATAGTGCAGGATCTCTCTCGCGTTATGGCGGGTGATTGTCGCCTGCCCGCTGTTTCTGACGCTAAAGCCTTGGGATCGTTGCCCTTCGTGTTGGCGTGGAGGGGGGGGAGGGTATTGTGCTGTTTGATCACCCCCTGCTATCCCAGGGACAGGTAGACACAGCAGCTTTTGAGACTGGTGGGCAATCACTACCAAAGTGTCTGCCCACACAGTCAGTACACCTCTCCTACACTTGTCTCCCGCACTAAGATCATCCCGCAGAGAATGATCCCAGCCTAACCCAAGAGCCTTGTCACCCCAGACAGATTAATGACGCCCTCCCTCTACCTCAACTCACGCCTGGGCACCAAAGCAGCTCAGGAGGCGAACCCTGAGCTCCGTCTCCCAACAATCTGATGTGCAACTGATGTGAAAGAACAGCGGCTGTGGCCCGCCGGCACCCGGCATGGACTTCTCACACCCTCACACACGAAAAGTGTGTGAGAATAAACAAAAACAAGGACCAAAACCAAAGCCCGGCTTGAAAGGCATCTAAAAATATATTCCGCTTAGAACGAGCAGGCGCGGAGACATCCGTCCACATTCAAAGATTTCATCTCCCGTCTCCCCGCAGTGTGTAGACCTGGCAGTAAATTCAATTAAAATATGGCAAACCTCCGCTCGCTGGTCTTCTAACTACGTGATGTGTGTTTCAAACAAATCATCAGTATAACTGCTCTGGCACTGGACGGTGCGCATTTTCTCTTTGTAGGTCAAATCAATAGATGCGGCCGCGCTGTATTCTATCTTTAACTCAAAGCCGCAGGATGGAGATGTCTTCTTTAACACTGTTGCTTATTAAAACAGACCTTCATTCATGGTTGGCTCAAGAGTAACTCGGGAGAGGAACTTGGTAACTCGGGAGACGAACTTGGAACATCGCAGAAATGACAAGTAAACGGCAAACGTAGTCATACCCGTGGGAACTCGGTTAAACTCTTGATCATAAACTTGGAGTCTCGTACGCAACCACGAGTCTTTCACTCTGGGTCAATCGTGGGTCAACTCGCACAGTGAGACAGGGCTTTAATGAACTGGCAGTAAGATTAACAATGCAAACAAAGACTAAATGCCCACTAACCATCAGACTGCTTTTACATTCAGTGATTCGAATTCTCATTCTACAAATTGATTCTAAGATTCTCTCATGATACATCCCCAGGTTTAACAGAATATAAACCTTTATCGATGTCTTACCAAGCTTTGTGAATGTTCTCCAAAAAAAGCTTCTTATTGATGTGGGTGCCTTTAAAAGTCCCAAGCTACATGTAGGGAACACAAACTGAGCTAGGAAAGGAAAAGATTATAAGGAATGAGAGAAAGCGAGGTTTAAGATTACTCTTAATGGCACTTTGAAAGGTAATACAATGATAGGATGAGGTGAAGCAAGGCAGAAGGGAGCATGTGTTGAGCATAATTTATTTGTCTAGGTCCCGTGTTCTAATTCTGTATTTTAAATACTATACGTTTCCTTGGAATTCTCTCAGTGACAGGAATAACTTCAAATAAAAGAAAGGTTTGCATTTAAATATAGACTTTCTCCAACTCATAGCACCATATTATTACTGAAGTCCTTTTGAAATATAGTCGCTGTTAAAGCATAGGAAGTATCAAGAAGGATATTTGGGTTACGTCATTTATATTAAAGCCTTTGAGAAATGTATTCACAAGATTATTTCATGCAATCATGAACTTACTACTAAAGCACCACAGTGACAGCAGAAAATCTCACTATTTGTATGTGCTATGTTTAATTATAGTTGTTGCCAGTGGGAAGCCTGCTTATTAAAATCAGGAACAGCCTTTAATTATGAGAGTAAATTTGAAATGTGCATGAAGATCAGAAAGACGGATGAATAGACACAGAACAGATATTAAGATGACAGATGGATGTACAAAGATTTAACTGAAAGTCAGCACAGCATGGGGAGCTGATGTGTTAAAAATTGGGGCCTAACTGGAGCAGGGAGCATGAAAATGGTTTAATAATTGCAACACATACTTTTTCTATTTTCAGCATTCGTCCAGTTTTAACAAAGCTGTTGCCAACCTGGGGGAATATACTCATCAAACCATATGCTAATGACGCAAATGGTTTATTTAACCACTTGGTTAAAGAGGGTGAGGATTGAAAACAGCTTCTTCTTACTGACCTTGCATGAAAGGAACTAGAGAAATTACCGAAGATAGATGCCAAGTGCTGAAAGCAACACAGTTTGAAGAAGGGTCCTGATCCGAGACGTGGTGGGTGTATGGAACGAGCTGCCAGAGGAGGTAGTTGAGGCAGGTACTGTCGGCATGTTTCAGAAACATTTTGACAGGTACATGGATAGGACAGTTTTAGTAGGATATGGGCCAAACGCAGGCAGGTGGGACTAGTGTAGTTGGAACATGGTAGCTGGTGTGGGTAAGTTGAGCCGAAGGGCCTGTTTCCATGCTGTAAGACTATGACTCTAAGACTCTATGAAATGTCACCCATCCTTTTACTCCAGACATGCTGCCTCACCCGCTGAGTTACTCCAGCACTTTGTGTCTATCTTTGGTATAAACCAACCCATCTCAGGCATGTGCCGTGAGTAATTACTCAGGATAGGTAGTCAGTCGGCTATAAAAAAATCTTAAACCGTGCATGCGCAAATTGTTCTCTCCGTAAGCTGTCAGTCGACTTTTATAAAGTCTTCAAAAGCCAAATCTCTTAATAAAGTACCGTATTTCCCGGCAATGAAAATGCACCCCCATTTTGCGTTGCTAAATTTTGAACGAAGGCAGGTGGGACATATAATTTCTCACGCTCAAAAAAATAAAAATAAAGAAAGCAATTTGGCCAATAAAAGTTCAAGACCCTACACATCTCCTAAAATGTCCCTTTAGAATTGTCACTGAAAAATTCAAATACCTTGGAGTTTATGTGAATAGAAAATATACCTCTCTATTCCAAGCAAATTTTCCACCATTAATTACTAAATTAAATGCCCTTATTCAATTTTGGAAAACACTTCCTATTTCCCTTATCGGTAGAGTAAATGCTATAAAGATTATTTTCCTTCCACAACTCCTTTACCTATTTCAATCAATACCGATTTATCTCCCTAAAAGTTTTTTTTTAAACTTGACACTGCGATTACAAATTTTATCTGGGATTTTAAAACCCATAGAATTCACAAATGACATTTATGTAAACCTAAAGAAAACGGTGGATTAGCACTCCCCAATTTTCTTTTTTATTACTGGGCAACTAATATTAAAACTTTAATCTACTGGATGGATGATACATGTCAACAAGTAAACTGGTTAAAAATGGAGAGGGAAGATTGTTCGCCTTTTAATATAGGCGCGATTCTTCTTTCTCCAATAAATCTGAATAAATGAACGTATGAGAAAAATCCGATAATTCATAGCACCCTACGAATTTGGAAACAGTTGAAATCAGCTCTCAAATTGAGATATTTCTCTCTCCTTTTACCAATCGCCAACAATCCCTCATTTAAACCATCTACCTTAGATAAGGCGTTTGCACAATGGAAAAACTCAGGAATCAAAACGCTGGGAGATCTTTACGAGAAGGGGATCTTCCTATCGTTTGAAGAATTACAGGAGAAATATCATTTGAAATCTAGTAATTTTTCTAGATATCTTCAAATCCGAGACTATGTGAAAACACACACACAAGACTGTCATTCTATGGGCCCAGATATATTAGACAAATGCATGAATAGAAAGGCGGATACAAGTAAGTTTATATCCTATATTTACAATACCCTTCTAACTGTACACATCCCATCTTCTGAAATGCTTAGGCGAGCATGGGAAGATGAATTGGGTTTACTAATCTCAAAGGATAGTTGGGAGGAAAGCCTTTTATACATACATTACTGTTCTCTTAACGTTAGGCACTCCCTGATACAATTTAAAATACTGCACAGACTCTATTACTCAAAGTCCAAATTGAACAAGATCTTCCCCAAATGTCTCTCCTATTTGTGATAAATGTCTCCTCCAGGAAGCGACTATAACCCATTCTCTTGCTTCCTGCACAAAGTTACAAAACTTCTGGAGGGGAATATTTGATACCTTTACCAAAATACTTTAAATTAAATTGGACCCAGATATAAAACTGATCATATTAGGTTTGTCAGAGGCCTGCTCTAAGCGAACGATATTTCAAAGACATTTCCTCAATTACGGGCTAATAATGGCGAAAAAATTAATACTTAAATTTTGGAAACAGACAACAGTCCCCACAGTGAAGATGTGGATTACAGATATGTCCGAGACACTACACTTGGAAAACATTAGGCTTGTCTTGGCGGAAAAAACAGATCAATTTCTTAAGACATGGATACCCTTTACTGAATTCTTACAACAACAGAATGTTGAAACACAAATTTAAATCTAAATCCGATGCTATGATGGGTGAGGAGGCGGGGGGGTGGGGGGGGGGGAGGTATATATCCATCTTTTCTTTTCTTATTTCCTTTTCTTTCCTCTGCACTGCTTTGGTAGCTTAGGGGTCTTTTTCTTGTTCTTTTCTACTTTATCTCTTCATTTTTTATTTTATTTTTTCCTTGTTTTCCTTTTTTTTCCTTTTTTTTAAAATTTAGGTTATAAGGTTAAAAATGAAGCTGTACAATAATTGTATAATTGTGATGTTGATCGTATAATTGTATAATTGTGATGTTGATCGTTTTATCCTTGTACAATTGCTTCTAATAAAATAAAAAGAAAAAAGAAAGCAATTTGCCCAAGGCTTCCAAATCTCCTTCATTCTGAATTACTGAATGGGTGGGGGGATGGAGGGTGACGGCAGGTGGAGAGATGGTGGGAAAAACGGGAGCACACTGGGACAAGTTGAATCAGTTGTGATCTTATTGAATGGCAATACTTGTTCAAGGGACCAATTAGGGGGAGAGTTCCTTTCACAGCATGTGGGGAGTCGGTGCCAGAGGTAAAGTTGCAGGGAGGGCAGGAGCATTGAGAAGGAGGGGGACGAGGACATTTCTGGGGATCAACATCAGTGAGGATCTTAATTGGTCTGTGAACTCTGCTGTAGTTGTAAAAAAGGCGCAACAGAGACTTTACTTCCTCAGAACACTGAGGAAGGCCCATCTGTCTGCTAAACTGATGGAGTCTTTCTACCGCTGTTCGGTAGAAAGCATACTGACTTACTGCATAACTGCCTGGTTTGGGAACTGTTCAGCAGTTGACAGAGCAGCTCTCCAGAGGGTGATAAAAACTGCCCAGGGTATCATTGGACTCCCCCTGCCCCCTCTGGAGGACATTTACCACTCCAGATGCCGCCGCAGGACCTGTAATATCGTGAAAGACATTACACATCCTTGTCACCACCTTTTCACACTGCTGCCCTCAGGAAAAAGGTACAGGTCGCTAAAGTCACGCACTGCCAGACTCAAGAACAGCTTTTACCCATCAGCAATCTTGGAACTGAACTCTGTCTCGGGATCAGGTTATGGGGAAGGAGGAGGGGTGGGAGACAGTGTTAATTTATGTAAATGTGAATCAATGGGTGGGTTTGGGGAGGGAGGAGTGTAAAAAGTTTGAGTATGTGAATGTTTGAAGTTCTTTTAAATGGAGAGACACAGTAATCTCGTTGTATGTGACACATGCAATGACAATAAAGCATTCTGATTCTGATTCTGATGCCAGTAGCTCACTCACTCACCGCTGCCGCGGCGCTCCGGGCACGGAGCCACCGCATTGTGGCTGGGGAGGGAAGTAGCTTGGGTGGCTGCAAGCGGCTGCTGGGACCGGACAGCGGACACCACCTCAGTGTCTTCTGCCGGCCGGCTCACCTCTGGCAGTGCTCTACATCTGAACATCTCTCACCTGCCGCTCGCCGGCCTCACTCATGTCAGCCGCTTCCCGCAAATCCTTAAATTTGGACAGCCGAGTAACCTCAATTGGTCCCTTGATCGCGCTGTCGGAATTTAAGGATTTGCGGGAAGCGGCTGACATGAGTGAGGCCAGCGAACGGCAGGAGAGGTTTTCAGACAGAGAGCACTGCCAGAGGTGAGCGGGGGCCGGCAGAAGGAGCTGAGGTTGCTGCCGCTCGCAGCCACCCGAGCTGTCAGGTCCTGTCAGCCGCTCGCAGCCACCCGAGCTACTTCTCCCCCCGGCCACAATGCGGTTGTTCCATGCCCGGAGTGTCACGGCAAGTGAGTTGCTGCCATGATCCCCGACTCCCTCCTTATCAAAACTCCTGCCCTCCCCACAACTTTACCCCGGGCCAGACTCCTCACACGCTGTGAAAGGAACTCACCCCTTCCCAGTGGTACTGTCCTTTTACAGTCGCTTCCCATCAGCTGCCATCAGTGAGGGATAGACTTGGCTATCCATCAGTACAACAACATCGTTCTTGATGTTGCTGTACTGAGGGATAGCCATCTCTATCTTTCTTGGCTAACAACCTTCCAACTTCGGCTTCCAAGACACATGTAAATTTTCGTGCCTTATTTTTGGGTAAAAAATAACGTCTTCATTGCCGGGAAATACGGTATTTAAAAACATATAGCACCAAGAAATTTACTTACCACATCGTTTGTACACAAACTCCATTCTTCTCTCTTTGTTTCTTAAGATACTCTTAAGGTAATGGCAATCCATGTTTGAAAAACGCACCAAGTATGCTGCTGCGCATGCACAGTACTGCAAAGGCAGAATTTCAGCTGCCTTCATTCTCCTGGAAATTGACGGCTTGAAGCATCGTCGACGGCACTTGGGCTACACAGACCTTCGCATGTTACATACACTGCAGATGAAAGGCACGGATAATTATGCCACCCACTCACCCACTCACCCACTTACCCACCCACTCACTCACCCACTCACTCACTCACCCACTCACTCACCCACCCACCCATTCATCCACTCACCCACTTACCCACCCACTCACCCACCCACTCACTCACAGGCTGTTGTCGCTGACCTTCACTGTCTTCCCGGGGTCACTGATGCTGTTGCCGCCGACCCGTATCTCTACTCCAGTCCCCACGGGCCTCCACCAGTGAGTCCGCTGACCCTCGCCTCTCCACCGGCCACCAGTGGGCCAGAGCCGTCACCTCACCACAGCATGCGGTCTGACTCTGTTGGGTGGTAGTGCTCCTCCCCTCCTACAGGGAACCTCAGTAGATGCACTAAACATTATTCCCTCAACTTGATAGCCTACGGCAAACAGACGTGAAAGTTCCCGTGCTACCACAGAACCTGCTAAATAGCCCACCGCACGGAACATGTTAAGAGCTTGCTGTGGGCCGGATGAAATCTCGTGGCAGGCCGGATGTGGCCCGCGGGCCATAGTTTGGAGACCCCTAATCTAGAACAAGAGCACAAGAACATAGGAGCAGATGTGGGACACCAGGTCCCTTGATCTTGCTCCACCATTCAATCAGGCCTGATTTGTGCTGGGCTCAACAGCTATGCCAGTTCTCCATAGATCTTCCAAATCTTTATCTATCTGCACCCTCATCACCCTTGCAGGGAAATCGTTCCAGAGATTCACATCCTTCTCACAGAAGGCATTTCCATGCAGCTCAATTTTAAATTACCAGCCCCCTATTTTGTAGCTATTTCGTTTGTGACTCTTCCACAATGAAGGCCTCAACATCTACACTTTCAAGCCTCCTAAGGACCTGATATATTTGAATTAGATCACCTCTCATTCTTCTAATCGCTGAGGAATACAGATCCAAACTGACTGGAATAACCCCCTCATGCTAGGAGTTAGCCTATTAATGTGTTCACTCCTCTTTCACCTTCTGCAATGTGGAGTAAATCCCTTCTGTGGTGCTGTGGTCAGAAACTTGTACCAAACTTGAAACAAAACCAACACGTTTTGAAAATACCGCAAATATGATAGAATTAAGTTTTGGATTTTGCATGGTATTTATCAGATCAATTTACAATGAAGATGTTGATAAATCCATTCATTGCCTTTGCACAAAATGCACAAACATGTAGAGGAGCAAAGTAGTTAACAGTGTTTCAACTAAATGTTTTCCCTCTCCAATCACCTTGAATTTCTCTCATCAGTTGGAATTTACAGTCGATTGTTTTTTTTTCAGGAAAAGGAAGCAAATATTGAGCATAAACACCAAATAAATTCAGGGTAGAACCCAACTCAGCAGCTGCAGCAGCATCCCTGGAGAACATGTTTAGGTGATGTTCAGGGTTTTGGGTTCTGGCGACCTGCTGAGTTGTTCCAGCATTTTGTGTCTTTCTTTTCGTATAAACCAGCATCTGCAGTTCCTTGTTGTTAAATACGTTCAGGGAATGGTTGCTTGGAAATTGAGGAACATCAGGGAATAGTTGCTTAGAGATTGAGGAACATTTTTTTCAAAGATGGACTAGGTATTAATAGGAGATCTGGAGCAAACATTCAGGGCAATGATACCATGACGGTTGAAAGCTCTGTCAACTGTGCTTGCAGTTTCCCTCTTCTTATTGATTCCGCTGAACTCAGCGGTCTGTTTTTTTCTTCTCAGTGTCATAGGGCGAGGGACGACTTTTAAAACCTGATTTGTTTCAAAATGCCCATCAATTCTTTCATAGCTTTGAACCAATGTTCCCATTATACACATTTTACAACATTTTGGTCAGGTGGGAATAACCGTCACCATCGATAGATCCATCAGTAATCATGCTGGCAACGTGTCAAGCGCAGGATGTGAACTTAACATCAGGGCGAAAATATTAGGTTAAAGTGATTAACAGTTAAACCATTATGAATTGCCTGACATCGAGGTCTGAAGGTTTAGCTAGAAACAAAATCCATTCATCACAGTCTGAGCTTCATGTGATATGACTCAACATCAGAGGAGAAAGTTGGGATTTTGATATGAGGGAACGTTACCCTTTATTAAACCAGGAAACTCTTCTAGGGAAAACTCACAGGGCAGTTGGAAATATTGCCAATTGACCACTTTGGTAGAGCGGGAATCCTGGTCGTATGAGTTTATTGTATTACTATAATGGTCATTACAATTTCAGCACTTGAGTTTGGACAGTAAGGAATTAGGTTTAATTAAGTCTCCAATATATTAAAAGGGTGGCACAATGGCACAGCAGTACAGTTGCTGCCTCACAAGCGCTGGAGACCCGGGTTCGATCCTGACCTCGGGTGCTGTCTGTACGGAGTTTGTACGTTCACTCTGTGACTGCATGGGTTTTGACCAGTTGCTCCGGTTTCCTCCCATATTTCAAAGACGTGCATGTTTGTAAGTTAATTGACTTCTGTAAATTCTCCCTGGTGCACTGGATGGAACTAATATTGGGTAACCCTAGGTCGGCGCGGACACGATAGGTCAGAGGGACTGTTTCCACGCTGTATCTTTAAAACTACAGTAAAAATTTGGTTCATTGAGGCTGTCATAAGGTCATAAGTTCATAAGGAATAGAAGTAGGATTAGGCCATTCAGCCCATCAAGTCTACTCCACCATTCAATCATGGTTGATCTATCTTCCTCCTAACCCCATTCTCCAGCCTTCTCCCCATAACCTCTGACACCTATACTAATCAAAAATGTATGTATCTCTTCCTTATAAATATCCACAGAGCCATCCCATTCCCCCTCCTAATTTTTCCTGGAACATATTCTCCTCACAGTTCTATCAAATCTAACACCCACGAACACGAGCGGCCAATTCATCTACAAACCCAGATTCCATAAGCGTATGGAAGGAAACCAGAGCACCCGAGAGGAAACCCATGCAGTTACGGTGAGAACAAATAAATTCCACCAGAGGTCTAGATTGTAACTCTTCTATGACTCGATGACTCAAAAACAGATTGCTGGAGTTGAGAGGCAGCAGCTATGCCAACAGACCCAATATATATCACTGGTGGGCAAAGGAGTTAAACGAAGAATCTTGTTATAGGTTGCTGCATGTTGATGCTTCCTGGAAAGTGGAGAAGATTAACCAGGCCTGCTGTAGAACACATAAAACTGATGTTAAAGTCTCTTGAAAATCAGCAAAGTAATGGAAGTGGTAATCTATGATGCTAGCAAGCCCTACTTGCTTAGCAACAATCCGCTCACAGAAACTTGGTGTGGCTTCTGCCAAAGTCACTCAGCACCTGAACTCAGCGCACTCTTCGTCCAAACACGGTGAAGTTAGAGTAACTGCCCTTGACACCAACACAGTATTTGATCGGGTGTGGCAAAAAAGAGCCCTGGGCAAAGTGGAGTCAATGGGAATCAGGGTGAAAACCCTCCCCTATTTGGAATCATACGGCACAAAGGAAGATGTGATCTTCCATTGGAAGTCAATTGTCACAGCCACAGGATGTCTCTACAGGTGTTCAAGGTAGGGCCAACCATCTTCAACACCAATGTCATCAATTACCCTCCTTTAATCATAAGGTCCAAATGATTGTACAGTGTTCAGCATTAGTTGTAACTCCTCAAATAATGAAGCAATCTACAAACAAATGCAGCAAAACCTGGGCAGATGACATTTAACAGGAATTCAGTTATCGCCCTTGATATTCAATGGCACTACCATCACTGCCAATATAGAACAAATATACTATACATATACATATACATATACATGTACATATACATATACATATACATATACATATACTTATGCCCATACATATACATATACATATACATATACATATACTTATGCCCATACATATACATATACATATACATATACATATACAAGTACATATGCCTATACATATACATATGCATATACATGCATAAGCATATACATATGTTTTTTTTCACATAATCCTCCGACACATTCGCCACCTCCAACGGGATCCCACTACTCGCCACATCTTCCCATCTCCACCCCTTTCTGCTTTCCGCAGAGACCATTCCCTCCGCAACTCCCTGGTCAACTCGTCCCTTCCCACCAAAAGCACTCCCTCCCCAGGTACTTTCTCCTGCAACCATAGCAGATGCAAAACCTGTCTCTATTACTCCCCCCTCGACTCCGTCTTAAGACCCTGACAATCTTTTCAGGTGAGGCAGAGTTTCACTTGCATCTTCTCCAACATCATCTGCTGTATCCGCGTTCCAGGTGTGGACTCTTGTTTATGGGCGAGACCAAGAGCAGGCTCAGCGATCGTTTCGCTGAACACCTCCGATCAGTCCTTCTTCAGAGAAATTGCGGGGGCAAGTGGCATTTGAAACCTGCATTTAAAAAGCTTTGCACATGTGAGAAATGTTTAATGTTAAAGGAATGTAAAAGCAAAGGGCAGATTCATATTCGGATTGCATTTATAAATATAGAACATATTATTAAAGTAACATTGAGTTTGGTCGTCTGTGATCCTTTGGTGGGATCTACTCCACCTCGAATGGGTTTAGTTAAATCCAGTGTTGAATCAGGCTGGAATTGATACCAACATATGCTTGATAAGGGGAACATGAAGAAAGGTATCATTAATAAAAACGATCTGCTTGAGGAACTCAATGGGTCAAGCAGCATCTGTGGGTGGAAAGGAACTGTGACATTTCAGGTTGAAACCCTGCATCAGGGCTCCATAATCCAGGAATATTTGGATAATATATCGCATTTGTAAGAGGAATGGTGCAAATCATTCCATCTGCATCAGTAACATAGAAAATAGGCGCAGGAGTAGACAATTCTGCCTTTTGAGCCATCCAATATGATCATGGCTGATCATCCAAAATCAGTACCCAATTCCTGCTTTCTCCCCATATAATTTGATTCCTCTAGCCCTAAGAGCTATATCTAACTCTCGTGAAAACATCCAGTGAATTGGCCTCCACTGTCTTCTGTGGCAGAGAATTCCACAGATTTACAACTCGCTGGGTGAAAAAGTTTTTCCTCATCTCAGTCCTAAATGGCCTACCCCTTATTCTTAAACTGTGACCCCTGGTTCTGGATTCCCCCAACATCGGGAACATGTTTCCTGCATCTAGCCTGTCCAATCCCTTAAGAACTGTATATGTTTCTATAAGATCTCCTCTCATCCTAAATTCCAGTAAATATAAGCCCAGTCGGTCCATTCTTTCATCTGAAGACTCGGATGAAACTCCCGTTGCTGAGAAATATATCGCGGGTTAATAAAACTATGAACACGTAGGCAGATTTGCAGAAAATGGCACAGAGATATGAGTGATGTAGAGAGAGGATGCAGGCAAAGGATACAGAGGAAGCAAGACGAGACAGGAGAGAGGAGACCAAAATAATAGAATAGAGACAAGGTACCGTTGCTTAGAAGCACTGGCCATTGATGTGCAACACATGTACCAACAAGTGTGGGAAGAAAAGGGGTTTGTATTAGAAGTGTAGTGACTTAAGGCAGTATTCCAAGTGTTAGGAGAGAAACATAAAAGATTCAATGCATGCGCTGATCATTCAGCATGTGAGGAAGAGATTGAACAGTTCCAACAGTAGTTACAGAGGCAGGGAGAGATGTGGAGGAAGGGAATACATTAAATGCAGAATGAATGAAGACAAAACAGAAAACAATCACAGGCAAATCAAAAGAAGGTGAACGAAGGTGGCAGTGCAGAGATAGTGGTAGTGGTAAGGAGCAATGTGCTCATACAGCATACAAAAATGACATAAGATTGGGGCGGCACAGTGACACACCAGTAGATGCTGCCTTACATCGCCACTGACCCAGGTTCAATCCCAACTACGGGTGCTGTCCATACAGAGTTTGTACATTCTTCCAGTGATCACGTGGATTTTCTCCGGGACCTGGTTTCTCCCACACTCCAAAGACATCCAGGTTTGCAGGTTAATTGCTTCGGTAAAATTGTATACTGTCCCTCGTGGTGTAGAATAGCACTGGAGTGATCACTGGTTGGTGGGCTGAAGGGCCTATAATGAAGTTCATACTCCTTGACAATTAAGGAAAAAAACAATGTATTTAGGAACACTCCGATAGAGATGTTTTCACACCTTACACTTCCTTATCTATAAATGTCCTTATCTATGTACCACCCACATCCCTGACATCAGGCTGAAGAAGGGTCTCGACCCGAAACATCACTCATCCCTTCTCTTCAGAGATGCTGCCTGTCCCGCTGAGTTCCTCCAGCATTTTGTGTATATACACACATATACAGTATACACATAAAAACAAACAAACAATAATAGTGCAAAAAGACAAAACCAATGCCCCAAATTCTATGTAGTTCAGAGCTTATTCGGAGGTTGTGGTGTTTAATAGCCTGATGTCTGTGGGGAAGATGCTGTCCCTGAACCAGGACAAGACAGTTTTCAGGCTCCTGTATCTTCTTCCCGATGGCAGGAGTGAAATGAGTGTGTGGCCAGGGTGGTGTGGGTCTCCGATGATGATGGCTGCCTTTTTGAGGCAGTGACTGCTGTAAGTCCCTTTGATGGTGGGGAGGTCAGTAACCGTGATGGACTGGGCAGTGTTCACCACTTTCTGCAGTCTTCTCTGCTCCTGGGCATTCAAGTTGCCGAACCAGGTCATGATTCAACCAGTCAATATGTTCCCTACTCCACACGTGTAGAAGTTCAAGAGAGTCCCCTATGACATGCTGGCACCATTTGGTCAGTCGATCGATCTCCCTTCGATACTCCGATCATCTGTAATTCATCCAATAATGGTAAAGTTGCCGGCAAACTTGAAGATGGAATTCACACTGTTTCCGGCTACACAGTCGTGAGTATAGAGTGAGTAGAGCAGGGGGCTGAGCACACAACCGTGAGGTGCTCCTGTACTGAGTGGTCTAACAGACATCCCAGAAAAAAGATGGAAATAAGAATGGTCAGAGTGGAAGAGTAGTCTAGAGAGCGAGAGAATTTAAAATCATGCCGCAACCAGACCACCGTCTGAGATTCAAGGACAAACATTTCTGCTAAGGATTCGAAAATTGTGAATTTTTTGATTATACAGGAATGTTCAAATATATGATGTTTGTATTGAATTAAATTGAATTGAATACATTTTATTAGCCAAGTATGTATACATACAAGGAATTTGCCTTGGTGCTTTGCTCACAAGTAACAACATGATGTACAGTAAACAATTAAGATTAAAATATTATAATTTAAACATGTGAAGAATGCAATAAAATACCAGAGCAAAAGGAGGCTACAGATTTTTGATTGTTGAGTAGAGCTACTGCTCGTGGAAAAAAACAGTTTTTATGTCTGGCTGTGGCGGCTTTGACAATCCGGAGTCGCCTTCCAGAGGGAAGTGGTTCAAAGAGTTTGTGGCCAGGGTGAGGGGGGTCAGAGACAATCTTACCCGCTCGCTTCCAGGCCCTTGCAGTGTATAGTTCATCGATAGGGGGAAGGTTGCAGCCAACAACCTTCTCAACTGCAGCCTCCGGATGTCATGCTTGGTGGCTGAACCAAACCAGACCATGATGGAGAAGGTGAGGACAGACTCTATGATGGCAGTATAAAACTGGACCATCATTGCCTGTGGCAGATTGTGTTTTCTCAGCTGCCACAGGGAGTAAATCCTCTGTTGGGCCTTTTTGACTGTGGAATCGAAGATGGCCTCCCATTTAAGGTCCCTGGAGATGATGGTTCCAAGGAACTTAAATGACTCCACAGATGTGACTGTGGTGTTGTTGATGGTGAGTGGGGGGAAGGGGAGGGGGAGTTCTCCTAAAGTCTACAATCAATTCCACGTCTTGAGCATTGAGCTCCAGGTTGTTGCGATGGCACCATGACGCCAGCTGCTTCACTTCCTGTCTGTAGGCAGATTCCTCCCCATCCTGGATCTGTCCAATCAGGGTTGTGTCGTCCGCAAACTTGTGAAGCTTGACAGAGGAGTCTGTGGAGGTGCAGTCGTTGGTGTAGAGAGAGTAAAGGAGAGGGGAGAGTACACAACCTTGCGGTGCTCCTATGCTGAGGGTCAGCGGGTCCGAGATGTGCTTTCGCAGCCTCACATGCTGCTTCCTGTCTGTCAGGAGATTGGCGATCCACTGACAGAGGGGTTCAGGCATAGTCAACTAGGAGAGTTTGGAGTGTGGTAGCTCTGGCACAATGATGTTGAATGCAGAACTAAAATCCACAAACAAAATCTTTGCATAGGTCCCTTGGCGGTCTAGGTGTTGGAGGATGAAGTGCAGGCCTAGGTTGATTGCGTCATCCACTGATCGATTGGCCCGATATGCAAACTGCAGGGGGTCCAGCAGGGGGTTTGTGATATTTTTCAGGTGGGCCAGCATGTCTTTCAAGGGTCTTCATGATTACAGAGGTCAGTGCGACAGGCCTGTAGTCATTAAAATCCAGTAATCCTTGTCTTTTTGTGTACAGGGACAATAGTGGAGACTTTGAAGCAGGCAGGGACAGTACAGGTTTGCAGGGACTGGTTGAAAATGTCTGTGTAGACTGGTGCCAGTTGTTCGGCACAGAGCTTGAGGGGATAGGGGGAAACATTGTCCGGTCCTGGAGTTGTCCGACTTTTCTGTCTCCCGAAGAGCTTCTCCACCTCCTCAATTTCTATTGTCAGTGATGGAGAAGTGGCCAGACTGATGTTAGGCAGCAAGGAGGGGGTGGGTAGTGGACGAGATTCCTCCCCCTTGTATGATCAAAAATGTAACAGTATTCCTATGTTTAAAAGTTTTAAGGTTTAAAGACTCGAAAAAATGTGTACAATTGCCGTACAGTTGTCCAATCTATTTAATTCCTGAGATGAAGTCATATTTTGTTTGAGAACTAATCAAAAGTGTGTGAATGCCCTGAAGGTTTTTAAAAGTTGCATGAGGTTTGACAGCTTTTTTCTTTCTGAGATATGAGAGAGAGATAAGGAGAGACAGTGTGTTAAAGTGAGCGAGCAAATGCATGTGAGTGTGAAAGATATTCTGGTTATTTGTTTATTCAGCACCGGAAGGAAATAAATAAGACCATCCTATGTTCTGTCTAAACTAATAATGTAGCAGGATATAACTCTGTGTTAGTTAATGAAGTAAATAACAGAATCTTTCCCTCAATAATTAAACAAATTTACAGGATCTCAAATTCTTTAGAGCTGCATAAGTCTCCACCCACTCTTTCTATTTTCCTTTATACTTTAATGATGGTGTTAAAGTTTAATTTCATGCTGTAAATTAACTTGTTTTAACTGCTAAAGTTATTTAAAGAGAGTTATTCTAAGAAATAAAATAAAGCCGGATCTTTCCTCACCATCATTCCTACCTACATTTTAAGCAGCTCTTTTGTTTCCGTTTCTGTCATGTCATTTTTAATTAATAATATTTTTTATCTGAATTAATATTGAATGAAGTAAGAATCTGTGCTCCACATTTTAAATTCCCTGAAATAAACCTAAAATTCCATGAAATATTATTAAATTTTTATTTTGGGCGGCATGGTGGCACAGCGGTAGACTTGCTGCCTTACAGCACCAGAGAGCCGGGTTCGATCCTGACTACGAGTGCTGTCTGTACGGAGTTTGTACATTCTCCCCGTGATCGTGTGGGTTTTACCCGGGTGCTCAGGTTTTCTCCCACATTCCAATGATGTACAGGTTTATACGTTAATTGGCTTCGGTAAAAAATTGGCCCTAGTGTGTAGAATACGGCTATTGTATGAGGATCGCTCGTCGGCATGGACTCAGTGGGCTGAAGGGCCTGTTTGTGCGCTGTATCTCTGAGCTAAACTAAACTGCATTTTAAAAAATAAGTTGAGTCAAATACTGTCTTCCTTCACAAGAATGTTGCAGCCACGTAGCATGAAGTTGAACCTCTGCAAAGGATGATGGAAAAAGAAACTAACGTACTTCAGCATCAGTTTACTGTAATAACTAAGTGAACCAGAGCAGAATAAGCAGACTCCTGACATTAAGAGGCGTTTGCCTTTTGTGTTCACAAAGGTGAATAACTAAGTTACTGCTGGACAGCGAGGGCCTGAGTTCAGTGTCCCAGCAGGTTTGCTTTTCAAAGAGGTTATATAAATAGCCTTGGTGCTTTGTAAATACAATGTACTGACTTGATAGACCTGACATTTTGAAAGAAAAGAAAGACATGTGCTACTTGGACACAAAAAGCTGGAGTAACTCAGCGGGACAGGCAGCATCTCTGGAGAGACGGAATGGGTGAAGTTTCGGGTCGAGACCCTTCTTTAGACGTTATGTGTATTTTTTTTATTATCAAAGTCAAATTATTGCATTTGATATTGAATTCCAGCTGTCTCATTGTAGAACGTCTTTCAAGAGGATGTTTTGAAAGCCAAATCTTTCCACATGATGGATAAATAAATCAGTGCCATGCTTAGGTGGGATGTTAATGTCTCCCTGGATGTAATCTGTTTGCATCCAGATGAATAGCACTCTGTACATCTTCCAACTTGCACTGATTGATCCTCCCAGTTCAACATTAATTAACCCGAACAACTACACCAGCAATTATCTGTTCGTAAATTACAGACAAACACTCTGTGAATGGTTTCCCCTCTCATCATGTACATACGATACGATACGAGACGATACGATAGAACATTATTTATCCCAGGAGGGAAATTGATCTGCCAACAGTCATAAAAACACAAAATACCTGAAACATGAAATTAAAGTGACGAGAGGAAATGATTGGGGATGTGCAAAGATTGGGGGGGGGGGGGGGGTGGGAGTCAGTCTCAGTCTACCCCACAACAGAAAGGGGAGGAGTTGTACAGTTTGAACAGGTTTTTTACAGGTACACCATCGATTTTCCAGTACCCTTGGTTCCAGCACCTTGCTGGATTATCCATTTTGCCAGACCAACAGATGTCACGTAATAATAACTGAACAATACACCTCTGACCTACTAATTATCCCCCTCCCGTGTCTCTAAAGCACCATGGACTACTAGAAACTTAAATAAAGAATTCATAATTTAAAAAAAAGTAAACACTTAACTCTTTCTACTCAGAGCTACTACACTCCAAACTTTCCGAGTTGACTGTGCCTAAACCCCTCTGTCGGTGGATCACCAGCTTCCTGACAGACAGGAAGCAGCATGTGAGGCTGGGAAAGCACATTTCGGACCCGCAAACGCTCAGCATAGGAGCACCGCAAGGCTGCGTATTCTCTCCTCCTCTACTCTCTCTACACCAACGACTGCACCTCCACAGACACCTCTGTCAAGCTTCTCAAGTTTGCGGACGACACAACCCTGATTGGACTGATCCAGGATGGGGAGGAATCTGCCTACAGACAGGAAGTGTCACAGCTGGAGTCCTGGTGCCATCGCAACAACCTAGAGCTCAATGCTCTTAAGACAGTGGAATTGATTGTAGACTTTAGGAGAGCTCCCCCTCCCCTCACCCCACTCACCATCAACAACACCACAGTCACATCTGTGTAGTCTTTTAAGTTCCTGGGAACCATCATCTCCAAGGACCTTAAGTGGGGGGCTACCATCGACTCCACAGCCAAAAAGGCACAACAGAGGATGTACTTCCTACGGCAGCTGAGGAAGCAAAATCTGCCACAGGCAATGATGGTCCAATTCTACACGGCCATCGTAGAGTCTGTTCTCACCTTCTCCATCATGGTCTGGTTTGGCTCAGCCACAAAGCACGACACCTGGAGGCTGCAGCGAATCGTCCGATCAGCTGAGAAGGTTATTGGCTGCAACCTTCCCTCCATTGATGAACTGCACACTGCAAGGGCCAGGAAGCGAGCATGCTAGATCATCTCTGACCCCTCTCACCCTGGCCACAAACTCTTTGAATCACATCCCCCTGTTACACCAAGATACTGCATCATTTTAGAATTCCATTTCAGATTATATGCGTCTCTGATTTGTTGAAATGGAGAATAATTGAATGAAAGAATTTGTGTTTTTGTTATATTCAGTTTATATCCTGAGTAGTATCCATATGTTTCAAATAGGTTTATTAGATTTGGGAGACATATATCTGGTCGTTCAAGAAAAAGAATGACATCATCAGCGAAAAGAACAGTGATATGTTCTTTCCCCCCTATGTTGACCCCCTGCAGGTCTTCTCTCTGCCTTATTGCTTGTGCTAAGGGTTCAATATACAAAATGAAGTAGGAGAAAGACAGCATCCTTGTCTTGTGCCCCTCTCTAATTGGATCCTTTTTGATAGGTTTCCATTTACCTTAATCCTAGCTGTAGGCTCCTGATATATTGTTTTAATACACCGAATTGCATCTAACGGGACGACAGATGGCGCAATGGGCTAAGTGTTCGGCTGGCAACCGGAAGGTAGCCGGTTCGAATCCCGCTTGGAGTGCATACTGTCGTTGTGTCCTTGGGCAAGACACTTCACCCACCTTTGCCTGCGTGTGTATGTGTGTGAATGTGTGTGAGTGATTGGTGGTGGTCGGAGGGGCCGTAGGCGCAGATTAGCAGCCACGCTTCCGTCAGTCTGCCCCAGGGCAGCTGTGGCTACAGAAGTAGCTCACCACCACCGAGTGTGACTGAGGAGTGAATGAATAATGCGATGTAAAGCGCCTTGAGTATTAGAAAGGCGCTATATAAATCCCATCCATTATTATTATTATTATTATTATCTTCATTGAGACCAAATCTCCTCAGTACTTCATATAAAAATACCCAACTAACACTATCAAAGGCTTTTTCTGCATCTAACCTGACCAGGACCATATTTGTATCCTTTTTTTGAGCATCATCCACAATGTGGAGGGTTCTTCTAATATTGTCCTGTGTTTGACGCCCCCTAATAAATCCAGTTTGGTCTTCATTAATCAGATCTGGTACAAATGTCTCGAGTCTTTTGCAAATGATTGAGGTAAATAGTTTGTAGTCTACATTTAAAATTGAGATTGGCCTGAAATGTTTACATTGCTCTTTGATCTGGTATTTTGTTGGTTCACATGCTTGATCAATGGTGTTTTATCATTAATGTTTTATTATTATTAATGTTTAGTGTTTTCTGAGTCATTCGTAACTGTCACTGTATGTCATGTTGTTACTTGTGGGCGGAGCACCAAGGCAAATTCCTTGTATGTGAATACTTGGCCAATAAACTTACTTACTTACTTACTTTCAGGATGGAGGCACATAGTCTGAAAGAGCATGCAATACTCTCGTAATTTTGTCCGGATTAAAGGAGGTACCGGACCATCAGTTGCCGGAAAATCGGTGGTATACCTGTATATATCAATGAACTGATTTTAACTGAGTTCGTAAGTGTTTGGTGCGTTGCGAACTCTTTGATGTCTCCGAATCACCATGTTTCGGTCTGACCGCCGTGATCTCTATTGGGATTGAGATAGGGTGGATGTAAAGCTAATCCATTATCCATTAAGGGGCATTTTACAGTTCGGCTAGAAAGAGAAGGAACTCATCACAATACTGAGCTGCAGTACAGGCACATGAATAAGTGTTAGGAGACACAGCCTCCAGCAGCAATTATTTAATCAAGTAATCAACCATTGGGTCTTAATCACAGATATAATTAATAGTTAATTGATTAAAAATTACACTGCTAAGTCAATATTCTGTTAGAGACATGACCCTTCTGTTAATGAGCAAGATTAGCACCTTACAGGGGAAAACCCAGGCTCTCTGTTTTGGTCATGCTATTTTCTAGCAGCACATTATGTTTTCATTGACTCTTTCAGTTTCACAGACACTGCTTTAAAAAATTGTAGGAAGGAACTGCAGACCCGAAATGTCACCCATTCATTCTCACCAGAGATGCTGCCTCTCCCACTGAGTTACTTCAGCATTTTGTGTCTCACTGCTTTAAAATTTGCTCTACTGTGATTAATTTTTGAAAATTATTTAGTAACCTGATTTGAGTGATGCATAAAATTAACAGCATAACAAACCGACCATTTAGTCCAGTACTGGCTTTTATGATCTACTTTATGAATGCAACCCTCGATTATTTTCTCTCAGTTACCCCTACACGCTTCATTGCTGCCTACCTCAATAATGGCTATGATATCTATTCAAACATTTACCCTGCATCCAAGCTAATTGTTAGTTAATTGAAGCACATCCATCAGATCACCTCAGCTTTCACATTTTTGTGCATTACCCAAGTTAGTTCAATATTTCACATATAATGTGTACTCTGCATTAATTTCTTTAATCATATTTTTCACTTTCTCCAGCGCATCTCGACATCTTTTTGCAACATTATGATCAGAGACGAACATGGCCCAACCAAAGGTACACAAAAATGCTGGAGAAACTCAGCGGGTGCAGCAGCATCTATGGAACGAAGGAAATAGGTAACGTTTCGGGCCGAAATGCTTCTTCAAAGCTCTATACATAATTTAACATAACTTTGCTCCTATTGAAGAGAGACACAAACAGTTGAAGTAACACAGTCGGTCAGACAACATCTCAGGAGAAAATGAATAGGTCACGTATCGGGTCGAGACCCTTCTTCAGACCAGTCAGGGATCCTCTGATTCTTAATCTGAAGGGTATCAACCCTGAAACATCACCTATTCCTTTTCTCCAGAGATGCTCTCTGACCCGCTGAGTTACTCCAGCTTTTGTGTCTATCTTTTGATACTTTTAAGTTTATTTTTAGAGATACAGCGTGGAAATAGGCCATTCGACCCACCGAGTCTGCACCGACTGGCGATCCCCGCACACCAGGGACAATTTACACATGCACTAAGCCAATTAACCTACATACCTGTACATCTTTGAAATGTGGGATGAAACCGAAAATCTAGGAGGAAGCCCACACGGCCACCCACAAACTCCGTACAGACAGCACCCTTAGTTGGGATTGAACCCGGGTCCCTGGCCCTACAAGTGCTGTTAAGGCCCTGTCCCACTTTCCCGAGTTACTCACGAACTCTCCCGATTTTCCCCTTGATTCGAACTCGGAGAATTACGGTAATAGCCGTTCGTAGATACTCAGGGCTATTTTTTTAACGTGGACATTTTTCAACATGTATAAAAAACGTCCCGACTTACCTGATGCCCCGAGTTCCTACGGCTGGCATTACGATCCGCTACGAAACATCTACGGACTCCTACGGGCTCCTACGAGCTCGCTACCGACATTACCCGACATTCCCCAAGTTCGAATCAAGGGGAAAACTCGGGAGAGTTTGTGAGTAACTCGGGAAAGTGGGACAGGGCCTTAAGGCAGCAAATATACTGCTGCACCACATGGCTGCCCACAATTCTATTCCTCAAGAAATTAATCCCAATGTTTTGGTAACTGGGGTTTGCATTTTCTTCCCCTCAGATTTCTTCATCCAAATTTTTGGAACTTCATTGTTCTTCTATCAAAATGCATCATATTAACCTGTATTGAAGTCTACTTCCCATTCTCATGCCACTTCCATGAGTTCTTCGACATTCTCTTTTTCTCACTATCAACCTGGCCTACTATGCATTCTCTGCCCTTCACTAAAATCCTCCAACCCAAACAAGATCTTGGTGAATCTCCTCTGCACTATCTCAAGTGCACCCTCATCCTTCCTCTTGTGTGGAAACCAGAACTGAACACAATACTCCAAGCAACCCAGCTAGTGTTTTTTAAAGTTGCAACATAACAATCCAACTTTTACATTCCATGCTCAAACCTATGAAGGTAGCTATGTCATATGCCTTCTTCACCACCCTATCTGTCTTTGCCATTTGTAGAAAACTATGAACTTAAACCCCAAGGTCTATCAGTTTATCAACATTCCTTAGTGTCCTATCATTTACTGTATATGGACTGAAGAAGGGTCTCGACCCGAAAGGCATCCAACACCTATCCCATCTCAATTGTGACATGCTCCAGATAATCAGCGTACCTTTCTGAACTCACTGTCTTCCACAACTTTCTTCATGGTGAATAGAGATGGGAAGTATTCACTTTGACCATATTCCTGGCCCCCTGCATTGATTATGTCTTTGGTTCCTTAGGGGTCCAATTTTATCTGAGCTACTCTTTTTGCTCCTGATATAATAGAATATCTTGGGATTATGCTTGGTCTGCTAAGGATATTTCATGGCCTGTTTTTTATTTCTTAAGTTTTCTCCTACATGGTCTCTATTCCTCAAGGGACTCATTCGATTGCAGTTGTCTATCACCATTCAGTGTGCCAAATGAAACTTTTAAGTAAAAAATTATCTACTTGAAAAGATTCAATGAACATTATAATGGCTTTAAAATCAGCAGTTTGACATGAATGTATTTCTTGTTCACTCACGCCTTTTCTTGGTTGTTTTTTAAATCATCACACAAGTTCAATAGGACATTTTTTAAATTTGTTTTCTAGAGATGTTAACAAAACTATATTTAGAGTCATTGAGTCATAGAGTGATACAGTGTGGAAACAGACCCTTTGGCCCAAATTGCCCACACCAGCCAGCATGTTCCAGTTACACTAGTCCCACCTGCCCGCATTTGGTCCATATCCCCCCAAACCTGTCCAGTCCATGTACCTGTCTAACTGTTTCTTAAATGTTAAGATAGTCCCAGCCTCAACTACCTCGTCTGGCAACTTGTTCCATACACCACCACCATTTGCGTATCCAGGATGATATCTCCATGCATTTATGAAAAATGCTATGGTATTGATGCTTCTGTCTTTTGGAATTAGCATTAACCTGAGGATCACCCTGCCATCTAAGATGAGCCTAATTTCCCATTGAATATGATAGGGTATGGCTCAATTCCGTTTATTCCATGGCCAATACTTGTTGCTCATTTCTAGCTGCAATTGAACTGTGTTAGCAATCCTCCTTGGATGGAAGCAGTTTGGAACCTTCTATCCTGACACATTTTTAGAAGCTGGATCCATTGAACTTTTCTGGGCCACATTTTTAACTTAGATAAGACTAACAAGTGATGTACAGCTACAGAGTGGGGCTTGTTCAGGGAATTGAACATTTGACCTGTATTCCAATCTTCTTGGATCAAGTCCAGTGTGTAGACTTAGAAGCAACCCCATCCAGGATGATATTTCCAAGCATTTATGACGAAATGCTGTAGTATTGATGCTGCTGTCTTTTGGATGTAGCATTAAACCATACCATCTAAGATTACCATACCATCTAAGATTAACCTAATTTCCCATTGAATATGATGAAACATGGCTCAATTTTGCTTATTCCATGGCCAATCTTTATTAGTTATAATATTATAGATTATTTGTAATTTGAATGTAAGTTTCATGACCTAGAATTTTTAGCTACTCAAGTACTGTGGTAGCATTGGGAACATAGGTCATCAAAGCAATAATAACTGCACAACCTTTCATGTGATATTTATGAAGTACTGGGCATTTAGGCTGAAGATCGGTGAATGGAATTCAATACAGATTAGTGTGAGGTGTTGCTTTTTGTGAAGTCAAACCTGGGCAGGACCTTCACAGTGAATGATAAGGTCCTGGGGAGTGTTGTAGAGCAGAAGGATCGAGGAGTGCACGTGCACAGTTCCTTGAAAGTGGCATTGCAGTTAGATAGGGTAGTAAAGAAGGCTTTTGGTACATCTGGCTTCATTAGTCAGGGTATTGAGTATAGAATTTAGAATGTTATGTTACACTTGCACAAGTTGTTGGTGAGGCTGCATTTGAAGTATTGTGTTCAGATTTGGTCACCCTGCAATAGGAAGGATGTCATTCAGCTGGAAAAAATGCAGTGAATATTTACGCGGCTGATGCCAAGACTCGAGGGCCTGAGCAATAGGAAGAGATCGGGCAGGCTAGGACTTTATTCCTTGGAGCGCAGAAGGCTCAGGGGTAATCTTATAGAGATGCTTAAAATAATGAAGGGAAATGATAGGGTGAATACACAGTGTCTTTTATCAGTGTTGGGGAATCAAGAACTAGAGAACATAGGTTTAAGGTGAGAAGGGAAAGATTTAATAGGAACCTGAGGGGAAATTTGTTCACACAAAGGTTGGTGGATAAGTTGAATGAGCTGCCACTGGAGGTATTTGAGGTAGGTATAATAACAACATTTGAAATACACTCAGTTACGAAAAATGGAAGGGGAAAAAATAATTCATAAAATTAGAACAGATACAGGAGAATTATTAAAAATGCCCAAGGATATAAACGAGAGATTTCTCCAATACTATCATAATCTTTATTCAACTAAAACTGTAGTACAACCAGAAGGAATAGCAGATTTTTTACTAAAATGTAATTTAAAAGGTTTAGACTCAAACGATAGAGAATTATTAGAAAGGGAGATTACGATAAAGGATATTGAAGAGTCTATTGGCTCTTTAAAAAATGGTAAAGCAGTAGGACCAGATGGTTTAGGCTCTGAATTCTATAAACAAATTCATGACTTGCTCTCCCCACGTTTACAAAGGCTGTATGAGCATATCTATACTCAACAGAAACTTATTCCTAAAGTTGATAAAGATCCGGAAGATCCGGGATCATATAGAGCAGTTGCAATTTTAAATACAGATCAGAAAATATTAACTAAAATACTAGCGCATAGATTAAGTACAGTGATGAATAAATTAATACACCCTGACCAAACAGGCTTTATTCAGAAACGGTACTCATATTATAATCTAAGAAGATTATTTAATATTATATATTCTAAGAGAATTATTAATGAAGATCTAGCAATAATCTCACTTGACGCTGAAAAAGCTTTTGATCAGGTTGAATGGTCCTATTTATTTTCGGTGATGGAAAATATGCAGCTAGGGGAGAAATTCTGCACATGGATAAAACTGTTATATACAAACCCTGCGGCTAGAATATTAACAAACCAAAGGTTGTCATCTAAATTCAGCCTATCTAGAGGTTATAGACAAGGATGCCCATTATCTCCATTATTATTTGCGCTTGCTATTGAGCCACTCGCAGAAAGAGTTAGGGGTCATCCGGAAATACATGGGTATAACACAAAGGATACAGTGAATAAAATTTCTCTATACGCAGATGATGTACTAATTTACATTACAAAACCAGAAATTAGTATTCCAAACTTATTAAAGCTAATAACCCAATTTGGTTCACTCTCAGGATACAGAATAAATTGGAATAAAAGTGAAATTATGCCATTAAGGGAACACAACAAACAGATAATACAACAATTTCCATTTAAAATAGTAAACGAAAAATTCAAATACCTAGGCATTTACGTAACTAAGATATATACATCATTATTTAAAGCAAATTTCCCCCCATTACTGAACAAACTACATAAGAATATTCAATATTGGAAAACACTTCCTATCTCAATGGTTGGCAAAATTAATGCCATAAAAATGATTTTTTTACCGCAAATATTATACCTTTTTCAGACAATTCCGATATATTTGTCAAAAAACTTTTTTTTTAAATTGGATTCCATTGTTAATGATTTTATCTGGGATTATAAGAATCATAGGATAAACAAAAGACATTTGTGTAAATCAAAAATAAATGGAGGCTTGGTTTTACCCAACTTTCTGTTATATTTTTGGGCAGTTAATATTAAAAATATGAATTTCTGGTTGGAAGAAATAGATCAACAACCAGATTGGTTAAAAATGGAAAAGGAAGATTGTTTACCTTTTGATATCGGCTCGATATTATTTGCTACGTCTAAATTCCTGCATCTAGCGTGTCATTTCCCTTAATAATTTTATATGTGTCTATAAGAACCCTTCTCATCCTTCTAAATTCAGTGAATACAAGCCCTGTCGCTCCATTCTTTCATCATATGACAGTCCCTCCATCCCAGAAATTAAACTTGTGAACCTAAGCTACACTCCCTCAATAGCAAGAATGTTCTTCCTCAAATTAGGAGACCAAAACTGCACACAATACTCCAGGTATGGTCTGATCAACTGCAGAAGGATTTCTTTGCTCCTATACTCAACTCCTATCTTTATGAAGGCCAACATGCCATTAGCTTTCTTCACTGCCTGTTGTACCTGTATGCTTACCTTCAATGACTGATGTACTAGGACACCCAGGTCTTGTTGTACTTCCCCTTTTCCTAACCTGACACCATTCAGATAATAATCTACCTTCCTGTTCTTGCCTCCAAAGTGGATAACCTCACATTTATCCACATTATACTGCATCTGCCATGAATCTGCCCGCTCACCCAACCTGTCCAAGTCACTCTGCATCCTCATAGCATCCTCTTCACAGTTCACACTGCCAGCCAGCTTTGTGTCATCTGCAAATTTACGAATGTTACTTTTAATTCCTTCATCTAAATCATTAATGTACATTGTAAAAAAGCTGCAGTCCCAGCACCGAGCCTTGTGGCATTCCACTAGTCACTGCCTGCCATTCTGAAAGGGACCCATTACTCGTTGTTTCCTGTCTGCCAACCAATTTTCTATCCATGTCAATACCCTACCCCAAATATCATGTGCTCTAATGTTGCCCTCTTATAGAAACATATAAAATTCTTAAGGGATTGGACAAGTTAGATGCAGGAAAAATGTTCCCAATGTTGGGGGGAGTCCAGAACCAGAGGTCACAGTTTAAGAATAAGGGGTAGGCCATTTATGACTGAGACGAGGAAGAAACGTTTTCACCCAGAGAGTTGTGAATCTGTGGAATTCTCGGCCACAGAAGGCAGTGGAGGCCAATTCACTGGATGTTTTCAAGAGAGAGTTAGATAGAGCTCTGAGGGCTAACGGAACCAAGATATATGGGGAGGAAGGAGGAACAGGAGACTGATTTTGGATGATCAGCCATGATCATATTGGATGGCAGTGCTGGCTTGAAGGTCCGAATGGCCTACTCCTGCACCAATTTTTTTCTATGGTTCTAATTGTTCAAATTTTCCCCCATTACTGAACAAACTACATAAGAATATTGAATATTGGAAAACACTTCCTATCTCAATGGTTGGCAAAATTAATGCCATAAAAATGATTTTTTTACTGCAAATATTATACCTTTTTCAGACAATTCCGATATATTTGTTAAAAAACTTTTTTAAAAAATTGGATTCCATTGTTAATGATTTTATCTGGGATTATAAGAATCATAGGATAAACAAAAGACATTTGTGTAAATCAAAAATAAATGGAGGCTTGGTTTTACCAAACTTTCTGTTTTATTTTTGGGCAGTTAATATTAAAAATATGAATTTCTGGTTGGAAGAAATAGATCAACAACCAGATTGGTTAAAAATGGAAAAGGAAGATTGTTTACCTTTTGATATCGGCTCGATATTATTTGCTACGTCTAAATTAAACAAAAAAATGTATATGGAAAACCCTATAATATTTAGTGCTATACGAATTTGGAAACAATTAAAAAAGACATTAAAATTAGATAACTTATCACTTTTTCTTCCAATTATGAATAACCCTTTGTTTAAACCCTCATGGTTGGACAGGGGTTTTACACAATGGAAGAATTATGGAATTAAAAATATGGGACAACTTTACAAGGAAGGCACTTTTCTTACATTTCAGGAGTTGCAACAGACTTATGGACTTCGAGGAAATGATTTTTTCAGATATCTTCAACTCAGAGATTATGTAAAATCGAATAATCAAAATTTTCGAATTAGAAATTCAGAAATTCTTGATGAATGTTGGAATAAACATCCTAATACAGAAAAATTAATATCTTATATATATAATATTTTATTAGACAGTGACATTCCATCGACGGACTTACACAGACAAACATGGGAAAAAGAATTAAATCAAATAATAACGAAAGATACTTGGGAAGAAAGTTTACAACACATACATCAATGTTCATTAAATGCCAGACATTCTTTAATACAATTTAAAGTAATACATAGGTTACATTATTCAAAAACAAAATTACATAAAATCTTTCAACATATCTCACCTATATGTGATAAATGTCAACATTTAGAAGCTAACTTATCTCATATGTTTGCAAACTGTATAAAAATTAAAACATTCTGGGTAAATATTTTCAGTATAATATCTAGTGACCAGCACACAATTGGACCGGGATCCAAAATTAATAATACTCGGAACATTAGAATTAAATCAAACATTTACAACAACACAAAGAAACTTTATTGATTATAGTATAATAACGGGAAAAAAATTAATTCTAAAATTTTGGAAAGGCCCTGTAACCCCCACAATCAAAATGTGGATTATAGAAATGACGGAGACCTTAAATGTGGAAAGAATCAGATTTTCCCTGTTGGACAAACAGGAATTATTCGTTGGAACATGGTCTCCCTTTATTGATTATTTAAAGGGTCAGAATGGTTCAGCACAGGAACCTGACTAACACTCGGGCTAAAGAATGGATGAAATGTTATACTCTGAAAGGTACGAATATATCTTTTTTTTATTTATTTTTTTAAATTTTTATTTATTAGAAGTACATTACATTACAACCACATACATTAATACTCGTCATTTATATCTTCTTACAATTAATGTACTCCCTTTATTTATTTTTTTACACTAGAAAAGGAAAAGATTGAAAGAAAGAAGAAAGTGAAGGAAAAAGTGCAAGTGTAGAAAAGTGTAGAAAATGTAACAACAAAAAAGGACGAAGACCCTATAAGAGCGAAATTAAAAACAAAAAGAAAAAGAGTTAAGAAATAGGCCCTAAGAAAAGAAAAGAGAAAGAGAAAAAAAGAAAAACAAATGTTTTTTTTTTGAGCATCACGTAAATAGGACATACCAACTCTTCAACTATCATCCCCCCTTACCTGACCTTAATTTTTTAATTTTTTTTAAGTACTTTTGCACCCTATGTTTGTAATAATTCTATAAATGCAGACCACGTCAGGTGGAAGTGATCTGGTTTACCTGCTAGGAGGAGTCTTATCTCTTCTAGGTGTAATGTTTCAAACATATTTGAAATCCACATATTTATAGTTGGTATTGGAGCCTTCTTCCAAAATTTTAGAATTAGCTTTTTTCCAGTTATTAACCCATAGTCCATTAATTTCTTTTGAAACACATTTAGTTCTGGATCATCTTCCGTTATTCCGAAGATAATCCATTCTGCTTTGGGTATCAGTCTTGTTTTAAATAACTTTGTAAAGATTTCAAAAATTTCATTCCAACATTTTTGAATTTTTGTACAGAAGACAAATGAGTGCGCTATAGTTGCTTCTTGGGATTGACATTTATCACAAATAGATGATACGTTTGGGAAAATTTTATGAATTTTAGTTTTCGAATAATATAATCTATGTAAAATTTTAAATTGTATTAAAGTGTGTCTTACATTAATCGAGCATTTATGCACGTTTAATAAGTATTCATTCCAACTTTCCTTTGAAATTTTAATAGCTAACTCTTGTTCCCAGTCTCTTCTGATACCCTCCGTAGGTGGTATTTGTACATTTAAAATAATATTATACAAATATGATATTAAGTTTGCTGATTCCGCTTTTATCTGCATTGCCTCGTCCAATACATCTACTGGATTATTATAATGATCTTTTGTATATTTTTTCAAATAGTCGCATATTTGAAAATATTTAAAATATTGATTATTTCCGAGTTTATATTTTATTTGTAATTGTTGAAATGAAAGTAATTTTCCAGTTTCATACAAGTCACCAAGCGTTTTAATTCCTAGTCTATCCCATTGTGTATAAGCTTTATCTATAATAGAAGGACTAAACAAAGGGTTATTGACTATAGGTAATAAAAGTGATAAGTTTCTTAATTTTAAATTTTGTTTTATTTGTTTCCAAATACGGATTGTACTATGAATAATTGGGTTCTTATTACAATTTATGTTATTCGGTTTCATTGGAGAGAGGAGGATCGCTCCAATGTTTCTAGAGGAGCAATCCTCTTTCTCCATTACAATCCAGTCTACTTGCTGGGCGGAGTTATCCATCAGTTGAATCATGTTTTTAATATTTACTGACCAATAATAATACATAAAATTAGGTAGTGCTAAACCCCCCAATACTTTAGGTTTATTCAGATGGGTTTTTTGTATTCTATGTGATTTATAGTCCCATATAAAATTAGTGATATCTGAGTCGAGTTTTTTAAAAAACTTCTTAGGTAAGTATATAGGAATTGATTGAAATAGGTATAAAATATGTGGTAAAAAGATCATTTTTATTGCGTTTATTCGGCCTATTAAAGACATCGGGAGCGTTTTCCAGAATTTAATTAATGTATTTAGTTTATTAAGTAGGGGGTCAAAATTTGCCCTGAACATACCTTGATATGTTCTGGTAATTTCGATTCCCAAATATTTAAATTTTTCTGTAGCTATTTTAAAAGGGAATTTTAAAAGATGTGTTGAATCTTTCGGTTTTATTGACATAATTTCACTTTTATTCCAATTTATTCTATATCCAGAAAAAGATCCGAAGTCTTCAATTAAATTTAATATATTTGGTATAGTGATTTGAGGTTTTGTAATATACAATAATATATCATCCGCGTATAAAGATATTTTATTATATGAGTCTTTAGTATTATATCCATGAATATCAGGGTGTATTCTAATTTTTTCTGCTAGCGGTTCAATAATGAGAGCAAACAGCTGTGGTGATAATGAGCATCCTTGTCTATTTCCCCTTGATAGTTGAAATTTCGAGGATAATATGTTATTAGTAAGTATTCTAGCTGTAGGTTTGTTATATAGTAACTTAATCCATAAAATAAAATTCTCTCCCAGTTGAAATTTTTGTAATACTTTATCCATATAATTCCATTCTACTTGATCAAATGCTTTTTCAGCATCCAGCGAAATAATTGATAATTCTTGATCTTCAGATTTGTGTGAGTGCATTATGTTGAGTAGACGTCTCATATTATTAGAAGAGTATCTCTTAGGGATAAACCCTGTCTGATCTGGGTTTATTAATTTACTAATGTATTTACTTAATCTTCTAGCTAATGTTTTCGCTAATATTTTTTGATCTGTGTTTAACAATGCTATAGCTCTATATGATCCAGGTTCTTCTAAATCTTTATTTTTCTTAGGTATTGATGTAATCGTTGATTCCGCTAATGTATCAGGTAGTATTCGTTTTTTAAAAGCGTATTGGTACATTTTTTGTAATCTTGGTATTATTTTATCATAAAAGCTTTTATAAAATTCATTAGTAAATCCATCAGGGCCTGGTGTTTTTCCATTTTTTAATGAGTTTATTGTATCTTCTAATTCCTTAATTGAGATTTGTGCACACAGTTCCTCTTGTTCCTTCAGCTCTAACTTTGGAAGATTACAGGTATCCAAGAACTTTGTGATATTATTGGAATCAATTATCGTTTTAGATGTATACAAATTCTCGTAAAATTGCGCAAATCTTTTATTAATATCCTTCGGTGTTGTTAATAATTCCCCTTTATCTGATTTGATCTTTGGTATAGTATGTTCCTTTTCTCGTTTTTTTAGCTGGCGAGCCAAAGGTTTATGCGGTTTATCCCCAAATTCAAAGTGCTCTTGTTTTGTAATTTGAAAAAGTCTTATAAGTTTGGCAGATAATAATTTATTTAATTTAAATTTTAAAATTATTATTTTATTATGTTTATCTATTGATTGATCTTTAGCATTATCTATATCCATTTGTCTAATAAGTTCTTCTAACTGTCTTTGTTCATTCTTATTCTTTTTATTTTGAAAAGCTTGATATGAAATTATAATACCCCTAATGTATGCTTTAAAAGATTCCCAAAGTAAAGTAGGCGATATATCTGAAGTATCATTTGTTTGAAAAAAGACCTCCATTTGTTCTTTTAAATATATACTCGCTTGTGGATCTTTTAAAATTTGAGAGTTAAATCTCCAGAATGATTTATTCTTAGACAATCCTTCCAGTTTTAAAAAGAAAGTTAGTGGAGAATGGTCTGAAATTGAATTTGTATGGTATATTGCATTAGATGTTTGGGGGATTAATTTTATATCTTGAACGAAGTTTTTTATCTTAATAAATTTTTCCATTCTTGTTTAACTATCTTTTTCTTTTCTGTTTTTTTTTTTTTTTAATTGGTTTTTTTTTCTTTCTCTCTATTTTCTTTCTTTACTTCATCTATATTTTTAGTTCTATCTAGTTTAAAAAAAACAAAAAAAGGCAAAAGGTATTGGAGACAATGTAATAATAATTGACAATATTATCAATTTAAAAATGTAAGACTGGTAATGATGATAATATGTTGTGTACTTATCTCCAATAAAAAATATTTTCAAAAAAAAAAAGAAAGTGGCATTGCAGTTAGATAGGGTAGTAAAGAAGGCTTTTGGTACATCTGGCTTCATTAGTCAGGGTATTGAGTATAGAATTTAGAATGTTATGTTACACTTGCACAAGATGTTGGTGAGGCTGCATTTGAAGTATTGTGTTCAGTTTTGGTCACCCTGCAATAGGAAGGATGTCATTCAGCTGGAAAAAGTGCAGTGAATATTTACGCGGCTGATGCCAAGACTCGAGGGCCTGAGCAGTAGGAAGAGATCGGGCAGGCTAGGACTTTATTCCTTGGAGCGCAGAAGGCTCAGGGGTAACCTTATAGAGATGCTTAAAATAATTAAGGGAAATGATAGGGTGAATACACAGTGTCTTTTATCAATGTTGGGGAATCAAGAACTAGAGAACATAGGTTTAAGGTTTGAAGGGAAAGATTTAATAGGAACCTGAGGGGCAATTTGTTCACACAAAGGTTGGTGGATAAGTTGAATGAGCTGCCACTGGAGGTATTTGAGGTAGGTATAATAACAACATTTGAAATACACTTGGACAGGTGCATGAAAAGGAAAGGTTTAGAGGGATACGGACCAAATGCGATCAAATGGAACTAGCTTAGACGGTGCATCTTAGTCAGCATGGATGAGTTGAGCCAAAGAGCCTGCTTCCATCCAGAACGACTATGACTCTATCAATAATCTTTGACTAGATTTCCAAGGAGGAGACTGCTGTCTTGCTGTGAAATAGTGTTCTGGGGTCATTACTTAAAACAGTAAACATGGTGTTCGTTTAATGTAACATCCAAAAGACAATACAGCCATCCATGCATCACTTCCTTAGAAGAACTAAGATTTTGAGCTCAAGCCTCTAGATTAATATATGAACTATAACCTCCCAAACCGGCAAACGGGATGATATTCAACTAATGCTGAAACTGAGATAGCAGTCCAAAGTGGCAGCACTTTTGGATAACAATTCCATGATTTAGGTGAAATGCATCATGCGTAAATGCATTCCTATGCAGACTAATAGCTTTATAAACCAAAGACACGCACTGCAAAGAGTCAATGGCCTTATAGCAAAAAAATCTGATATTGAGGAATTCCTATTACAATCCCGTGTGTGCTTCGGAAACTCTTCACTGATGGTATGGCATCTTGGTAAGGCATGACAGAAAGTCAAATTTCTTCTTTCTTTTAAATGCAAATTTCCCATTACATTCCCCACAGTGGATAAAATAATCCATTTGTACCTTGAAATAGAACTTGCATGAGGAAAGATACTTTCAAGTGACATTGTGTGCATCATTTAAATGAACTTTGATCTGTCAATTTTTCTCAAACAAAACTGTCAAAGAGTAGAGAGTAACAGAGTGACTAAAGGCTGATAAGGAGTGGAAGCTAACACATGAAGTAAAATTAAAGTACGGAGACACGAGGAACTGCAGATATTTGAATCTGAGGAAAACACAAAGTGCTGGAGGGACTCTACAGGTCAGGCAGCATCTGCAGACGTTTCGGGTTGGAACCATTCTTAGTTTATGATTTGCTTGGGTTAAAAAATCTGCCAGATTGTAGGAGATGGGGTTGCAATGCTCAGCTCTCAGGAAGAGATTAAACCCTCAAAGGCTTTTACAACGATTGCAGGAATTGGGGACATACCTGGAGCATGCTGATGAGGATTCTGGTCTTGTAAAACTGTTGAAGTTGCAAAGAAAATGATGAAAAGCCCTTCAAATGTTCCCAATTATTGAGATAGTTAGTTCAGCAATGAGTGAGCAGCTGAGAGGAGGAGCAGCCTGGGAGAATTAAAAAGCTGCCATTAGGGTTCGGAGGTGACTGCTCCTGGGACATTATCCATCTTGAGTGCCTCGGATGCGCCTGTACCCATGGTCATTGTAGCAGGTGTCAGATCGGCCTTCCTGAGAGTGAACCCATGGAAAGCAACAAGCCCAGATGGAGTCCCTGGCCACATCCTCAGATCCTGTGGAGATCAGCTGGTAGGAGTATTTACATACATCCTACACCTCCCACTGCCCCATTCTGAGGTCCCCATATGCTTTAAGATAACCATGATCGTCCTGAAGCCAAAGAAAAGCAGGATGTACCTTAATGATTACCATCCAGTGGCATGAAGTACTTCAAAAGACTGGTCTCGGCACACATTAAATCCAGCCTCTCAGTCAGCCTTGATCCACAGCAGTTTATTTCCAACACAACTGGTGCACGATAGATGCCATCTCTCTGGTCCTGTATTCAGCTCTGGAACATCTAGATAACAAGAACACCTAGGTCCAACTATTTATCAACCATAGCTCCACCTTCAACACTATAATCCCAACAAACCTCATCTCCAAACTCTTGGACCTAGGATTCAGCAACCCACTCTGTCACTGGAACCTGGACTTTCTGGCTCACAATCAATGTGCATAGGTGACAAAACATCCTCCACAGTAGTTTACAAACCCGCAAGGATGTACTATATTCCCTGTACACTCAGCACAGTGCAACCAAATTCTGCTTTAACTGCATCTACAAGTTTGCAGATGACATCACTAGAGTGGGTCGGTCACGAACAATGAAGAGATAAAGAATTGGACGGTGATAGAGAGGTTAATAATTTGATGTCAAAGGAGCAACCTCTCCCTCAATGCCAGCAATATGAAGAAGCAAGTTATTGACCAGTAAATATGGTGAAATACATATTCCAATCAACATCAATGGTGCTGAAGTGGGAATGGTCAAGAGCTTCAAGTTCCTAACCATAAATATCATCAATAATTTGTCCTGGATCAACCATATCAAAAATATGGCCATAAAAACATCCCAATGCCTCTCGTTCCTCTGGAGAATACGGCCTATCCCAATTAGGTGATTTTAGGCGATGAAAAACTGGCAACTGGAACGGCGACTGTCAGAGTGGAACACACACACACGTCGCTACCTTCACCAGCCCGTTATGCAGGTGGGGGACAGGGCAAACGGGGGGGAGCGCTGTCTGAGTGAAATTCACACGGTGCAAAGCCAATGTGATACAGACACACACCGCGATGACCAGGAAGTTTGGCGCTGTAATTAAGATGGTGAAAGCACAGTGTATGGGAAGGGTCACGTAAGTCAAAAGAGGGGGGAAAGGGGGGAGAAGGAGTGGAGACAACTTTTAAGAAGCCAGAGATACAAGGCTGTGAAGCTCAGCGGACATTAACGTTACCGGTCGGTGATCCTTGGTTCTGAAAACTACTGCTTACGTTTTTTCTTCCCAATGAGCCAATGAAATTCACTGGTCAGCACCGGCTACAACCTATGAAAACCTACGACAACCTTTGACCTCCTGGCAACCGACTACCACTGCACCTACGGCACGATCATTCTCGCTACTCTCCATGGCGGCTTCATTCTGGTCACCGCTAATTTTTCAACATGTTGAAAAATTCGCGCCGACCATAATGAGGCTGCGACCAGTTCCCAGAATGCAGGAACTCCTCACGACCATGAAGGCGACTACCCGGCAACCACCCGCGAACATGTGGCGACCATGTTGCGATCACATAGTCTCCTGTAGTCGCCTAAAAAGTCACCTTTTGGACAGGCCCATAAGGAAGTGTGTGTCCAACAATTCTTACCAACTTCTACAGATGCACCGTAGAAACCACACCATTGGGTTGGCTTTCGAACAGCTCTGTCAAAGACCTCAAGAAATTGCAGAGAGTTGTGGATGTAGCTTACTCCATCACACAGACCAGCCTTATTACCATTTACTCCATCTAACTTTTATGCTACTTTGGGAATGCAGCCAAGGATCTTTGTCACCCCAGTCATTCACTCTTCTCCCCTCTACCATCAGGCAGAAGATTCAAAAGCTGGAAAGCAGGTACCACGAGGAACAGCTCCTTGCCTCTGTTATCACACTACCGAATGGTCTTCCCATAAACTAGGATCTAGTCCTGATCTACCAACCTATGTCATTGGACTTTTCGCTGTAATTGCAATGCTACAACGCTGTAAAAGTATATTCTGCACTCTGGTATGTTTGTCCACGCACTACCTCCCACTTGTGTGTGGCTTGATTGTGCTTATGTATAGTATGACTTGATTTGACTGGATAGCATTTAAATAAAAGCTTATCACTGTATCTTGGTACACATGACAATAATAAACCAATACAAATACCAATTGTGGCATTTAAAAAGAAGGCAGGCACTTGTGGAGTGGCCATTCTGGAGCAGCCATTTGGCAGTGGCCATTTTGAGACAGGTTGTGTGTTGAGCATGTTTTATGCTGTGTTTTGAGCAAATGTTTTAAGGCTTTGGCTTCTAAGGCAGTAGAGACATTGGGTGTGCTTTCTTGGCCATTGCTTTGATATGGGTGGTCCTGGATAAGTTGCAATATGAAATGAACTACCAGATGAAGTTGTTGAGGCATATACAATAACAACATTGCAAAGATACTTGGATAGGTAGATGGATTGGAAAAGTTTATATGAAGATGAGGCAGCTAAGGGCAAATGGCACTAGTCTGGATGGCGCATCTCAGTCAGCATGGATCAGTTGGACCTAAGTGCCTGTTTCTGTGCTGTATTACTCAATACCTCTATATCTTTTTAATGCCGATATAATTTTTTTAAATGGTAATCAGTCTTGCAAATGGTTGAGGTAGACTCGTTCCATAAAAATAATTTAAATTTAATTTAAATACATAGAAAAAGTGCTTAATTTTAATATCTTTAAAAAATTCAAGCAGTTTAAGTAAAAGGGAATGTTTAGAGTTGCACTTTGTCACTTTAATTAATCATAAAGGAATACTATTTAGGACTTCTACTTCAGACCAATTGCCTTCATAAAAACTGTTAGTCTGACAGGAAGAATGATGTAACTGTATGCTATGTACTGCACTAATATGTTTGGAATGTATTGGTTCCTAAGTTGTTAGCAACTTCAAATTCCTGCTAACAACTTAGGAACTTTAGGGAATTAACATCTCCAATGACTTGTCATGGGCACAGCTGCTAGATGTAATCATGAAGGAAGCAGGTGAACCCCTCTATTTTCTCAGAAGTTTCATGTGATTGAGTCTTGTTTTTGCACTGTTTTTCCTTTTCACTGTTGTGCATAACATATTGACAAGTTATGTACAATTTATTGAGTCATGGAGTGATACAGGATGAAAACAGACCCTTCGGCCCAACTTGCCCACACCGGCCAACATGTCCCAGCTACACTAGACCCACCAGCCTGCATTTGGTCCATATCCCCCCAAATCTGTCCTATCATGTACCTGTCTAACTGCTTCTTATATGTTTGGATAGTCCCAGCCTCAATTACCTCCTCTGGCAGCTTGTTCCAAACACCCACCACCCTTTGTCTCTCAGATTCTTATTAAATCTTTTCCCCTTCACCTTAAACTTATGTCATTTGGTCCTCGATTCACCTACTCTGGGCAAGAGACTGTGCATCTACCCAATCTATTCCTCTCATGATTGTATACACCTCTATAAGATCACCCCTCATCTTCCTGCACTCCAGAGAATAGTCCCAGCCTACTCAACCTCCCCCTATAGCTCAGACCCTTTAGTCCTGGCAACATCCTCGTAAATCTTCTCTGTACTCTTTCCAGCTTGACAATATCTTTCCGATAACATGGTACCCAGAACTGAACACAATACTCTAAATCCAGTCTCACCAACATAATGTTTTGCATGTTGACTGAGTTTGTGTCTGGGAGGCGCAAGATTCTCATTGCACCTGTATCTTACCGTACTTGAGCATATGACAACGAACTCCACTTGACTTGACTTGACTTGCATATGTGAATTTAAAAACTTGAAGAGTCAAAATCAATAGCACAGATCAGGTTTGGTAAAGATATGATCAACAAAGTTGATCTTGCTCTTTCTCTCTTTCTCTATTTCATCTTTGTTAAAAAATCTTTTTTTAAAAACCCAAAGTGATTGATGGTGATTCCTTGCTAATGCCTGAGGGAGAACCAGCCGCACCCGGTCCTCCCAACATCGCCGCCGGACCGGGCCCATCCAGCATCGCCGCCGGACCGGACCTACTCTACACGACCGCCGGACCGGGGCTCCCCGAACATGGCCGCCGCACCGCACCCTACTCACCCCGTCGCCTCACCGGGCTGGTCGAACCGCGCCGCCCCACCGACCATCCGCCTACCGGGACCTCCCACGCATCGCCCGTTGACCCCGACTCTACTTCTCACGGACCCCGACCATTGGGTCCGCCGACCCTCGCCACTGCAACGCCCTCCAGCCCCACCGACTCCACTGCCCGAGGACCCTGACCATCGGGTCCGCCGACCCTCGCCACTGCAACGCCCTCCAGCCCCACCGACCCCGACTCCACTGCCCACGGACCCCGACCATCGGGTCCGCCGACCCTCGCCACTGCACCTCCCTCCAGCAGCCCGCAGCCGTCGCCTCACCTGCAAACTGGACTCTGTACTGGGCCTGAAGCCTCCACGCTGCTCACTCCCACTCTCCGGGGTTTGACTCCACTTGGTCCTAGCGCTAGTCTGCCTAGCCCTGGTTATCTCAGTGTTAGTTCCACTGATTCTTCCCCATCCCTCGCCAACTATGGGACCACTTCTCTTCCACACCCACACCACAGCCCTCTCAACCCCCACCCCCTGACCACCCACATCCCCCCCACCACACATCGCCTCGTCCCCATTCCACCCACCTGCCCCAACCCCATCCCTGCCGGGTGTTCACCATCCCCCCTGACCTCCCCCTCTCCGACATCAAACGTTCTGTCCTCAGCAGAGGTCTTACCTTTGTCCCTCTCCATCCCCATCTCAATGAGTTCCGTGCCCTCCATGACTTGGAACGCTTCTACCGTCGCCTCCGCCTCACAGCTCACTTCCATGGGAAGGAGTCCTCGCTCCCCACTGATGACCCCTTTTCCCATCTCCAACGCACCCCATCCTCATGGAACCCCCCTCGTAGCCTTCCGGCTTTAGAACTCTTTATTCAAAACTGCCGCCGTGACATCAACCGCCTCAACTTCTCCACTCCCCTGTCTCACTCCAATCTCTCCCCCCCTGAACGCACTGCCATCGACTCACTCCGCAACAACCTAGATTGGGTCATCAAACCCGCCGACAAGGGAGGTGCCGTGGTAGTCTGGCGCGTCGATCTCTACAAAGCTGAGGCCACGCGCCAACTCTCAGATACCTCCTCCTACTTACCCCTGGACCATGACCCCACTGACGAGCACCAGGCCACCATCTCCAGCACCATCACCGACTTCATCCACTCCCACGCCCTGCCCGAACGAGCCTCCAACCTCATCGTTCCCCAGCCCCGCACAGCCCGCTTTTACCTTCTCCCCAAAATCCACAAACCTGACTGTCCCGGTAGACCCATTGTCTCTGCCTGTTCGTGCCCCACCGAACTCATCTCCACCTACCTCGACTCCATCCTATCCCCCTTGGTTAAATCCCTCCCTACCTATGTTCAAGACACCTCAGACACTCTCCGTCATCTCCGCGCATTCCATTCTCTAGGCCCTCACCCCCTCATCTTCACCATGGACGTCCAGTCATTGTACACCTCCATCCCCCACCAGGATGGTCTCAAAGCCCTCCGTTTTTTCCTCGACCGTAGAAGCAATCTATACCCGGCCACTGACACCCTCCTCCGCCTAGCGGAGCTGGTCCTTACACTTAATAACTTTTCAGTTGACTCCTCCCATTTCCTCCAAATACAAGGCGTAGCTATGGGCACACGCATGGGCCCCAGCTACGCCTGCCTTTTTGTCGGGTACGTAGAACAATCCTTGTTCAATGCGTACCAGGGCCCCATCCCCGACCTCTACCTCCGCTATATCGATGATTGTTTTGGTGCCACATCCTGCACCCACACACAACTGACTGATTTCATCCGCTTCACCACCAACTTCCATCCGGCACTCAAATACACCTGGACCATTTCCGACACTTCCCTACCATTCCTTGACCTCACTATCTCCATCGCAGGTGATAGACTCCTTACCGACATCCACTACAAACCTACCGACTCCCATGGCTATCTGGACTACACTTCTTCCCACCCTGCTTCCTGTAAGGACTCCATCCCCCACTCCCAATTCCTCCGTCTACGCCGCATCTGCTCCCAGGATGAGGCGTTCCACACCAGGGCATCTGAAATGTCCTCATTCTTCAGGGAACGGGGGTTCCCCTCCTCCACCATAGATGAGGCTCGCACCAGGGTCTCTGCCATACCCCGCAACACTGCTCTCTCTCCCCATCCCCCCACTCACAACAAGGGCAGAGTCCCCCGATTCCTCACCTTTTACCCCACCAGCCGTCACATACAACAAGTGATCCTCCGTCAGTTTCGCCACCTCCAACATGACCCCACCACTCGCCACATCTTCCCATCTCCCCCCATGTCTGCCTTCCGCAAAGACCGCTCCCTCCGTAACTCCCTTGTCAATTCTTCCCTTCCCTCCCATACCACCCCCTCCCCTGGTACTTTCCCTTGCAACCGCAAGAGATGCAACACTTGTCCCTTCACCTCCCCCCTCTACTCCATTCAAGGACCCAAGCAGTCGTTCCAGGTGCGACAGAGGTTCACCTGCATCTCCTCCAACCTCATCTATTGCATTCGCTGCTCTAGATGCCAGCTGATCTACATCGGTGAGACCAAGCGGAGGCTTGGCGATCGTTTCGCCGAACACCTCCGGTCGGTCCGCAATAACCAACCTGAACTCCCGGTGGCTCAGCACTTCAACTCCCCCTCCCATTCCATATCTGACCTCTCTGTCCTGGGTCTCCTCCATGGCCACAGCGAGCAACACCGTAAATTGGAGGAAATGCACCTCATATTCCGCTTGGGCAGTCTATATCCTGGGGGCTTGAACATTGAATTCTCCCAATTCTGCTAGCCCTTGCTGTCCCCTCCCCTTCATCAGCCATCTGGTTGTCTCCTCCCCTCCCCCAGCCCTCGGGCTCCTCCTCCGCCTTTTTCCTTTTTCCTTTCTTCTCCCCACCCCCTATCAGTCTGAAGAAGGGTTTCGGCCCGAAACGTTACCTATTTCCTTCGCTCCATAGATGCTGCTGCACCCGCTGAGTTTCTCCAGCATTTTTGTGTACCTGAGGGAGCAATGTTTGTTAGGATTGGGAACCGGTCGAGGGCCATTGATTCCAGTGGTCCATTAATTGTATGCACTGCTTTGTCTAGTTGTCTGTCCACACAAGATTGCAAAACTCCACAGTATGGTGGTCCAAGAGCAGAGGTGTCATTTGGAAGACCACAGGTGACTTTGGCTTTAGGTTTAGATTCAGGTTTATTAATGTCATATGTAATGAGTTATGGTGAAAAGCTTTGATTTGCATGCAACCCAATCAGATCAAATAATACTGTATAGTACATAAATAGAATCATGTCAAACTCAAGTACAACATTCAATTCAATTCAATTCAATTCAACTTTAATGTCATTGCACAAATACTGATTATGGGTACAACGAAATGCAGTTTTGCGTCAGTCCGTAGTATAGCAATATAGAATTTTTTTTTTTAAAAGAGGATACAGAATAATAAAAAAAATACAGAATAATAAACAATGGGGACGGAGGGACCGGAGGAATCTATCGGCGGGACTCCGAGTTCAGCAATGCGACGGTATGATTGTAGAAGCTGTTCCTCATCCTACTGGTACGAGACCTGAGGCTCCTGTACCGCCTCCCTGATGGGAGGAGGGCAAACAGTCCATGGTTGGGGTGGGAGGGGTCTTTAATGATCTTCCCAGCCCGTTTCAGACACCGTTTTCGGTGGAGGGCATCCATGGCAGGGAGCGGGGCACCGATGATGTGCTGCGCGGTCTTCACCACCCGTTGTAGTGCCTTCCTGTCCGCAACAGTGCAGCTGCTGTACCATACCGTGAAGCAGGTGGTCAGGATACTCTCGATGGTACACCGGTAGAAGTTGGTCAGGATCCGGGGGGACAGGTGGGCTTTCTTGAGCCTCCTCAGGAAGTAAAGGCGCTGCTGTGCCTTTTTGATCAGCTTGGAGGTGTTGAGGGACCAGGACAAATCCTCCGAGATGTGAACCCCGAGGAATTTGTAGCTGGAGACGCGCTCCACCTCAGTCCCGTTTATATGGATGGGGGTATGTCTGCCCCCACTGACCTTCCTGAAGTCGACAATAATTTCCTTCGTCTTCTTGGAGTTGAGGACGAGGTTATTGTTGGCACACCAGGTTGTCAGGTGCTGGACCTCCTCCCTGTAGGCTGACTCGTCGTTGTCACTGATCAGTCCTACCACCGTGGTGTCGTCAGCAAACTTAATGATGGCGTTGGATCCGTACTTAGGGATGCAGTCGTGGGTGAAGAGGGAGTAGAGGAGAGGGCTGAGCACACAGCCCTGTGGCACGCCGGTGTTCAGTGTTATAGTGGAGGAGGTGAGGTTGTTGACCCTAACAGACTGTGGTCTGTTGGTGAGGAAATCCAGTGTCCAGTTGCAGAGGGAGGTGGAGATGCCAAGCCCGCTGAGTTTGGTGATCAAGCTGGCGGGGATGACAGTATTAAAAGCGGAGCTGAAATCAATGAACAGCAACCTGATGTAGGAGTTGTTGTTGTCCAGGTGGGTCAGGGCAGAGTGTAGGGCCGCCGATATGGCGTCCTCTGTAGACCTGTTGGCCCGGTAGGCAAACTGATGGGGGTCCAGTGTGGGGGGGAGGCTGGCTTTGAGGTGAGCCAAGATCAGCCGCTCAAAGCACTTAGCAATGACAGGGGTGAGTGCCACTGGGCGGAAATCGTTGAGGCTCCCTGTGGCTGACTGTTTGGGCACTGGCACGATGGTTGATGTCTTGAGGCAAGTAGGGACAACACCCTGGGCCAGTGAGAGATTGAAAATGTCGGTAAAGACTGGGGATAGTTGTCCAGCACATGCCCTAAGCACCCGGCCAGGGATGCCATCGGGGCCGGCAGCTTTGCGCTCATTCACCTTGCTCAGTGCATCTTGTACAGCAGAGGTGGAGAGACTGAGGGGTTGTTCATTTGGGGGGGGGAGCAACTTTGATGGCTGGGGTTTTGTTATCCCGGTCAAAGCGAGCATAGAAATGGTTTAGTTCATCAGGAAGGGTGGCGTTGTCTGGGGGAGGGGTGTTAACTTTCTGGTAATCGGCAAGGGATTTGATTCCTTGCCACATGCGCCTGGGGTCAGAGTTGTTTTGGAAGTGCTCCTCAATCCGCCGTTTGTGATTGAGTTTGGCATTCCTAATTCCCATTTTCAGATTGGCCCTGGATGAGCTGTATCCCTCAGCGTCGCCAGATCTGAAAGCGGCATCGCGAGCCTTCAGTAGGAGTCTGACCTCCCTGCTCATCCACGGCTTCTGGTTAGGGAAGGTCTTTATTTCTTTGTGGGTAGTGACATTATCGGTGCAGAATTTTATATAGTCCATAACTGTTGAGGTGTATGAGTTGATGTCCACTTGTGAATTGAAGGTGGACTGAGTAGCAAACAGACTCCAGTCTGTCTGCTGAAACTGCTGCTGTAAAACAGAGACAGCCCCCTCAGGCCAGACCTTCACTGTCCTCGTGGTAGGTTTCACACGTCTGATCAGAGGTGTGTATTTGGGGAGCAGGAACAGAGAGAGGTGGTCAGACTGACCAAGGTGGGGGAGGGGGAGGGCTTTGTAGGCTTCAGTAATATTAGTGTAAACTAAGTCCAGAATATTGTTTCCTCTGGTTGGGCAGGAAACATGCTGATGGAACCTGGGGAGTACAGTTTTAAGGTCGGAGTGGTTGAAATCACCCGCAACAATAAATGCCCCCTCAGGGTGAGCAGATAGATGTTTGCTGATAGCAGCTTGCAGCTCTTCCATTGCTAGCCTGGCATTAGCGTCCGGGGGTACATAGACTGCCGTGATAACAGTCGATGTGAATTCTCTGGGCAAATAGAAGGGCCTGCACTTTAACATCAGGTATTCCAGGTCAGCAGAGCAGTGACTACCAATCCTAACAACGTCCGTGCACCATGTGTTATTCACATAGATGCACAGTCCGCCGCCCTTGGTCTTACCGGAGTCCTCCGCTGTTCTGTCGGCCCTGAAGACAGTGCGCCCCTCCAGCTCGATGGCGTTGTCCGGGATGTTGCCGTTGAGCCATGTTTCAGTAAAGACCATGGCGTTGCAGTCGGCGATCCGTCTGTGTGTGGTGATCCGCAGCCTTAGTTCATCGATTTTACTCACCAGGGACCGGACATTCGCGAGGAAAATGCTGGGCAGAGCTGGCTGGTGAGGATTTAGTTTCAGCCTAGCTAGATGTCCTCCCCGCTTCCCACGTCTTTGTTTGCGGTCCCTGCGCCGCCTCCGGGCACTTCCTGTCGGGGGAGCTGGCCCACTAGACCACGGTGTCCTGGCGATCTCCGGCGGCAGTTGAAAGTCGCTTCTGGCGCTTCTGGGGCTCGTTACGCAGAGACGGCCGAGCTCTAATAGCTCCTGACGGCCGTATAGAGTCTTCGCTCCGGTGCTCCGGGCGAAAACTAAGGTAATTATTAACAGAAAAATAACTAAATTACAAAAACTACGGAGACGCAGAGCCTCGCGTTGTGCACGCGACGCCATCTTGCTAAAGCATGTAGAGCAATGGAAGAATACAGAATCTAGAAAACTGTTTTCAGCGTTGTAGTCAATTCCAAAGGTAAAGTCCAATGTCTGCAATGGGGTAGAGGTGAATCAGACAGTATCTTAGCTTATGGAAGAACTATCAAAGGCCTAGTGATAGAGGGGAAGAAGCTGTTCGCAAGTCTGGAAGGTCTTTGCTCATGTTACAGAGTGATGGAGCACAGAAATAATGTTCACACTGGACATCAAATACCCATTTACACTAATTCCATTTTCACTCTCATATTCCCACAACCTCTTACCCCATCCACCAGATTCTCCCTACATCCACCCATACCAGGGGCGATGTATCATAGACAACCTCCCAACCAACACTGCTTTAGAATGTGAGAGGAAACCTAGGTATTTACATGGAGAATGTACAAACTACATATTGACAACAGTTGAGTTTAGGATTGTGAGGAACTGTCAGGCAGCATTGCTGGGCCCTGCACTGTTGAAGAGAGGAATGGGTTCCCACTCAGGCAATAAACTCATTTATCCTGGACAGCTCCTTCAAGGAGTGAACAAGGTTGCAATGCATCAATTGGACCCCCACCTTGTCAGAAGACTCTATTCCTTGCTAATATAAGAAATATATTTTCCTGGAAATTCATGTGCATAGGACATTTGTAGCGTGCAACTACAAATCTTTTTGCCTCAGTCAAAAATCTGTATTTCCTGTCTTAAGTAATTCTTGCAATCTTGGTGTTATTAGCACATCATATGTATACTTAGAGATGCCCTTTCCAGTGTAACATTGGTTTTTCAGTGGTACTTTAAGACACCGTCCTTGTAGTGCACACCCTCCTTTCCATGTTACCCCAACACCTCTCCAGTGCTACATGCAACCCCCCCATTGCCCAACCCAGTCCCCACTCATCATGATCAGTGCAACCACAGTTTGAAGAAGGGTCTCGACCTGAAACGTCACCCATTCCTTCTCTCCAGAGATGCTGCGTGTCCCACTGAGTTACTCCAGCATTTTGTGTCTATCTCATTTACCACTCTTCCCATTCGCCACTAGATGAATGGCCGTGACTCCAATCTCTAGTCAAAGGATGGCGCCAAGTTCCTGAATTCTCACTCCAATCCACCTAACCATTCTGCAGATGCTGCCTGAACCACTGAGTTCCTCCGGCAGTTTGAGTTTTGCTCAAATCTTTGGTTGAGAATGCTGTGTTTCTAATACGTTCCAACAAGAAGACATCTAATTCAAATCGGTGAAGATGGTTTTGACAGGGAATTTATCCTGGATTCCTCTCATTTTTCCTTTCACCCCATAACTAGGGTTACAACAGTAAGAGAATCTGCTGGACTACCTGGTATTAGCTTTCCAACACCTTCTCCTTCACGTACCTAGCGGGACAATACAGAGCTTGAAAAATTCTGCAGGAGAGCTTACTTTAGACTGATCTTTAAAATCATTTGAAGGAGAATGATTCACAGATGGAATCCTATGGTATAGAGGTATAATTCATAGACATGATACTTCAAAGTTTAAATATATTTTCTTTCAAACACTAAATGCAGCAAAAATGACATCATGAACCTGGAATGAGGGATACTAGAGTCAGTGGTGGCATGGTGGTGTAGCGGTAGAGCTAATGCCTTACAGCGCCAAAGAACTGACTGCGGGTGCTTGTAGGTACGGAGTTTGTATGTTTTCCCCGTGAGCTGCGTGAGTTTTCTCCAAGATCTTCGGTTTTCTCACACACTCCACAGTCGTAAAGGTTTGTAGGTTAATTGGCTTGGTATGAATGTAAAATGTCCCTATTGGGTGTAGGATAGTGTTAATGTGCGGGGATCGCTGGTCGGCGTGGATTCGTTGGGCCGACGGACCTGATTCTGCGCAATATCCCTAAACTAAACTAAACAATCTCACGTTTTGGAGTGGTGATAGCAATAATCTACCTGTATGTTAAAGATTTTGTGGCAGTGAGAGTTGGGTTGGTGATGTAGAGGAAGACTGTCCCCCCTTATGTAACATGTATCCCCTGAAGTAACATGTTGTTACTTGCTTCCTTTGAGTTGACAGCCGTGCTACGGAAAACATCTCTACCGCGCCTGAAATGGCGAATGAGCCTATTTGCAGCAAACAGCGCCCTGTAATTAAAATTTCCTGAAATGGGAACACATGAATTAAAACCTGAACAAAATCTGAATGTTTAATGTTCTTGGAGAATGCACAGTTAGTACAAGCAAACAGCTTCTTAGAGTCGATATAGTTTGCTTGCCCGCCTCAAGTAATGTGACAGCTAAAAAGTTTGAGGGAGGGAAAATTACTGATGCCGGGGAAGATGTTGGGTAGGTTTCCATTTGAACATTGAAGACAGAAATGGAAACTGGGCCATTTATGTAATATGTAGTCACTTTAAAGCCTCAGTTTCTCCTGCCCAGGTACCAAGTTTATATGTGTTCCTATATCTGAAAATGGGTCTCGACCCGAAACATCACCCATTCCTTCTCGCCAGAGATGCTGCCTGTCCCGCTGAGTTACTCCAGCATTTTGTGTCTATCTCCGGTGTAAACCAGCATCTGCAGTTCCTTCCTGCACACTGTATTCCTCTTTCGGTTGCAATAAACTGTACTGTGATTTATGCTGGGGCAGATCCTCACTTGAATTCACTTGAATTCAAACCACATGCTAATCCTCTGGTTACGATGCAGTGGTGTGGTTTCCTATCAACAGTGTTGTGAGTTGAAGATCACCACATCACGAAGTAGCATTGAGGTAATACACACATTGTTTTAGAACTCCACTTTCACATTCATGGGCTCATTCCATGATTTTGAGATGGGTAGACAGAGTTAACACAAAAGTACCCACAGAATAGGGACGCGTCAGAGATGGCATTTGAAAAAAAAAGTATTATCTCATAAATCAATAATGTGGGATGTTTGCTGACAGGCTCAGCAAGAATTATTAAGCAGCGAAATGCTTAATTTAGCGGCACTTCACTCAGCTTTATTCATTATTCACTTTGATTGCAATTTTTGAGCTTCATTACATAAATATCAAAGTCTTCATTTTGCTGGCACTTGTGTCCTGGAAAATGCAGATATGCTTCAGTTCCGGCTTTGAAAGCCAGCTAGTCACCACACAGCACGCAGTTCAAAACTACCTCATCCTCGTATTCCCCACTCTCAGCAATGCACTTTGTGTTCTCATCCATTTCCTTCTTTGTCTAAATCTAACACAGATTATTTTTGTTTTATTCAAAGAACTGTGAAATTCAAAAAACAACATAAAGTAATATGTATTCTGCATTGTTAAATGTGCATGATTCCATGGTGATATAATAAATATCAGGGAGTTTTGTTGCAGATTTCATAATTGATCACTGATAACTTTAGTGATTATACACTTTGAACTCTGAAACCCCATGAAATGGACATCAAATATTCTTTAGAATTTCATGCTGGTGAAACGTTCTTCAGAGTTTGTGATTCTACTTTAAATCTAGTAATAATTGATTCAGATATTGTTGGCCAACAAATGTTCTTTGATTTGATGGGTTTTTAAGCCGTTAAAGGTAGTATTACAGAGGATAAATGTCATTGCTGGTAACAGATTGTGCCAAAGAATTGTGAGCTTTAGCAGCATGCAACAAAATACCCCGAAGCCTGGTCTTTGTAGCCGGGGACTTCAATCAAGCCAACTTCAAGAGCATACTACCAAAATACTATCAGCATGACCCCTTGTCCCACCAGGGGCCAGAACACCCTAGACCCTTACGACTAGACATCTATTAAAAACACCTACCGATCCACTCCCCGGCCACATTTCCGGAAATCTGATTATCTACAGTTGCTGTGCTTTTAATCCCTGCTTAAAAAACAAAAACTGAAGCAGGAAGATCTGGTACAGAAAGTCATTCAGTTCTCACCTGCGGAAACAAATGACATCCTACACAACTGCTTTGACTCAGTGAACTGGTCCATATTCAGGGAATCTGTGGCCAACCCGAATGAGTACACCACTGCCGTGACTGACTTCATCAGTAAGCGTGTAGAGGAATGCATGCCAACGAAGATAATCCGAGTGTTCCCCAACCGGAAACCGTGGATGAACCGTGAGGTCCATTCCCAGGTGAAGGCCAAGATCGCTGCGTGGAAATCAAAGGATCCTGAGCGGTACAGGAGATCTTGCTACAATCTTCGGAAAGCCATCAGGAATACGAAGACACGATACCAGGACAAACCTGAGTCCCAGTACTATCACTCAGACACCCGTTGACTGGCAAAGCCTGAATACTATAACTGGTTGCAAAGCAAAGCCAGGCAGCATCGTTGGTGATAGTGCGGCCCTCCCTGATGAACTTAATGCATTCTATACTCGCCTTGAGATAATAAGGAAAAAGGCCAACAGGACGACGACATCCATCCCGTCAGACACGAGTGTGCCTTTTCCCTGGGTCACTGTTGCAGAAGTTAGATCAGCCTTCCTGACGGTGAACCCAAGGAAAGCAACAGGCCCGGATGGAGTTCCTGGCCACGTCCTTATGAACTGTATGAACAAAGTTGCGGGAGTGTTCATGGACATCTTTCATCTCTCCCTCTTCCATGCTGATGTTCCCACCTGCTTCAAGTCCTCTATAATCTCGGTGTCAAAGAAAAGCAAGAGCTCATGCCTTATTGACTACCATCCAGTGGCCTTGACATCCGCCATCATGAGGTGCTTTGAGGGGCTGGTTATGGCACACATTAAATCCAGTATAGCAAGCAGCCTTGATCCCTTGCAGTTTGCCTACTGCCATAACTGGCCGACACTCATCTCTGGAACACCTGGACAAGGACACCTAGGTCAGAACCTTAAGGGGCTGTCCCACTGTGGCGACCTAATTGGCGAGTTTAGGAGAGTTTGAAAAAATGTCATGTTGAAGACCTCCTTCGACCTCCTTCGACTATGTTGAAGACTAGCTTCGACTAGCTTCTAGAAAATTGGACACTGAATAGTGGAGAGTGAAGACGACCTCCTTCGATCTCCTTCGACCTCCCTTCGACTATGTTGAAGACCATCTACGACTACCTTCGACTACCTTCGATTACCTTTGACTACCCTCGATTACCTACGAATAACATGTTGACCTACTACAACCTACTTCGACTAAGCCTACGAGTAAAAAAAGTATCGATTTTTTCCATGGCGACCTTTTTTTACTCGCGGGCATTTTTCAACATGTTGAAAAATACGCCGCGACCTAGCTGAGGCCTCGAGTACGCAGGGACTACTCTCGAGCATGAAGGAGAGTTACAAAGACCTCCTAGGACCTCGTGTCGACCATGCTGCGAGTATGAGTCGAGGGAAAACTCGTCTAAACTCGCGGATTAGGTCGCCGCAGTGGGACAGCCCCTTTATTCATAGACTACAGCTTCTGTTTTCAATACCATTGTCCCAACCAAGCTCATCTCCAAACTTATGGAACTTGGGGTCAGCAATCCCCTCTGCAACTGGATCCTGACCAGCAGACCACAATCAGCGAGGATGTGTGACAATTCATCCTCTATGATAATCCTCAACACTGGCACCCTGTGTTCTCAGCCCCCCACTATACTCCTTATACACTCATGGCAATGCAACCAAATACCAATCCAACTCAAATTATATGTTCGCAGATGATACCACCGTAGTAGGCCACATATCAAGTAATGATGAGATGGAGTACAGGAAAGAGATTGAGAACCTTATAACCTGGTGTCAAGACAACAACTTCTTCCTCAAGGTCAGCAAGAAACCCTTCATCAGACTGATAGTAGGGGTGGAGGGGGGGGGGAGGGGTAGATAAAAGTTACATTTAGATATTCATATGTAATAGACACCAATGGTAAATTTTGCAGTATGTGACCTAAATATGCTGAAACTGTCCCAACGGAGAATAAAAAATAGAAGATTAAAAGACGTGCATTCAAATACGACATAATAAGACATCACATAATGATGCAACCACATCACAGCAATGAATTACCTTATACTCAGCATTTACTGTTCCTGTGTAAGAAACATGACAGCCAATTGAATGCAGCCAGCTCCCACAAACTGTGATGTAGCCCAGATAATGTTTTAGTCACGATGGTGCAGACATAAATATTGGCCGAGAAAGTCTCTGGGTTGAAACTGAGAATACCGGTTCTCATCTTCTGACCCTAACAACAAACGCCGGAGTAATTTACACTGTTTCCATTCTCCATTGAGGCAAAATAGTTCAATGTGCCTTGCTGCAACTTAGAATTGTTCTACAGTGGCTAATGATATATGGTGTAATTGTACTGGGAATAACACTGGTCCATAGACATGTTTCCATTTCACAGTTCCATTAATTTATATTTTGAGTTTACAGTCTTCATTACAATTTCAAGATGTACACACATTTCCAAGTCCACTCTGAACTGGTAAGCTTCAATGAATGATTATGACTCGAGGAGAAAATATATTCTCAATACAGAAAACCTCCTTGACATTTGTATTTATAGTCCATGTGGGAATAATTAGGCCCTTGGCTTTTTGGCTCCTGTGGACATTCATCTTCTGACACCCACCTCCCCTTCCAACAAATGATTAACATTGTTTGACATCTTGATAGTGTGATCAACTTGCAATGAACTTCTGATGACAAATCTGCTGCAATCATCAAGGCATCTTGTGGTGTAAAATCTAAGATAGACACAAAATGCTGGAGTAACACAGCAGGACAGGCAGCATCTCTGGAGAGAAGGAATGGGTGACGTTTCAGGTCGAGACCCTTCTTCAGACTGGCAGTCTGAAATGGGCCCTTTTCACTGTTGAAAATGTCCATGATTCTATGGTGCTTTCTTCTCTCCACGTACTTTAGACAATCAAAGCCAGTGTACCAGATCATTCTGGCCTTGATGAAATTGCTGCCATTTAAATGAATTTAAATGAATTTATCGCCTCCAAATCCAAAATATGTCCAGCCCTCGTTTAAAGGAGCAGGGAGAGTACTGGCTGACTTAAGTCACCAGGCTCAACGCTTTAAGAGCATCTGGAAAGGCAATTACTATTTCCGCTACTCTTCCAGAAGATTGGAGAAAAGAATGGAGCCAACAATGTAAAATACTAATTAAAAATGTTTTTGTTTCCTGTAACACTGAAATTGAAGTGTTATGGAACAAACGAGAAATTGTCACGATGGAACTCTGATCGTTTTCTTGTTTCTAAAGCTGTAGCTCCAGCATACATTTGCAGAGTGGGCAGATAAACTGTAAATTGTATTCAGTATAGAAAGGGGTGAGCTGGTTCATTTCAGTAGGATTAATAAGGAGGTTGCTTATTCTGTGGAAGGTGAGATGCTAAATTTGGGAGTGAAGCCAAAAAGATCTAGCACTGCAGATGCATAATTCATGAAAGGTGCTAGATCTTTGACAATGGGGTGGGCAATGTATTGCTTTTCATTCTGGATAAAACGAATATAAAGGTAGGGAGTATGCTTGGATTATACTTGGAATATCAAATGCAGTATTGGACTCAGTATGATCAGGAGAATATTTAAACAGTGGAGAAAGTACAGCAAATAATTGTACCATTGTAATCAGCAATGAGGGGAATACTATTAATACTATGCATTCACTATTAATGATTCTTCTCTAATGATTCAACTTGTCCTTAGTCAGCACTAAATGGCCAGGAGTATATTGCAAGAAAGTTGAGAACTCCAGCTTATTAGCCTTTCACTCTCTCCATTTTACAGAGATTGTATGGATTTAACACGTTGCTGGAAAGCTGCAGGCATGGGCTTAGTTAACTAAATATGTTGACAAATTAAATGGAAGAGATGAAATTATTCACCATCACTCTTTGTCATTCCTGAGGCGAGCTAAACATAATGATTTGTTTTCAGTTGCAGTGTAACCTAATAATTATTCACCAGAAGCAGCACATGGCACTGCATCAGTTAATCAATCCTATTATTAATTTTATTCATTAGATCATCTTTTATCAGGTACAATCTCAATGTACTTTGATGTGATTGCCTGAGAAGGTGATGGCTAATCCCCCCCCCCCCCCCCCCAAATCCTGTTGCACAATAAAGACATAGAAACATAGTAAATAGGTGCAGGAGGAGACAATTCAGTCCTTAGAGTCAGCACCGCCATTCAATATGATCATGGCTGATCATCCAGAATCAGCGACCCATTCCTGCTTTCTCCCCATATCCCTTGATTCTGTTAGCCCTAAGAGCTAACTCTCTCTTGAATACATCCAGTGAATTGTCCTCCACTGCCTTCTGTGACAGAGTTCCACAGATGCACAACTCTGGCTGAAAAAGATTTTTCTCATCTCAGTCCTAAATGGCCAACCCCTTATTCTTAAACTGTCGAATGTTCTAACTTACAGAGGAAATTGTTTCAGTTTAGCGTATTGTCACGTGTACCCAGGTACAGTGAGAAACGTTTGTTGCGTGCAAACCAGCCAGCGGCAAGACAGTACATGATTATAATCAAGCCATTCGCAGTGTACAGATACATGATAAGGGAATAACGTTTCAGCCAATTGTGATCATTAAGTGCATCAACTGCTCTCCTGTTGCGTAGATGTTCGTCTGTAAGTGAGCCTGATATCGGAAAAGTAGGCTTACTATGAGCTACTGCAACCAAATGGACACACTTCAGCACATTTCACTTCATTTCATTACCTAGGAGGAAAATATGCAAGGAAAGGATGTTTTAAGAGATGAAAAAGATGCTAGGTTTACAGGCCATTATATTGGATACCTCAGGGACAATTTTAATGATATTATTGTAGATGGATGGAACACTTTTGAACACAGGGATTTAAAGAACATTGAAGTCGTATAGACAATAGACGATAGGTGCAGGAGGAGGCCATTCGGCCCTTCGATTCAATGTGATCATGGCTGATAATCTCCAATCAGTACCCCGTTTCTGCCTTCTCCCCATATCCCCTGACCGCTATCTTTAAGAGCCCTATCTAGCTCTCTCCTGAAAGTATCCAGAGAACCGGCCTCCACTGCCCTCTGAGGCAGAGAATTCCAGACTCACAACTCTCTGTGTGAAAAAGTTCTCATCTTCTCACCTTCTTTTGGATGAGATTGTTCGTGAGAGTCGAGACCTGTGGTTTGGTTGCCAATGCCATTGCAGTTGCTGCCCACTTTTCTTACCAAATATTGGGTACAATCATACGTGACTCGTTCTTGTGCTCACATCCCTGCGACTGCACTAACACTTTGCAGCACTGTAGATTTAAACAAGCCCGAGACTCCCTTATCACGGCTTGTCCCATAAAATGGGGGCAGTCTGCGACCAGGAACAGGCCTCAGCTGGTGGATTCCAAGGCCCCTCAGCCCAGCAACTGCTTTGGCCATAGACAGCTTGCTGAAGCCAAAAGCCTTCTCGGCTTCTGAATATCTCCAATTACCACAAGCTATTTTTAATAAAATGTTGAAACAGGTGAATATAAAATAAAAAGTAATGCATACATTTAAATGCATTTAATTGGTGTAAATTAAAGACATTAATAAAAATTAAATTGACTCTCCTTCATTTATCTTTCTGCATGAGGTCACAGTGGACGGATAGTACAAGGGTCAAACACGAAGTGCGTGTAGCCCCACCCTTCCTCGTCCCCATGTGGGGAACGGGAACTGGGAGGGGAGAAGAGAGGGGAAAGGGGAAAAGAGAAGAAAAGAGAAAAGAAAAGAGGAGAGAACTGAATTCAGGAGGCTACAGGTTAGTGTAGTCGCCGGGACGATACAGAGAGTGCCACATCGCACCAGCACTTCACCACCGTCTCATTGTATTTGCAAACTTCGTCTACCTGTGAGTAAAAACTCTTTTCCTTCGCCCCTCATATATCACACTGCCAGCGACAGTTTTTGCATAAGATATTATTTCTTTCTTTCCTCATTTATGTATCCAGTGGCCTGCATCTCATTAAGGGTTTTGATGGATTTTCATTAATCATTAAGCAAGCATCAGAACTCTCAAGTGTCCGTCCCAATTCCGTTTCGCTGCCCTTTATATGTAGGACTTACCAAAGAATGTCATCCTACATAATGCAGAAGCAACTGTAAGCCATTGGGACCAACACCTAGAAAAAGTTTGATTAGACTTTGTACAAGTGTGCGCAGTTCCTCAGATTACAGCTCCTTTTAATAATCTTGCAGACAAAATCCTTGGGTGTCAGAATGGTTTCCACAAAGCAAAATGTCATTGGGGTCCTGCTGCTAATAAATGTCATATATTAATGTGGGATATTAAAAGTTTTATTAATCATAGGAGGGGTACCAGCTATGATGGACTCAATTTCGATTGTACTTTTTAATTTTGTAGTTTTAATTTCAAACAAGAGTTATGAACTTTTGAAAATGAACTTAATAATGTATATGTTTGTTCTCTGATTACAGACATCTAGGCAAATATAAAGTGATATTGTTTTCCACTAAGATCTATATATTTTTTTAAAAGTAATCTTTGTGTCAATAGCTGGGAGGATCTTGCATAGTCACAGCATTTTCAATAATACAACAAATGTTTATCTTAAATGAGTTTTTCATAGTTCAGATACTCATGCGCAATGTTATTTTAAATAGCAAATATTTTACTATAAAGATCAACTTAAATAAATACAAAAATTGGAGATGGCGGATGAGAGACACCATGTTTAAGATACGAATGACCAGTTAGTTCATATCCCTTAATTAAATAAGATTAGAAGGCATGGCTTTGAGAGGGGTAAAGTTTAAAGGAGATATGTTGGGCAAGTTTTTTTTAAACAGAGTGGTGGGTGCCTGGAACGCGCTGCCAGATGTTGTGGTGGAGGCAGATACGATAGTGGCATTTACGAGGCTTTTGGATACGCAGAAAATGGGGGTACATGGATCATGTGCAGGCAGAGGTGATTAATTTAACGTGGCATCATGTTCAGCATGGACATTGTGGGCTGAAGGGCCTGGTCTCATGCTGTACTGATCTATGTTTTACACATTGCAGTGAGTGCAGATGTACAGGAGAAATGAGGAGCCTCAAATCGGTGGGTCTGGTTTATTTAAGGAGTCTTCATAGTTTGCCTACTCGGGAACTCTCTACAAACATGGATACAATCCAGAGAGCATTTAGTCAAGTGTTCGTTTGTCGGTTCACCATTGCGTTCGATGATGTGGTCAATATGGGCCGAAGGGCGTGTTTCCACACTGGATGATTCTATGTTAGTTGTGCAGTTTCATTAGTGAGCCTGAGCATGAGAGGCAAGACCAGCCGTGAACATGCACACTGGGGGACAGTGGGGACAGGAAAGACAGTGTGACAGTGTGACAGGTGCTTTATCTCCGCATGCTTCCTTTCCTGAAGCACAACAGTCGAGGGTTGGGTGAAACTAAGTAGAGATTAGAGTATTGCGTGGATTCACTAGTTCCACCCTCACCCACTCGCTTTCTTGTCACAGACGTTTCTGTGATTTTTTTTTTGTGGTCATTTACGATGAATAGCAGTTTGGTTTATGAACAGTTCTTGGGGATGTAATCATGCCGTAACAGGAGGAGTTATACATGAATAGAATCACAAAACAATTGTATACCATAGCTAGTTCCATTCTCTCACTGTTTGTCCATAGTCTTACTAGTTCTTTCACTTCAGTTGTGTGGTCACACCCTTTTTACCTCATAACTCCAACCAAAGGGATTTGCTGTTTCCAACATGACCAAGTCTTCTGTAATCAATGCTATCTACCCATTTTTTCCCTCCCTACCATTTTTTTGGAAACACTAAGTCTGTGAATGTTAAGCTCTCAATCCTCATTAGTTTCAAACCACATTCCTGTTCTTGCCACTGCATCAATTTCCCACGCCGCTATTTATATTTATAGCTCACTAACTTCACTCGGTCTTTACCCTTGGTATCTGCAATCCATGCTTATCTTTGTATTCCTCGTGGTTCTTAGTCTGGTAGTATTTCCAATCCGATACTCTTATTCTTTCAGGCACTTTATTTTATGTTGGAATCTATTTAAACTGTTTCCATCCATTGAAGTCCATGCGTCATTGGCCCTAATTCTCTTAAATACAATTAGCAATTTTTGAATAGTTTGAACAATTCCCAATGCTCCAAGAATCTGGATACACTTCTTTCATGAGTTGCTCCATAGGACATAAGAATTGTTGTGGTTTGCACGTGGCACTGGAATTACAAGCAACAGGACACACTCATGGTTGAAAATATATCTCCATATCCTCTTTTTAGTTAATCTCTTATTTTCAATTATAGCCTCCAAAACATTAACAATGTAATTCTAATTCAAAAGAGTAACAGCTATCTTTCTTGCTTCATCCTCTGTTACATTTCTGTGTTCCTCGCCAGTAGTAAGAAATCTAGGCCTCCATCTCAAACCCCATGTACACCTTCAGCTGCTTGATTTCTTCGTGCTATATTTCCCTTCTAATTTTCTATTTATTCAAGACATATGTTTATAGGTCATTTAAAGGTCCAATTGTCATCTCCATTGAATTTAATAACCTTCTGGCTGTTTATCTTAGTTTTTCAATTTTATTTCCAGAAGGCAAATTTGGACTAAACTTCCAACTCTCGACAGGAAAGCAAAATATCTTATTACTCACCATTCGATCATGGTGTTTCAATCATAGAATTTGGAGCATTTCTCTCCTGTGCTCAATGGTTCTTTATTGTCACGTGTACCAAGATACAGTGAAATTCTTTTTTTGCATACAAATCAGTAAGATTATTGCCATACATAAGTACAATCCCCAAATAGTATAGAATGCCTAGAAACAGCCTACTGAGTCCATATGCAAGGGTTGTCAGGTTTTGACGTCATTTGCAAATTCCCAGCTGCAGCTGGTCATAAAAGCACGTTGCAGCCGTCACCGCCATCCGATTCGTCCCGTGAACCGTCGTTCCTTTCCTCGCCCGGCCACTTTCAGCCTATGTGCCCCAGGGGTGTCTCCCACACCCAACCTTGATGGCGCGGAAGGTAAGATCTCCGGTTCTTATAGCCGACTCCTTGTCCAGCATTCACCACCATTGCCAACTCCGTCCACCTCCTCTAAGGTTCCTGGTCTTTGGGGGTGAGCCGGAGCGGAGCCTCAGACTGCAGGCGGATTCCTGGTTCTGCGGCAGGGGTGAGCCAGGACCACTCCCAGGGTATGGCTGCAGCCCATCAGGAGTTCTACTGTGCACGGACTGCTATTATTAAGCACCTGAAGTCTCATTCCTGCACTATTTTAAAACTCTCTGACCTTTCTTTTTCATACTGCTCTTAAATTCTTGGTGTAAATTATGTCTTCTCACCATGTCCCTTGTTAGATAGTTACACAACAACTCCTCTTGAAGTCAATCTTGGGGTTGCTTTCACTGTTTACCTCTCTTTCCCCACCTGACATCATTTGCAATGAATAGGTGGTTAATGTGAACCTGAGAGAAATTTCTGTGCAATTTTCACATGATAATTCCTGGACTCGTACTCTAACATAATTTCCCTGACACTATAACTAATTTCTGATCTGTTGTGAAGGCTCAACACGTGCTGACTCCCTTCACTTTGTGGCTTAAGTTTTGATGCTTTCCTAGATTTAATCACCTTTCTATTCAATTCAATTCTATTCAATAATATTTAATCACCTTGCCCCCAGCCGCCCCCCCCCCCCCCACAACCCCCTCACCTGTACTAATCTATTGTTTGCCAAACTTCCTCCTGAACTCCTCTCTTCCAGCTTTCTTGCCTCTCGCCCCTACCACAATCAGTCTGAAGAAGGGTCCCAACCTGAAAAGTTACCTATCCATGTTTTCGAGAGATTATGCCTGAATGCCTGATTTACAGGGTTACCTTAGCACTTTATGTCTCTTTTGGCAGTAAGTGTTTCGCTTATCCTTTGGTTACAGGTTGCTCATTTTAACTTTCTACAGTCTTTGGCCCTGATTTTTGCATCTTCTCTATGTTCTTTTAATTATATTTTAATTGGTTCATCAATAGTTCTGTGAAGTTTAAGTAACTTTGCCCACATTGCATAAATGTCTGGTCCTATTTCGTTCTTTATTTCAAGAACCCTATTCACCAGAATGAAAAGCTTCCTATTGCTTTGATGTACAAACTGAAAGTCACCTGCATCTTATTGGAATCAGTCAGCAATATAATTGATCTTTGACATAAGTTCCAGGAGCAGAATTAGGCCATTCGGCCCATTAAATCTATTCCGCCATTCAATCATGGCTGATCTATCTTTCCCTCTCAACACCATTCTCCTGCCTTTGCCCCATAACTCCTGAAATCCTTACCAATCCAAATTCTGCCTTTATCTTCTCACTTGAGTCTGTGGCATAGTTTGCTATAATTATTAATAAGCTTCACAGAATTGAAGTACCAACGCAGTCATGCAGTCGTTTGATGTTCTGAACAATTTTCTCACTCTTTGTGGTTTGATTCTGTGATACCATTGATGCTAATCTTGCCTTCTGATGAAGTTACTACAAATTGTGCAGATGAGGACTTTAAAATAGTGTAAATACTTATTCAAAAACTTTTAGCAAACCACCTCTCTGGCTCTTCAAAAAAAAAATCTCTACAATTCAAAGAGCTTTTACTTATTTGATCTCATCATGGGGGAGTGGGAGAGTCTAGAGCCTCAGAATTAAAGGACGTTCTTTTAGGGAGGAGTTGAAGAGACATTTCTTTAATCTGAGGGTGGCAGAGATAGATAGATTCTTGATTAGTACAGGTGTCAGAGGTTATGGGGCGAAAGCAGGAGAATGGGGTTAGGAGGGAAAGATAGATCAACCATGATTGAATGGCAGAGTAGACCTGATGGGCTAAATGACCTAATTCTACTCCTATTCCTTATGACCATATGATCTTAAAGGGTCGTTCTTCACCATAAAGGTCATGATCCTGACCTTTAGATATTCGAGGAATCGGATAGAATTACGGTGCAGGATTTACAGTTTGTTTGAATGTATTTATTACTGTCCAGAGAAGAAGCAGGTTCTTTTTTTACAGCCTTTTGGGTTGGGTGTCCAATATTACTTTAAATACAATTGAGATATTCAGGACTCCCTGTAGGGTTCCGACTTCATATATTATGAAAATACTTAATATAAATTTCATCATGTAGTTGGCACTATAGAAAAGTAACCTCAATGGAAGATTTACGATCAGAGACTTTAAACTTTTCGATGAGCTGGGAAGCATTTGATGATGGATAGGTGACCATTTGATTTAAACGTGAGTCCACACAATATTATGGGCCCTTTGTTAATGCAACAGACTTAAACAATTCAAATGTATTCATTTATTCTGTTTCAGTAGTTCAAAATACATCAATTGATCATTATTTATATAGAAAATATAAATTAACCATGTGACTATTTTGCAAATACTTTGGACTTGAAATTATGTCTTGAGGGTGGAGGGTATATGGAACAAACTGCCAGATGAAGTAGTTGAAGCAGGTACAATAACCACATTGAAAAGACATTTGGATCGGTACACAGATAAGAAAGGTTTAGAGGGATTTGGGTCAGGTGCAGGCAATGGGACCAGCTTGGATAGAGCATATTGATCAGCATGGACGAGTTGGCAGAAGGGCCTGTTTCTGTGCTGTATGACTATGACTTATAATCTTATGACTCTATACTTTTCAGCAAAAATCTATCCCAAGCAGAAAGAGGCAATGAGAAAGATGAACCATCCATTATCAACAAAGGAAGTCATGGAAAATGTTAAATTATAACTAAAACATATAAAGTGGCAAAAACCCGTTTTAAACTAGATGACCAGGAATTTTCATGCAGAAGACTAAACGACAAATATGAGAGTAAATTGCTTATGAGAGTAAACTGGCAATTAATACCAAATTAAACAGAGAGCTTCTATGAAAATTGAAAAATAACAAAGGCAGTTAATGTAAATGTCAGACCCTTGGAGAGTTAGGCTGGGGAACGAATGTTGGGTAATAAATGATGAATAATTTAAACCAATACACTGTATCATCCTTCACAGTAGAGAATATTGCCGATGTCCCAAGGATTACAGAGGGGGTAGTTTCATATAAGAAGGAAGAATAGTAAGATTAAACGAGAACTTACCAGTTTGAAGTTTGATCTTTATTTTATGAGGAGTTACGTTGGTGATTACGTGAAGAACCCCGTCAGGGCGCATGCGCGTCAATCTTCAAAGCAGCGGTATGAAATCACAGACAAAACCATAATTGAAGTAACATATTAAGATGATCAACATGAGAACTACCATTACGACCTTTTTTCTATGAGAGAGGGTTGGGCGTGGCGGGCACGTAATCACCAACGTAACTCCTCATAAAATAAAGATCAAACTTCAAACTGGTAAGTTCTCGTTTAATCTTACTATTTTACTTCGGAGTCACGTGAGTGACTACGTGAAGATTTTAAATCTCTGTGATTTTTATGCCGCAGATCAAAATCCCGGCTTCTCACTGCATCGATTGACTGAGTATCATCAATAATGCTGTAAACATGACATTGCATATCATGCAAAAACAAAACAGTTTTATTTTTGGTCATAAAACAACCAATAAACCCTCTTAATGTAGGGCAACAAACGAAACAGAATGAAACAGTATTGAAAACAGACTTTAAACAATAGCAACAGCACTCAATATTGAGTTAGCAAACAGCCCTCCATCGGCAATCGGCCGATGGTAGTATTGCTGAAACACAAGTTCATTTTCCCAACCTGCGGCTTTTAATATATGGTCGATGGGAACGTCCATCGCCCTGGCCGCGGATGTTGCTACTGCGCTAGTGAAATGAGATGTAAACACATAAATGTTAATTCCTGCCTGAACCAACTCTTGCTTTAACCACCTTGAGATAGTCTGAACTGCCTCTCTTTTATGTTGGCTTTTTGTAACTGACAAATAATCCTGTTTCTTCTTGTCTTAAAGCCCTTGTGGCTTCAATGTAATGTAACAAATGTGTCCTTACACATAAACATGGAGCTGTAGGATATGTTGAGAACACAATCTTAAAACCTGTCTCACCTGGCCTGCTTTGTTTGAGCAGGTCAGAAATATAAAACAGAACATTCTCTGTATTCACTTCCATTCTCTCGAACTGAAGTTTTTTGGAAAGTCTGCACTCTCTGTACTGACACCAATGCCATTAGCATAGCCAATTTCATGGTTAATTTTAACAAAGTTATAGCTGTGACAGGGACCCAATGACGAAGTATGTTACGAACAACGCTTACCTCGCAGATTACCATATAACTAGGCTTAGGCGGTTTGGAATTAGATTCCTTTCATCAACCTAGATATGAGAGGGTGATAACCTATACTTTGTGTCCTTGTACCTATTACAAGATATGCAGACAAAGCACTTCTAGCTGTATTGATAGCAATATAGCTAAGACCTTCATCATAATAAAGTGTAGATAAACTCTAACACATTTTCAATAACTACAGTATCATATTGAATATTCTTTTGAACACAATATTGTTCCTTTTTTTTTTTTTTTTTTCCATAAGTCATATACTGTTTATGAGTACTCTTTCTCCAGACTGCAGCGAGTATAACACCGTTGGCCTAGAAAGTCCTCGACCAATGTAAGGCATTCTTGAAACCTGCAAACTAACAGATCCATACCGTCACATAACGGATGAACTTAATGCGTTACTGGATGCTCCAGCAAATTCCTACTGTTTGGAATCGGCAAAAAGAGGTTGGATCGCTATCTGTAACATCAAAGGGAACCATGGTTGAATCAGGCAATTTGGTATCACCAAAACCCCTGAAGCGGCATCCTGCTTGATTTTCTCAAACACCGACCTATGAGGCAGAATGGTGGGAAAATGTACACAAACATATCATCCCAATTTAGTGAAAAAGCATCAATTGCCACTGCCCCTGGATCTGGTGCCTATGAAACATATTTTGGCCTTCCATATAGAAGTACTATGTTCTTGAACACATCCTGGTTCCACATCCAGTCTGTGTTATGATGGAATTTTTGTGAGCTGCCATCTGGTACTACATTAAGTTTCCCTGGCAGATAGATAGCTCCAATCCAAATCTCTCTATCCCTACTCCAGGTCCAATTGTATTTGCCAACCTGTCACATGATAACAATTTGATTCCACCCATGTGACTCATATCAGCAACTGCTGCAGTGTTGTCTATTTTGCACTGCACATGCAAACTAGTTTAGTTAGTGCCATAAGCTTTGAGTCCATAAAATACTCTTGGTTAATTCCCCATGTATGCAGAAGCAATGTTCATCTGTCTCCACCGCTGGATCTTGTATCAGTAGCACCCTACCGAAGTGCTCTGACATCTGTCTGCAAATCATGGAAGCTTGGTCCAATAACACTTTGGAACTATTATTGGACACATGCTGAATCCACCATTGTACATCAGCAACAGCCTCTATTGATAGAAGCATAGGTCTATTATAATGACCCCAATGTATCCTCAATGCTTGTTCCTTTGACCTTTGTAATTGTAGATAATAAAGTGGCCATATTGAACTGCTGGAAATGCTGCCAGCCATTACCACAGCAGTCTTGTCACCTGGCTAATTGAAGGCTGTGTGTTAGCAATTAACTTGATATAGCTCTTAATTACCTGTACCCTTTTTTGCCTGGGCAAGGTCACAATGATGTTGATTAAGTCAATTGTGAACCCAACCAGTCAATTTGTGTCACAGGTATAAATTTAGTTTCCTCAGAATAGCTTATAAAGCCCAATTAAAATTTGTTTTTTACCAACTGCCACTGATGCTTCAGCTGTTTCCTTTGATTGTCCTTCAATCAGGATATTTTCTAGCTAAGCCATGAGCACATGACCTTGACTTCTCTTCATGCCTTGAATAGGTTTTAACAACTTTGTAATCCCTCTAGGAGCTGAAGACAAACCATTAGGCAGTGGATTGTATTGGCATAATTCCCCATCCAGCTGAATTTTAAATCTTCTATCCTGCAAATGAACAGACACTGAATCCGCATCTTTAAGATCTCCTTCACAAACGTTTCCATCTTAAAATGTCTTTACCGTACAAAACGGTTAAGCCTATTCAGGTCTGTATAATTCTGCATCCCCCATCCTTTTTTGGTCTGTGAAAGATATTGGACACAAACTGATGGCTTTGGTAAACTGCCTTAGCAATTACACCTTTATTATATAAGCTTGCAAGTTCCAGCTGAACTTCCAATTGTTCAGTGATACTGAAGTCAAACTCCTTTTTTTTTTTTTTTTTTTTTGGAACATGTTGCATGGGTAAATCAGAATTTGCATTTAAGCCCTTGAATAACCTTCAGTATAAACATATCTGAGGTAAACATTTAATTGTATCACATTAGATCTGTCTACATGAAAACCAGACCCTCTTACCTCCTTACCACCTGGCATTCTTCCCCGGCCTTGAGCTGGATATCTCACCTCGGTGGCGGTGCTACAGCCGAACGCCAACTGCGCTGCATCGTAGCTGGACTCGTCCCTTGCCCGGACCAGTCTGCTCCCTTATAGGGATACTTCCGCTTTGGTGAATATGTGGCTGCCGTCTTAGCCTCCTCCTCCAGCTCCTTCACCTGCTGTGCGAAATCCTCGCCAAACAGCTGTGCCAGTTGCACTGTGCCAGGCTGGCAGAGTGAAGCATATTTAGCATTGATGGTTGGTCTAATCGCATCTTGCGGAGGCAATTGATCTCAAAGTGGGCACTCCACAATAGCGCCTTTTGTTGTAATTTGTCATGCCCTCTCCATCCACCATCCTGGCAAAGCTCGTTATACCAGATGCCAGCAACTTTAAAAATATGCTGGAGCTTCACATGCTCCTGGGCTTTCATTAGTATGCTCATCTTACCCCAATTCTTCCTGTTCCCAACAGGAACTTTTAACAGTCCACAGTTGATTGGGGCTTCATACTTCATTACTGTCTCATCCATTGTCAGCTCCTGTAGCTGATGTGAGACTTGGTAATTTATGCTGGTGGCAAGTTCCTCACCCAGAGGCTCACCAGCATCCGACGACATGGCAAACCGTGCTGCAGACGGTGTCAGCTCTGACAGCTGCCTGCCCTCCCTTTGGAAGTCGTCGGACTCAGGGTCAGAGCGTATCTGCCCTTCTGCACTCACCTCTTGCAAAGAGGGTGCTTTCAAGCAGGCATCTACTAGGCACTGCCAGCGGAGCCATCCCCACGGCCTCCCGCCTGCACAACTCCTCCTGGAGTATGGCTTTATGAGGCAGACCTCTCCAAGGCACTGCCAGCGGAGCCTTCCCTAAGGCTTCCCGCCTGCACAACTCCTCCTGGAGTGTGGCTTTATGAGGCAGACCTCTCCAAGGCACTGCCAGCGGAGCCTTCCCTAAGGCTTCCCGCCCACACAACTCCTCCTGGAGCGTCTCTGTGGAGCAGCCCCTGTATGAGCTGCTCCTTTTGGATAACCGCTGGGGAACGGTATCCTGTCCCCGACGGGACTCTCGTGGCCCAACTCTGCGGAGTCTATAGCCCTTAACTTATGCCGACCGCCCGACTGGCGTTGGCTGTGTACCCGGCTGGGCACTTTCTGAAGTCTGTCGCCGTACCGCTACCGGCTTGCGACTCCCCCGAGGTGACAGGCTGCCTTTCAGAGACTGCGTCCCGCAGCTCTCTCTCTCCTTGTCGGCAGCAGCCTGCACCTTTCCCTTGTTCCTGTATATGGGGGAAAAAAACACACAGAAACAATTTCTCTACTTTTTATAACTCCTCCAAAGTCTCCCCGACTTTGGTGGAGTTGTATTTACTCACGTTGCAGCAGGAGGTCCGAGCTCCCGCTGCCGTTCGCACCAATGCGTCCGACGTAATGACGCGCATGCGCCCTGACGGGGTTCTTCACGTAGTCACTCACGTGACTCCGAAGTAAAATTTGTATTAATTCCTATCATGAAGGATGGAAGTTTTGCAAAAAGTACTGAGATTAAAGGTGGAGAAATAGGTAGGACATAATGGCTTGAAAATCAGGTTTTAAACAGTATCAGAGCTATTGGTTGAAGTCTATCAAAACTCAGAGTGCTGAGAAGGTACCAGAAGATTGGGGAAACTGCAAATATCACCATTGTTGAAGAAGGAAGAGAGACGAAAAGAATGGAAAACTGTAGGTCAGTTAGCTTAACATCTGTTTTGAGAAGATGCTGACATTGATAATCAAGGCAGTAGAAGCTAATCATTTAGAAAAGCTGAATGCTGTCAAAGCATGTCAACAAAGATTTTAAAATGGGAAATCATGTTTGACAAGTTTTGTGGAATTGGTTTGAGGATATGACAACCAGAGCCAACAGAGGAGAACCTGTGAATGTAGTGTATTTGGATTTCTGGAAGGTATTCAATAAGGTGCCACACAAACAGTGTGGCACAGCAGTAAAGTTGCTGTCTTACAGTGCCAGAAACCCGGGTTCGATCCTGACTACAGGTGCTGTCTGTAGTCTGTATATTCATAACTTGAAGGGGGTGGAGTATAACATGTTCAAAGTTGCTGCTGAAATTAATAAGTGGGGAGCATGCTGCAATGAAAGTATTAGTATTCCATGAAGGGATATGGATAGGTTGAGTGCCATAGCGATAGAGGTGCTGCATTAAAGGCCTGTCTCACGGGTATGCGGTTACTGGCGGTTACTGGCGGTGAAACAGGAAGTTTCTACCGCTCGTGGACCGCCAAAGACCGCGGGGTCGGTCCAACGCACACCGCCGGGGCCGTGCGGTGTTGGTCCCAACACCGCACGGTGCTCACAAAAAAGCGACAATGTCCAAAAAACGTTTCCTACCGCACAGCCGCCGCCAGTGAGGCACGAGTGCGGCACGGGCACCGCCACAGCCGCCGCCAGTGCGGCACAAGCGCCATGAGTACAACTTTCACCGCCACAGCCGCCGCCAGTGAGGCACGTGTGCGGCATGGGCACCGCCACAACCGCCGCCACAGCGCCGCGATCACCACTACCGCCGCCACAGCCCCGCAATCCGAAATGACGTCATCGCGTAGCGCGTCGCGTTGCGCGATGTCGTCATCTCCCGACGCCGCGCGACGTCCTTTCGCAGTAGACTCCGCTCAAAATGGACGTCCGCGCACCCCCCCGCTTCCGGTAAAAGTCCGCGATCGCATGCTCGTTGGACAGGCCGTGCGGTGGTCACCCGACATACGCGCAGCAACAGCTTCCGGTAAGGCTACATTTTTTTTAACTTACCGCAAGCTCGTGGGACCGGCCGTACGGAGATCACTCGGCCCCCGCGCAGCATCCGTGCGGCGCTCCCGCGGCATAGGCACGGCGCTCTCACGGTTGCCGTGCAGTCCCCTCTTCCGGCGACGCCGCGCTTCACCGCCAAAGACCGCCAACCCGTGAGACAGAGCCTTTACTGTGTCAGAGACCCGGGTTCGATCCTGACTGCGGGTGCTGTCCGTACGGAGTTTTTATGTTCTCCCCGTGACCACGTAGACTTTCTCCAGGTGCTCCGATTTCCGCCCACACTACAATGGCATACAGGTTTGTAGGTTAATTGGCATTGGTAAAATAGTAATTTGTCCTAAGTGTGCAGGATAGTGCAACTGTACGGGGTGATCACTGGTCAGCGTGGACTCAGTGGAGTGAAGTGCACGCTTCCACGCTCTATCTCAAAAGACTAAAGAGTGAAAGAGACAAAACTTGACAAATGGAGTTTAACGTGGGAAAGTATGAATTCTTGCATTTGGCTAAGTGGAATCAAAAGGCAGACTATTACCTGAACAATGAGAGAGGAGCACAAAGGGATCTGGGTGTTTCTGTGTTAGAATCACACACAAAAAATACATGCAGGTGCAGAAAGTACATAATAAGCAAATGGCATACTGCAGGGCTCTCACTTAACTTTTCTTCCCTGTTGCCAGCCGGGCAACCTTGACAGCTTTTTAGGTTGCCAAATGATAGTTTAGGTGGTCATTTAAGACGGTTTGCATGACGCGTGCGATACTGTGCTCGGACGAAGTGCGTAGTTACCAGTCGGAATTATGCTCAATGAAGCATTCACATATGTTCAAGAAGGAACTGCAGATGCTGGAAAATCGAAGGCAGACAAAAGTGCTGGAGAAACTCAGCGGGTGCGGCACCATCTATGGAGCGAAGGAAATAGGCAACGTTTCAGGCCGAAACCCATCAGTCTGAAGAAGGGTTTCGGCCAGAAATGTTGCCTATTTCCTTCGCTCCATAGATGCTGCCGCATGCGCTGAGTTTCTCCAGCACTTTTGTCTACATTCACATATTATTTCTGCTTCAAATAACTCACAAACTAAACATATTCACCAATCAAGACATGATATATACCACAATGACATGCAGCAAAGTTATAATACAATATTTCAACTCTTTTTACACACTGCAATTAATGCAATTTATATTAGTTCTTTCCACTTCCAAACAATAATGTGGTTAGATTATTCAGCGTATGATCAACCTGTGCCAATAAATCCTGGACCATGGTAACATATATACTTAAATCCATGCACACTACAGATTGATGCATGCATGTTTCCTGTGAAGGACCGAAAATTACCATGACATGGCCATAGCATGTGTCGTTATGCTATTGGTACAGAAACACTCTGGCTTCCGACATAATTTATCCATAACAAAATATACAGGTTGCAAGGTAATTTCTAAAGGCATTTTATGATAATAGCTGTTAAAACTGACTATACCCATCTGACAGGTTAAACATTACACTAACTGACAAGAGATGGCCAAAGGACATAATTGCAGCAAATGTTCTTTTGGTAATATGTTTAAAGGTTTCAAAATGCATCATTACCGGACATTCAGATTAGATGTACATGTTGTGAACAGCAATGAAGATACCCAGTTTGTATGCACCAGATATTAAAACAATTATTTATAAACGCTGTTTCCATCATTCCCACTTCAGAATTAACGTTAAAATTTCAACTGAAATATCTCCTGACCAAATTTGTGATGTATATGACCGACTGTAGAAGTGAAACCTGGATAAATCCAACGTATATTTGTGAATATTGCTCATTAAATAACTACAGTACTGATACTCCATATTAAGAGCATTGATTTGCCGTTAAAATGAATTCTGTGACTTCCGGTGGCGCCATGGAGCAGTAAGGGCGCAGCATTGAGCACCGCTCCCGTTAAAATCACGAAAAAGCCATTTTGAAAGACGGGACCGATTTTAAAAAAACTCACCGGAGCTGTTTGACGTCGCGTAAGTGACGTCATCAGAAATCACCGCGAAAAATCGGAGTTTAACGGGAGTTTTAAATGAGCAAAGGGAAACGTCCACGAGGACCCAAGAAAACTACTATCAGTCTCCATCTTCAGGAAGTTCTGGAAACTCTGCAATCGACAGCAGAAAGCTCAGAAGAAGAGCCTGACTCCCAAGGATCTGTGTCTGAAATGGCTTCAAAAGGAGAGATAAAGGAGAAGGAGATGAAGCAATGGGAACAGATGGTAAGAAGCAGTATTACTAAGGACTTTTCCCAAATGCTACTGGAAATGAATACTACATTGGAGAATAATCGCTCTAAAATGGAGATTAATCTTTCTAAAAAAATTGATACTGCTTGTGTTGAATTAAAGGAGCTGAAGAAGCTGTTTAAGGAGCTTGATAAAAAATTAACGGGAGAATGTGCCAGAATGGAAAAAGACTATAATAAGAAATTTGAGAAGGTGTGTGAGAATATGAAAAAGTCTGATAAGCTGATGGAAGATATGGAGACTGTAATGAAAGAGATGGCTCAGGAAATATCGAATCTGAAAAAAGCACAAGAATCTGCTGGGGAGCAACTTGTTAAAATGATTGATAAATGTCTGGACTTGGAAGCGAGGTCGAGAAGGCAGAATTTAAGAATTGTTGGAGTAAAGGAAGGACGAGAGTGATGTGGAACTCAAACACGTAATTTCATTGCTGACTTACTTAAAGAAGTTTTTAAACTGCCGGAAAACCCGAGAATAGATGTGGCTCACCGGGTTGGACATTTTCCAAAAGGACTAAATGCTCCCCCAAGACAGATAATTGTGAAATTTCTCGACATTTCTTCACTGGAAAATATATTGAAGAGGATTACCCATGGGGAGAATCTTACATATTCTGGGGATAATATTAGATTCTTCCGTGATTATCCCCCTGAAGTCGTCCAAAAAAGGATCTTGTTTACAAAGACAAGAAATATTCTGAAAGGAAACCCAAAAGTGAGATATGAGGTGATATATCCTGCAAAAATGAAGATTACTTTTAATTCTATTGAACGCTCATTCACGGATCCTGAACTGGCATTTAATTACGCACAAGATATCGTAAAGAAAACAGAGGAGGAAGATGAAGATTAAACTTTTTAATATAAGACTTTGCTCTAATTAAGATGGCGGAACTTTTCCAGACAGTTACCAGACACGCTTATCTGTCTGGAATGTGTTTTCGAGCGTACGGTCCATGTTTCACCTTGAATGGAAAACTTAAAGATAAACAAAAGGAAGTCGAAGATACAGAATTAATGAGGGACATGGAAAGAAACATAAACGGACTGGAATATAAAAATCTGTTGATTTAAGAAAATCTTTAATTATTATATATTAATAATAAATAATCAATTAATCTAACAAACTTAATAATACTAATCATCTTTTAATGTAAGCTGTAAATATGAATAACCCACGGAGCGGGGAAGGGGATAAGGGAAGTGTACACAAAATTGATTAAATAATTTTAACCTAGTTTAAGGGAAATGAACTAATATTGATGATATATACTAATATATAGGAATTAACTAAAATGTTCATAATAATACTAACATAATATAACTGTGTGTGAAGGAGGGAGGAGCATCATATACTTGGAAAAGATCCAGATGCTTGGCTCTGTTTAACCCCTTGGAACCTGCTTGTACTAAAGATAAAGAATGGGATATAATGTAATAACTTCGGGTGGATAATGTTTAATTTACATATGGTAAAGTTTAGAATAGATTAATGTTAGATAAATTGGAAATGCATATATACTTATAGAATTGAACATACGTTATGTTTTGTTTTTAGTTTTGTTTTTTTCCCTCTCTTTCTGAAGTCTTTTCTGTTTTTATTTGCTCTGGATGGATAAATTAAAAAAAATATATATATATATATATGAAACGGTCCGCAGCCTTTCACGAGACTCTGTTAAGGGGACGGAGCTCAATGTACAATAACATCAACGGAAGTCCATAAATTTTCCCCACCTTAGGTGGCTTCTCGTTTTTAAGGTATCTTCTCTTAGATACCTTAACATCACTTTTTTTGTTTAATCATTATCAAGATTCTTGTTTGTTATTTTTTTAAATTAATTTCACAACGCATTCTTTCTTTTTTTTCTTATTAAGGTACTATAGAGGAAGGAGATGTAACATAAATTTTAAAGTTCGGGACGACCACCCAACACCCAGAGTGCTGAGGTATTTGGTTGCACCATATGAGTCACAAATACTAAACTGATCTATAATGCAAGACGATAGACAAATAAAGAACGGAGGAATTACATTCTCCAGTTGGAATATAAGGGGTGCCAATGAACCAATTAAGAGGGGCAAGATTTGTGCCCAATTAAAATCATTAAATTCTGACATAACGTTTTTGCAGGAAACACACATGAAACAACAAACACAGATGAGATTGAAGGCAAACTGGATAGGTCAAACATATTATTCTTCATTTACTTCTAAATCTAGAGGTACGGCTATTATCATTCGGAAAGGTATACCATTTAAATTAAAGAATACTATATCAGATAAAGAGGGAAGGTATATTATAGTTTCGGGAGAAATTTATTCCACCCCACTGACTATGATAAATATTTACGCTCCGAATTTTGACAACCCCCAATTTTTAAATAAAATTATGGATATAATATCAGAGATTAATTACCAAAATGTAATAATAGGGGGGGACTTCAATTGCATTTTGGACCCATATTTAGACAAATCAGTAAAACAAAGGAGGGGTAATTTAAAATCTAAGACTAGTGAACTTCTAAATACATATATAAAAAATACTAATATAACAGATGTATGGAAAACTGCTAACCCAACTGGAAGGGAATATTCGTTTTACTCATCGGTACAAAAAACTTATTCACGAATTGATTATTTTTTAGTGGGTACAAAATTAATTCCATATACAATCAATCCTAAATACCACAATAGTATTATTTCCGATCATTCCCCGTTGACTTTTCTATTAAAATTTGAAGGAATGCCGGGTAAAAAATCTTCTGGAGGTTTAACACACAAATCCTAAACAACCCACAAGGTTATAAATATTTAAAACAACAAATGACATTTTTTTTTGAGACAAATGAAACACCAGGTATTTCACCTGCTTTATTATGGGAAACCTTCAAGGCATTTATCAGAGGAGTTATAATCTCATATCAAATCTTTCAAAATAAAAAGAATAAGACAGAACAACTGATGTTAGAACAAGAAATTAGACAATTAGAGTTAGATAATGCCAAAGATCCAACTACAGATAAACATAATAAGATAATACTATTGAAATTTAAAGTTAATCGAATTTTATCGGCAAGAGTAATAAGATTATTCCAAATTACAAAACAGGAACATTTTGAATTTGGTGACAAGCCACATAAACTCTTGGCTCGTCAATTGAAAAAACAAGAAAAGGAAAATACTATCACTAAAATTAAATCAGAGAAAGGTGAATTACTAACATTACCTAAGGATATTAACAATAGATTTGCTCAATTTTATCAAAATCTATCTATCTATCTATCTATCTATCTATCTATCTATATACTTTTAAAACTCTGTGTGTGTCGTCCGTCTGTACGTCCGACGGCCTGCTTGACTTTGCCGCGCGGCCTTTGATACGGCCCCTGGCCCACGCGGCGCGCGGAAAGGCCGATATTTTTTACCGTTTCTAAAGAGGTTACGTTTATCTTTACATAAACCCACTCCTGATTAAATTCTGACCTGTTTATGTACACGTTTTTTAAATAAAATACCTCTCCCCCCCCCAAACCAAATACTTCAAAATGTTTAAAAAAACAGCTCAGCCATAGAATGTTACTAAAGATTCCGTGTGTGATGTCACAATGCACAATGGTCACAGATGTCCAATCGGAATGGACCCATTTACATATGCCTTTGCGGCGACCCAAGCCCCGGCCCCTCCCCCCCAACCCCCGCAGCATTGGGCATTGTGACATCACAAAACGGAACCTTCATTAACATTCTATTGCTGAGAGCTGTTTGTTTAACATTTTGAAATGTCCCCATTCCCTATCACCCCCACACATGTGGCGACGCCCTGCGACACGTGTGACAAATCGAAATGAATCCGTTTACATATGCCTTGGCAGCACCCACAGCCCAAGCCCCTCCCCCCCAACCCCACAGCCTGTGTCGAAAGGCGTCGCCACGTGTGTGGGGGGGATAGGGAATGGGGACATTTCAAAATGTTTTAAAAAAACAGCTCTCAGCAATAGAATGTTAATGAAGGTTCCGTTTTGTGATGTCACAATGCCCAATGCTCAAAGATGTCCAATCAGAATGAATCCGTTTACATATGCCTTGGCAGCAGCCCCAGCCCCAGCCCCTCCCCCCCACCCCCACAGCCTGTGTCGAAGGGCGTCGTCACGTGTGTGTGAATAGAGAAAGAGGATTGGGGGTGATAGGGAATGGGAAACAGATGGACTGTCCCTACCCCTCCTACTTCAACTCTCCCTCCCCACTCTTCCCCCTCTCTGCTCTACCCCTCCCTCCCCTCCCACACCCTCTCTTCCCCCTCCACCACCCCTCTTCACCCCCATCTCCCCCCTACCCCCTTCCCCTCTCTCTTGCACCACTCCCCGTTACCCCTCTGCCCCTCACTCCCCACTGTACCCCTCTCCCTCCCCCTCCCTCTCTCCCTCTCTTCCCCCTACTCCTCTCCCCTTTCCCTCATCCCCTCCCCCCCTCCCTGCCCTCCCTGCTCTCCTCCCACTCCCCACTCTCCTCCCCCTCCCTCTCACCCACCCTGCTCCTCTCCCTCCCCAATCTCTCCCCTTTCCTCTTCCCCCTCTCCCCTCCCTCCCCCTCTCCTCTTCTCTCCCCACCCCATCTCCCTCTCCCCTCTTCTCTCCCCACCACGTCTTCCTCTCCACCCTCCCCCGCCTGTGTTTGGGGGGTGGTTAGTGTGAGTGTGATGCCGCAGCCCACCCCCCCCTCCTGCAAACGCGCGTTGGGAAAACAGCCCGCCAACAGTCTCTCTGTCTTTAAAATATTAATATAATATCAAGGGGTGTGATGAGTGTGTGTGTTTGTGGGTGCCAGATTCACACCCCGCAACCCTGCTTTGGAGGTACAGACCCAACGGGTGGTTAGTGTGACGTCACAGCCCCCCGCCCCAAACGCACGTTCGGTGTCCAGACCCAACGGGTCTGCGCTTGGTCTGCACTCCCCACTCTTCCCCTCTCCCTCCCCACCTCTCTCCCTCCACCCTCTCTCTCTCCCTCTCTTCCCCCTACTCCTCTCCCCTTCCCCTCATCCCCTCCCCCCCTCATCCCCTCCCCCCCTCTCCCCCCTTCCTGCCCTCCCCGCCCTCCTCCCACTCCAAACTCTCCTCACCCTCCCTCACCCACCCTGATCTCCTCTCCTTCCCCAATCTCTCCCCTTTCCTCCTCCCCCTCTCCCCTCCGTCCCCCTCTTCCCTCCCCTCCCTCCCCTCTTCTCTCCCCACCCCGTCTCCTTCTCTCCCCCTCCCCTCCTCTCCCCAACCCCGTCTCCCTCTCCCCCACTCCCCCCGCCTGTGTGTTTGGGGGGTGGTTAGTGTGAGTGTGATGCTGCAGCCGCAGCCCCCCCCCCCCCCCCAAACGCAAGGTAAACAAAAAAATGAAGTATAAACTCAGCGGGTGCAGCAGCATCTTTGGATCGAAGGAAATAGGCAATGTTTCATAACAAAACACGTCTGAAGATGGGTTTCAGCCACAAACATTGCCTATTTCCTTCGCTCCATAGACGCGGCTGCACCCGCTGAATTTCACCACCTTTTTTGAGTGTACCAGTCTCTCTGTCTCTCCCCTCTCTCTCTCTCTCTGCCCTTCTCTCTTCACAGCCCGCAGCTTAACTCATGAACACCAGCTCAAAACACCCCCCTTCACCTATCTCCAACATCCTCTCCTTCCTCTCTCCACACCCACCTCTCTATCCCCCTTCCTCGCACCCCTTCCTCCCCCCTTCCTCTCCACCCTCCTCCTCCCATTCTTCAAATTTTTTTAATTCGAACATTAAATTTTCACTCTCTGCCCCCCCCCCCTCTAGACGCACCTGAGAGGTGAGGGCTATTCGTCAGTGGATAGGGTGGAGATGGGATAAAAGAAGCAAATTAAAAAAGTAAGATAATATCAAGGGTTGTTATGAGTGTGTGTGTTCGTGGGTGCCAGATTCCCACCCCGCAACCGTGCTTTGGAGCAAAGGGGGTGGTTACTGTGACGCCACAGCACCCCCCCCCCCACCCGCAAACGCACGTTCGGTGTCCAGACCCAACGGGTCTGCACTTGGTCTAGTATACTTTTAAAACTCTCTGGCTGTCGTCCGTCTGTACGTCTGTACGTCTGTACGTCTGTACGTCTGTACATCCGTAAGCCGCCTTTGATACCGCCCCTGGCCCACACAGCCCATATTTTTTACCATTTCCAAAGAGATGACATTTATCTTTACGAATAGCCACTCCTGATTAAATTCGGTCCTGTTTATGTACACGTTTTTTAATAAAATCCATCCCCCCACCACCCCCATGTGATTTTCTCCGATTGTCTCCGATTTTCTCCGAAAACAACGCCATCTTTTTTTCCCCGATTTTCTCCGAAAACGACGCCATCTTTTTTCCGCCAATTTTCTCCGATTTTTTCCAAAAATGACGCCATCTTTTTTTCCACGATTTTCACCCCGGGGTCTGAAGCACGTTCGGGAACAACACCCCGGGGTGTCAAGCACTTTCGGAGACCAGACCCAACGGGTCTGCACTTGGTCTAGTATACTTTTAAAACTCTCTGGCTGTCGTCCGTCTGTACGTCTGTACGTCCGTACGTCTGTACGTCTGTACGTCTGTACGTCCGTACGCCGCCTTTGATACCGCCCCTGGCCCACACAGCGGCGGAAAGGCCCATATTTTTTACCATTTCCAAAGAGATGACATTTATCTTTACGAATAGCCACTCCTGATTAAATTCGGTCCTGTTTATGTACACGTTTTTAAAAATAAAATCCATCCCCCCCCCACCCCCATGTGATTTTCTCAGATTTTCTCAGATTTTCTCCGAAAACCACGCCATCTTTTTTTTCCCGATTTTCTCCGAAAACGACGCCATCTTTTTTTCGCCGATTTTCTCCGATTTTTTCCGAAAAAGACGCCATCTTTTTTTCAGCAGATTTTCACCCCGGGGTCTGAAGCACGTTTGGGAACAACACCCCGGGGTGTCAAGCACTTTCGGGGACCAGACCCAATGGGTCTACACTTGGTCTAGTATACATATAAAACTAAAATAGAAGATAGTAAAATTATAAATTTTTTAGATAACTGTAATCTTCCAAAACTTGATCTCTCGGAACAAGAGGAATTAGGAGCTCAGATTACACTTGAAGAAATAGGAGAAACAATAAAATCGTTGAAAAATGGTAAGACGCCTGGACCAGATGGTTTTAGTAACGAATTTTATAAAAAATGTCACGAGATAACGGCTCCACGTTTACTTAATTTATATACTCACGCCTTTAAAGAAAATAAACTACCAGAAACATTAGCTGAATCAACTATTACGCTTATACCAAAAAAAGATAAAGATTTAGAAGATAGAGCATATAGAGCTATATCACTTTTAAATACAGATCAGAAAATTTTAGCAAATATTTTAGCAAGAAGATTGAGTAAATACATTAGTAAATTGATAAATCCAGATCAAACGGGGTTTATACCCAAAAGACATTCATTTAATAATTTGAGACGCCTGTTTAATATAATGTACTCACATAAAACGGAGGAAGAAGATATATCAATTGTTTCTCTGGACGCAGAGAAAGCATTTGATCAGGTAGAGTGGCAGTATTTATATAAAGTACAGCAAAAATTTAATATAGGAGAGAATTTTATTGTATGGGTAAATTTATTATATGATAAACCGACGGCAAGAATATTAACTAATAATAAGTTATCTCCAAAATTTCAATTATCAAGGGGCAATAGGCAGGGATGTGCTTTATCACCCCTGCTATTTGCCCTTATGATAGAGCCCTTGACTGAAAGTATAAGAATTCATCCGAATATTCAGGGATATAATACTAAGGACTCAAATAATAAAATTTCATTATATGCAGACGATATACTTCTATACATTACAAATTCACAAATGAGCATACCAAACTTATTAAATTTAATAGAGGAATTTGGTTCTTTTTCTGGATATAGAATAAATTGGAATAAAAGTGAAATCATGACGTTAAAACCTCAAGAATCTACACACCTATTAAAATTCCCCTTTAAAATTGCAACAGAAAAATTTAAGTATTTGGGTATTCAAATTACTAGAAAATACAAAGCATTATTTTATGCTAATTTTATGCCTTTATTAAATAAACTCAATGCGTTGATTAAATTCTGGAAAACACTTCCATTGTCATTAATAGGCAGAATAAACGCTATAAAAATGATCTTTTTACCACAAATATTATACCTATTTCAATCTATACAATTATATTACCAAAAAACCTTTTCAAAAAACTAGACTCGAATATTACCAATTTTATTTGGGACTATAGATCACATAGAATTCAAAGAAAACACTTGTGCAAACCAAAAGACGTTGGGGGACTTTCACTTCCGAACATTTTGTATTATTATTGGGCAGTGCATATTAAGAATATAATTTATTGGTTGGACAGTCCTACCCAACAGACAGAATGGATAAGAATGGAGAAAGAGGATTGTTCTCCTTGTAACATAGGAGCGATCCTCTTCTCCCCGATAAAACTGAACAACACAATATATAAGAATAACCCAATTATACATAATACAATAAGAATTTGGAAACAAATAAAATTATCTTTAAAATTAAGAAACCTATCATTGTTAATGCCAATAGTGAATAATCCTTCATTTAAACCATCTCTTATTGATAAAACATATGATCAATGGGAAAGAATGGGAATTAAAAGGATCGGTGATATGTATGAGATGGGAAATCTTTTATCATTCCAACAATTACAATTAAAATTTAAACTGAAAAATAACCAATATTTTAAATATCTTCAGATCTGCGATTTCATGAAGAAATACATACAAAGATATCAAAATATAACTTTAGACCCACTGGAAGAAGCAATGAATATTAAGGCTGACACAGAAAATAATATCATACTTATATAATAGTATTTTAAATATAGAACTACCATCGACAGAGGCACTTAGAGAAGATTGGGAACGAGAATTAATGGTAAAAATCACAAAGGAAACATGGGAAAAGTATTTGATATATATACACAAATGTTCGATTAATGTAAGACATAATTTAAGTCAATTTAAAATTTTACATAGATTATATTATTCAAAAACTAGACTGAATAAATTCTATCCAAATAGTTCCCCCATTTGTGATAAATGTCTATCCCAAAATGCAACAATAACACACTCTTTTGTTTCCTGCATAAATCTTTATAAATTCTGATATTTTTGAAATATTTACAAAATTATTCAAGATAAAAATGGAACCTAATACTGAAATGATTATATCTGGAGTAACGGAAGACGGGAACAAATTGAACACATTTCAATTTTTTTTTTTAATTATGGGTTAATAACGGCAAAAAAACGTAAATTTTGGAAAAATACACCCATACCAACGCTTAAAATGTGGATTTCAAACATGTTGGACACCGCACATCTTGAGGAAATGCGATTCCTTCTAATAGATAAATCAGACCAATTCTTAACGAGTTGGTCTCCATTTATCGACTTTTTGGAAGCGTATGGTGCAACAAAATCATAGAAGCCAACTGTTTCAGGACTGGGTGAAGGATGGTCAAGAATATAAATAACGATCTCCTTAATTTCTTACTCTCTACTCTTTCTCTTTCCCTCTTCTTTTCTTTTCTTCACGTCCTCTTTCCCCCCTTTTTTCCTTTTCACACATCATATATCACACGTTTTTCTATCTTTTATTATCTATTCTCTCTTTTTATCTTTCATTATTAAACAAAACAAAAATTAGAAGCTGTACATAAAATGTAACATGTCAATATATATTAGACACCTTGGTGCCATTTTACTGTAATCACTTCTAATAAAATAAAATTAATAAATAAATAAATAAATAAAAGAGGAAAAAAAAGAATTCTGTAATAACGTGTCAATGGTAGCAGTAACAATCGAACACCGGTTTTAATGTTTCACGTGTTCACAATTTAATTAATCCATCTTTATGGACTAAAACAAATAATAACATTGGGAATTAAAACACATTTGATTGCATTCCGTTATCAAAAATAGTCAATGTTCGCTCTGAAGACATTTCCAGCACAATAGGGTCAGGGGGTGTGTGAATCAGTGTGAGGTGGATAGATGGTTGGTTGTGGGGGGGGGGTTGAGAAGACAATTGGTACGGAATGGATGGATTGAGGCAGGTGAATTAGTACTTGTTAGTTGGAGTATGTAAAATTGTGAGGGGAGAGCACGGGGGATGTCAGTGGTGTTGAATGGGGGGATCAGTACGGGATGGATGAGGGGGGATCAGTACAGGATGAATGGGGGGTTCAGTACAGGATGAATGGGGGTAGACAAAAATGCTCGAGAAATTCAGCGGGTGAGGCAGCATCTATGGAGCGAAGGAAATAGGCAACGTTTCAGGTCGAGACCCTTCTTCAGACTGTTACCCCCATTCTTCTTGAATGGGGGGTTCAGTACAGGATGGGTGGGGGGGGAATCAGCGCAGGGTGAATGGGGGGATCAGTACAGGATGAATGGGGGGGTCAGTACAGTATGGAACGGAGGGTCTGTGCAGGATGAATGGGGGAACACTACAGGATGAATGAGGGGGATCAGCACAGGATGAATGGGAGAAATCAGTGAAATATAAATGGGGGATCAGTACAGGATGAATGAGGTGATCAGTATAGGATGGATGGGTGGATCGGGGCTGGGTAAATGGAGGGTGGGTCAGTATGGGATGAATGGGAGGATAAGTGCAGGATGAATGGGGGAGAAGTGCAGGATGGATGGGAAGGGGGGTCCGTACAGGATGAATTGGGGGACCAGTGTAGGATGGATGGGGGGGCAGGAGAATCAATGTGAGGTGGATAGGGTGATCAGTGCAGGATGAATAGATTAGGGGGGGTAGATGGGGAGGGGAGCACAGGGGATGTCAGTGAGGACTGAATAGAGGCAGGAATGGGGATGGAGAGGAGGGGTCCCAGGATAAGAGGGGTGGAGGGGGGCGTACAAGAGAGAGAGAGAGAGAGAGGGGAAGGGGCCAAGGAGATGGGGAGGAAGGAAGGTCAGCACTCCTCGAACAACATCGCCCCGCTGCCTTGGCCGTCCCTGTCCACCGCCAAGTGCCTCCGCCAAATGGGGAGGCGGTTGGGATCTCCTCGCCACCACCTCCCCTCCTCCGCCAGCCAACAGCAAGGTGCGGGGCCGAGCGGTGCAGCTGCTTCAGACGGCGGAAGGAGGCCTCCCCCTCCCTCCCTCCTGGCCTTGGCGTGTGGGAGGGTTTGTTTTGAAAGCGCCGTTTACGGATTTGCAAGCAGCGGCCGCTTATCTGGGCGGGCGGGGTGCGGGAGGAGGAGGACGTGGAGCGGCTGTCGCGGCCGCTGTTGCCGCGGTTCGATGCCCGTCATTCGCTCCGACCCTTTGTCACCCTGCATCTAGTATCTTTGCCCCGCAATACAGCTGCCGCCGACACGAAACGTCACGTTCCTTTTCTCCAGAGATGCTGCCTGACCCACTGAGTTACTCCAGTTTTTTGTGTCTATTGGTATAAACCGGTATCTGCAGTGCCAAGCCGGGCAAAATGAATTGGCGTTTAGGTTGCCCGGCGGCACTTTGGGTGGTCAATAGCACCCGGGCAACCGTTAATTTCGAGCCCTGTTCAACTGGTCTTTATTTAAGAAGGTTGGAGTTTAAAAATAGAGATTTATTATAGTTCTTGGGGGCTGCACCTGGACAACTTTGTACAGTTTATGTCCCCCTTATTTAAGAAAGCTTGGAAGCTTTCAGAAGAGAAGTACTAGGCTATTTCCTGGGGTGTGTTGAAGTTTCTTGTTACTGAGGGTGGTGAACCTCTGACCTTCTCTACCACAGGAGATTGTGGAGGCTGGATCACTGGAGGTATTTAAAGAGGCGGTAGATTACATTTTGGAAGGAATTTAGGGCTATTGGGAATTGGCACAAATGAGTTGATGTTCAGGGGATATGATGCTTGATCGGTTGACTGATGAGGCAGGGTAGCTTGCTGATGCTCCCACTTCCTTGGGTGTACATAACAAATGTAGATAAATTTCTGTGGTATCATTTGGTTGAGACACAGTCTGATACATTGCGTGATAGATTAAGTACATTGGTCTTGTTATTCTGTCCCCGTAATGTACATTATCTCATTGATAATAGTAGTGCTTATCGTGCTGTTTCACTCTCCTATTTCACCCAGCTATACATTGAAATATGGACCAGTTTGTGTACTGGTCTTGTATCCACTTGGAGATAAGTTCTATTAGTTCGCTCAGCAATTGAAATAAATGAGTGGTTCATAGAAGCAACAGATATTAATTGTTTAAGAAGGAACTGCAGATGCTGGAAAATCGAAGATTGACAAAAATGCTGGAAAAACTCAGCAGGTGAGGCAGCATCTATGGAGTGAAGGAAATAGGCAACGTTTCGAGTCGAAACCCGTCTTCAGACTCCTGGGGCCTCATTGGGGCATGGCAACGCAGCGGTAGAGCCTTACAGCGCCAGAGACCCAGGTTTGATCCTGACTACAGGTGCTGTCTGTACGGAGTTTGTATGTTCTCCCTATAACTTGTGTGGGTTTTCTCCAGGTGCAATGGTTTCCTCCCACACTCCAAAGAAATACAGGTTTGTAGGTTAATTGGCTTTGGTAAAATTGTAAATTGTCCCTAGCGTGTGTGTGTGTAGGACGAGTGTTAGTGTGTGGTGATCACTGGTCAGCACAGACTCGGTGGGCCGAAGGAACTGTTTCTGCGCTGTATAACTAAATTATACTAAAGGTCTATCCAAGTCATTTTGTTGGGATACCTTTAGATTTCACCCTTGGTTATTTCCAGCCGTGGTAATCTCAACTGGGGCAATTACCAGAAGATTATGTAATGCGATAGTCACAGATGCTGGATACCTCAGCGGGTCAGGTAGCATCTCTGGAGAAAAATGAGTCCGAAGAAGGGTTCCAATCCGAAACGTCACCTATTATTTTCTCCAGAGATGCTGCCTGACCCATTGAATTCCTCCAGCATTTTGTGTCCATCTTATTACCATGTAATGAGGACTTTTACTCAGATTCGTCTATGTGAAACCCTAGGTGAAGCCTTGATTGGGTCTAACTGGCTTGTATTGGCTAGCTCACACATATTAACAGCTGTTGCACACTACTAGAAAGATGGCACGCAAACCCTTTTGAGAAAGATGAAAGAAAGTGTTTGCAGGAGAGGTTTTTGTGAATTGATGCTCTGAATCCCGTGTTTTAAATAATTTCAGAGAACTTCAGGTGAATGTACTTCATTGATTACAGCAAAGGAATGGTCAATGTGGCACATCTGATTGATACCAGTGTTCATGCGACATATTAGCTTCCTCCCAGCTATTTCCACCTAATTCCATTAACCTGTCCTTCAAACATTCAGGCATCTGGGGCATTGATGCTAACAGAAGACACTTTCTTTTTGCTTTCATGCTAGAATTACTTTATTCGTGGGAGACTCCAATGTGAAATCAAGGCATCAACAAAAAAAACCAATAGTAGGATTACTTGTTTGAAAGTCAGCACTTCCCATGTGGACATCCCTGACTTCCTGCAGCCCTCTTGCCTGATTCCTGAGCTTGGCTCCTTCAACATGAAAATCTGGCACAAAGTGCTGGAGTAACTCAGAGGGTCAGGCAGCATCTCTGGAGAACTTGGATAAGTGACGGTTCGGCGTAGGACCTTTCTTCAGACTGAAAAGTTCACCTATCCACGTTCTCCAAAGTTGCTGCTGAACCCATTGAATTACTCCAACACTTTGTGTCTTTTTTCTGTAAACCAGCATTTGCAGATCCTTGTCACTATACGAAAATCTGTACTGGCTCAACCAAAAATTCTGAAGTTGGAACCTTTGTATGTTTTTTTTTGTTTAGTTTAGATATACCATGTGGAAACAGGCCATTCGGCCCACCGAGACCCTGCCTACCAGCGATCCCCGCACTAACACCATCCTACACACACTAGGGACAATTTACAATTATACCAAGCCAATTAGCCTACAAACCGGTACGTCTTTGGAGGGTGGGATGATACCAGAGCTCTCGGAGAAAACCCACGCAGGGAGATTGTACAACCTCCGTACAGCCAAGCACCCGTAGTCAGAATCGTATTGACGCTGTAAGGCAGCAACTCTACTGCTACGCCACCATGCTATTCAATTTATAATGAATTGAGAAAACAAAAAAGAGACGTTCTATTTTTGCTACTATCACTTAGAAACCCTAGACGTTATTTCTCTTAACAGAAAGTCTTTTCTTTCTCAGCCTGTATTCAGAAATTTGATTGCAGTCCAATAATTCTCTTAGCTCCACTCCGTTCCATTTCTATCAGTTGCAATAACTCTGGCAGGTACATTATTTTTGAATTAATATTGTATTCTTGGAACAATACTCATGTTTTTCCGCAGTTTTCAATTATTAATCATCAACTCATATGGCTGAGACATCTCCAAAATCTGATATGAAACCTTTCCATGATGCCTTCTGAGCTCACTGGTACAAAAGTAACAATATGAATGGAAATCCAATTATTGTCGACTGTCTTTTGTGGAAGAATTTGTTTTGGTCCACAACAACAATTTACATGGACTTGTATCATTGTCCATAATATTGCAATACGTGAATTTCTTTCTTTTTTTGTCAAACACTAGCAAAGGTTTTTCTTTATGAATTGTAAATTGCTATATGCAGGGAAAAGAAGTGGAATATCGAGTTAGAAATAACCTTACTGCAATGTGGCTTGGTTTCAGACCCAAGTCTGAATAATCAGATTGAAGTCTGATGCCTGTAAGAATTGCCAATAATGTGAAATTGTCTGGAAAACCTCAGATTAGCTTTAGTTTTTAATTTAAATATACAGCATTGAAAAGGCCCGTCGCCCAACTGAGTCCATGCCAACCATTGATCACCCATTCGTACTAGTTTTATGTTACCCCACTATCTCTTGTCCACCCTACATATTAGGGATCATTTTTTCATATATGCCATAAAACATACAAAGGTCTTTGTTATGTCGGAGAAAACTGGAGCACCTACTAGAGGAAACCCCGTGGTCATAGGGAGAACATGTACATTTCATACAGATAACATCCATGGACAGGATCTAATCTGGGTCTCTGTAGCTGTGAGGCAGTAGCTCTACCAAAGTCGCCATTTGTTTCGAGCAGCACAACGTGAAATTCTAGGTACTTATAAGTTTGACCAAGAGGTTCTATATGTGGAAATGGGAGGCAAAAATGTTAAACCAGGAGCCTAATGCAACTCATCCCCACTCCACGAGGGTATAATGGAGACAAATACCCTCACATCATTTAGGGAGTATTTGGATGAGCATTTGAATGGGCTATGGAATCGGTGCTGGAGAGTGACATTAATGCACAATGGCTAGAGTCAACATGGACCAACGCATATGTTCCTGCGCTGTATGATTCTGCAGCAAGATATCATACAGCGCAGAATCATACAGCGCAGGAACTCATCTCTCAGGAAACGGGATGGGCATTGAAACAATTTGAGGAGAATTTGTGCCATCATTTTAAACGAGCTATTAAAAAAAAAATCTACATGTTTTGTTTTCCAAGGCAATTTGGCATTACAAAGGATGACCAGAGGTATCTTACAGCTTTGTTGAAGGGCCAGAAGGATGATTACTGGCTCCGTTAAATCTTCCTAATCGGTTGTCTTGTGCGGTCAATACCCTGATCTCCATCTCCCAATGCCCCTTTTAAATTGATTGCTGCCTCCCCCACAGTCACTCCAAACCATCACCTTATTCCCTATCGCAACCACACCCTCATACATGCCCTGTGACAAATACTGGGAAATTATCTGCTGATATACAAATATACATCCCTGTTTTGTATGGCATTTTGAGAAGCCCCAGGACATACCAATAGAAAGGCGATGAGGAGGAATTTCTTGAGTCAAAGGTTAGTGAATCTGTGGAATTCATTGCCACAGATGGCTGTGGAGACCAAGTCATTGTAAGCCAGATATTGACTAATTATTGATTAGTAAGGGTGTCAGGGGTTATGGCAAGTAGGCAGGAGAATGGGGTTGAGAGGAAAAGATAGTTCGGCCATGATTGAATGACGGAGTAGACTCGATAGGCCGAATGGCCTAATTCTGCTCCTATGACATATGAACTTAAGGTCATTAAATGGAAGTTTTGTTTTTATCAACTAAGAATATCCAAATGAAGTTTGATTATATGTTGTAATTTAAAGAAAAGATGCAGTCAATTGGTACCCAGGGAAATGCAACAAACTGTAATGATATTTGCAGGCAGCTAACTTGTTTTAGTATTGTTGATTGAGAGATGAATGTAGGCCATGATAAGAAGAGAATCCCCTTGCTCATCCGCCTAGAATCTTTTTTTAAATATATTTCTCAGGGCATCAGTTTAATCGCTCATCCGTAAGTCATTATCTCAAATAGTCCAGTACTTATTGTGCATCATACTCTGGAGTGGGAACTACACATTCAAAGCATGAATGTTTCTAAATCCTGAGCCACACCTGTCTCAAATATTAGGACAATTCGTAAATAATTTAGGGTTACATTTAGACAGTGAGCTATTCAGCGTTATGGTTTACATTGACAGAATAGATTGGGATTATCTCTCAGAAAAAATTGAATAAATAACCCGGATGTTTTAAAAATGTATAAAAAGGCCATCTTAATTGAAATCTCAAATGAAAAACGCTTCTGCAGTGAACTCGTCTTTTTGCAGGTCTTTTATAAATGAATAAAGAATGATTTAAGTTTGGAATAAAGGCTGACTGGAAAAGCTAGTGATTGTTTCCTTGCAGCAACGAATGCAGGTTTAAGTAATGTACAAGATCATGATTGCTTTGGAAAGGGAGAAAATAGATGGAAATTATTTATTTTACAGTGTGGTTCAAGGACTAGGGATTGTGTATTTAAACTATAGAGCCAAAGATCCAAAAGGCATGTAAATAAAAATCCTATTTGTGATATCTGTTATGTGCAGAGGTCGTGGAAACCAAATCAATTGATTCCTTCAGCAGGGAATTTACCCTTTACTTGGGGGAACTTGGCTAGCAGGATATGGGATATTGAAGGGAAACGAACAGAGGGATTACTTCATCAGGTTTCCTTGAAGTGCCAGGGTCAAGGAATTCACCTCGTAAGCCAAGTAAGCAAACTTCATCACGAAACTTCCTCAGTTCATCCTGCATCTTATTATGAAGCTTCTTGGTACACCCTCTCTTCAAGAACAGCGTTATTTCCTATCAAAGTTGAATCACATGATTAAGAACTTTACCACGCGAAAGCCAGCGCACCTCTGTGTGGAATATCAGAACAGTGAAATCGGCGCCCATTTCTTCACACATCACTTTGAAGATTCTTGAGTTTGTTGCGCTCCCTCCAATGGGGTTGACAATCTTCACCACATCTGAAAACACTTCTCAAAGACCAGGAGGGAGAGTCTTCATCGCTAAAGCATGGCGATGTATCATGCAGTGGGTGAAGGAGACATGGGGAGCGACATCCTTCACGAAGGCTTTGCAGCCGGATCTGCATCTGACCATGGAAGGTGCCCCATCTGTACACACCCCGACAAGTCGTTCCCAGCCAAGCTCATGTTTGATGAGGAAGGCTTCCAGCATTCTGAACACATCTTCTCCCCGAGTGGTAGTGGCCAATGGCTCTGAGAAAAGGTACTCCTCCTTCATGGCTTCTCCGTCGAGGTAACGAACGTAGACTAGCAGTTGGGAACATGAGGCAACATCTGTTGACTCGTCCAGTTGCAGTGAATACACTGGACTGCTCTTCACAGCGCTCACTACTTGCAGCAGAATATCATTACTCATATCTGAGATTCGACTTTTGACTGTCATTCAAAAGGGAAATCTGCCTGAACTTGTTTGACTGCTGTTCCCCCAGCACCAACATCGCATGCTTCAAGAAGGCATGGCTTGATAAGCTCTTCACCGATGGTGTGAGGTTTCTTAGTCTGTGTGATTCAATAAGCAATCCAATATGAAGCTTCCAGCGCTGCTTCATTTTGACGATGCACTGACCCGTCGAATCGATGCGGGAACCCTTGAGTGCTGCTTCTTTTCGTTTGAAATAGTCCCTGCCCTTCCCCGCCAGGTCGCTGTGTCAAAACTCCAAATGCTGGGCTTCATGCTCTCGTGGCTCAAAACCTTGGCACAGATAATACATTGCGACTTGACCACGGATTTTTGAACAATGCTTGTGAAGCCGAACTTGAGAAATGCTTCACTATACGTGCGATTCTTGGCAGACATAGTTCACAACACACACAGTTTGTGTGCGTATACGTAATCACTTATGTGAACAAAATACCGTGTGTGGTATGTACCTTTGTTAGGTTCCTAAAAATGGGCTCAACAAATTGATGTTATTTATGACCCCTTCATGACCCTCGGAAAAACCCCAGACGCACGACCCCCAGGTTAAGAACCATTGGTTTAGAGATACAGCACGGAAACAGGTCCTTCGGCCCACCGAGTCCGCACCAACCAGCGATGCCCGAACATTAACACTATCCTATACACACTTACAATTTACAATTTTACCAAGCCAATTAACCTACAAACCCGTAGATCTTTGGAATGTGGAAGGAAACCGGAGCTCCCGGGGAAAACCCACGCAAATCACAGGGAGAAAGTTCAAACTCCGTACAGGCAGCACCTGTATGTAGTGAGATCGAACCTCGGTCTCTAGCACATGCAAAATGTTGTTATTCTGTGCAGTAACAATTCTGTGATTCACTAATAAGACTACATAACACAAGTGAATCATAGAACATCATAGAACTACCATGATTGAAGATAAGACTTTGCGTTTGCTTGCAAGTGCTCAACAGATATCAGTTTCTGATTGTACTCCTCTCTGAAATTCAGTTTCTTTGATTAAGGTGAAACTAGAATTCTAGTTTAATGCTTTATGTTGCATTCCAATGTTTTTTATTATGCTAAAATTTAAGTTCATGGTTATTATATCAAAATTTTCACAGCCATTTCTTTGGAAAATGGGCCAGGCATTGAAAATTCATTATGATAATCCATTGTTTTGTATGGTCTATGCATAAAATTGAATCATGTACATCAAATACAAGATTTGGAATGGTTTTTAATACATCATTAACCTGCAGCAATGAGGAGTTGTTGAACGTAACCCACGTCTGCCAGGATTTGTCATTTACATAAGATGCCTTAAAAGATAAGCAGATACACATCAGAACAATCCAGTTCATGAAAATTGCCACAGATGATCAACAATTAGTCATACAACATGGAAACCGGCCTTTTGGCACAACTTGCCAATGCCGACCAAGGAGTCCCCATCTACACTAGTCCCCCTTACCCGCTTTTGTCCTATTTGTCGCTAAACCTTTCCTGTCATGTACCTGTCATAGTGTATTTTAAATGTTGTTATAGTATCTGCCTCAACTACCTCCTCTGGCAGCTCATTCCATATACCCACCACTCTCTGTGTGAAAATGTTGCCCCTCAAATTCCTCTTGAATCTTTCCACATTCACCTCAAACTTATGTCCTCTGTTTCTTGATTCCCCTGCTCGGGATAAAAGATTGTGCATCTACCCTATCGAATCCACTCATGATCTTCTTCACCTCTATAAGATCACTCCATCATAAAAGGTTCAATTACCCAATTGAAAACTTAGTCCTAACCTGCTCAACCCCCCTATAGCTCAGGCCCTTGAGTCATGGCAACATCCTCGTAAATCTTCTCTGCACCCTTTCCAGCTTGACATCAACTTTCCTAAACTGAACACAAGACTCCATATGTGGCCTCACCAACGTCGTCATTAGTTGCAATATGCCCCCCACCTTCTACACTCAAAGGATTAAACAAAGGCCTGTGATCAACACACACAAGGCGTGAGACAAAATGATTAGAGAGTTGTGAATCTTGCAGCTGGAGGATTGACGAGGTGCAACTTGTTGAGGAATGCAGTTTGTGAGGGAGGGGAGGAGAGAGATGGGTTAAAGGTTAGCCAGGACTCCGGGGAGGGGAGGGGAGGCAGAAAAGGGGAGTGGAGAGTAGCCACAGTGCACCACTGAGGGGGGGGGAGGGGGTGGAGGAGGAGAAGGATAAATGCTCAAGGTACCTATTGACTAGATTGCTTTCTCTTTGAAGGAATTGTTATGCCAACATTCATATGGGACAGGTTTTCCCATGCAAGACTGTTCAAATTCAAGATTTCTATGTGTACCTGCCTTTCCTTGATTTGCAACCATGCTTAATGTATGGGGAATTGTGGTATTTCTCCAACACTTTAGCCCATTCTGTTACAATGAGTGATTCACCATTCATTTCAACAGGGAAAATATCCTCTCACTATCCATCCTGTCCACACCTCACATTATTTTACATGGTTCCAACAAATTTTCCATCGGCTTTCTCTTCAACAAAAACATTCACAGCCTCTTCAGCCTATCCCTGTAACTGGAGTACTTCATGCCAGGACCTATTCCATTATACATTTTCTGGGCCCTCTCTAATGCACTTATATCCTTCCTATAATGTGGTGACGAGCAATGAACAGAATACTCAATTTGAAGTCATCACAATTGTTTCTAAATGTTCAACATATCTTCCTTGCTTTTGTGTGTTTTATACTTCTGTTCATACAGCTCCAAATCTTGTATGGCAGCATCTCCGGAGTAAACCCATTGGTAGGTCCGGAAGTGGCGGTGCGGCCCTGGCTGCAGCGGCTCATCGGCAGTCCCGTTTGTTTGTGTTTTTTGTGTTGTTTATTTTGTTTTGGTTAGTCTAGTTTTTGGTTCTTAGTTTGTGTTTTGGGGGGTGGGGGGTTGAAACGGGGTTTGCAGTTTCTCCCTGCGGGGGAATGTGACTTTTTTGTCGTATTCCCCTTCTCTGCCTCCGTCTGCGCTGAGGCCTAATGGAGCTGATGACCTCGAGGCTCCGGAGGCAGAGCCCGTCAGGACTCGCCCTGAGCTCGCTCCCATGAGGGTGGTCTGGCTCAGGGCTGGAACAGTGCTCCCGTGAGAGGTTGTGGCACTCTCATGAGGGGCGGCCAGCCCAAGGGTGGAACGAGGCTCCCGTTGGAGCGGCCGAGCTCGGGGAGGTGCGGCGCTCGCAGCCCGAGGGAGGTTCAGCGCCCATGTCGGGGCGGCCCGGCCGGAGGGAGAAGCGACGCCCAAGTCGGGGCGGCCCGGCCGGGGGGAGAAGCGACGCCCAAGTCGGGGCAGCCCGGCCAGAGGGAGAAGCGACGCCCAGGTCGGGGCGGCCTGGCCCGGGGGAGGTTCGGCGCCCATGTCGGGGCGGCCCAGCCCGAGGCTGAAGACGGCACGGTACTCATGTGAGGGTGGCTGGGACGGTGTTCTGGCGGTGGTGGCCTGAGTCCGGGGTTCGGCCGCGGGCCAGCGGCTGCGTCTGCAGGACTGGTGGGCGGCAGCTCCGACCACCCCGGGCCGCGGTGTTTGAGCCGCGGGACTGATTTATAACATCGCCCGGGGGGTATCGCCTCAGCGCAGAGGGAGAAGAGGAGGGAAGAGACTGCAGACCTAAGACTTTTGCCTCCATCACAGTGAGGAGATGCTGGGTGGACTCACTGTGGTGGATGTTAATATGTGTTTATTGTTGTTTTTATTGTATTATATGTATGACTGCTGCAATTTTGTCCAGACTTCGGTCTGAATGACAATAAAGGCATATCTATCTATCTATCTATCTATCTATCTATCTAAAGGAACAGGACACTTTGGGTTGGAACCCTTCTTCAGACTTGCCAGTCCTTTTCTCCAGAGATGCTGCCTGACCTGCTGAGTTGCTCCAGCACTTTGTGTCTATCTTCGGTATAACCCTGAATCTGCAGTTCTGTCCTATTCAAAAACGTATATGCCTTATTAACCATTTCCCTGTCATTTTCAATAACTGTGTACACATACCCCTATTCCATCTGTTCCTGTACTCCTTTTAGAAGAATATCCTTGCATTACCTTTCTTGTTCTTTTGACCAAAACATGTAATCTCACAAACATTAAATTGTGTGTGCGCCATTGCTTGCCTATTCGACCAGCTGCTTATATCCTACTGCAATTTATGGTTCAATGGATATTTATTATCACGTATGCAATTAAACATTACATAGTGAAATTCATTTTGCATATAATGCTGGAGACGCCATGATTAGCGCAATTTCATAAAGTTCACAGTCCGGATTCCTGCGTGTTCCCGGAGCGACTCCCGATTCCCCTCCATCGCCTACGACTGGCCCAGACCATGAACCATCCTAAGGTCATAATGTCATAAGGAATAAGGGTGGCATGGTGGCGCAATGGTAGAGTTGCTGCCTTACAGCGAATGCAGTGCCGGAGACCCGGGTGCTGTCTGTATGGAGTTTGTACATTCTCCCCGTGACCTGTGTGGGTTTTCTCCGAGATCTTTGTTTTCCTCCCACAATCCAAAGATGTACAGGCACGTAGGTTAATTGGCTGGTAAAAGTTTTTTAAAAATTGTCGCTAGTGTGTGGAGGATAGTCTTAATATGTGGGGATCGCTGGTTGGCGCCGACCCAGTGGGCCGAAGGACCTGTTTTCGTGCTGTATTTCTAAACTAAACTAAAAATAAAATAGTTGTAGGCCATTCGGCTCATCAAGTCTACTCCGCCATTCAATCATGGCTGATCTATCTTTCCCACCTAACCCCATTCTCCTGCCTTCTCCCCATAACCTCTGATACCTGTACTAATCAAGAATCTATCCATCTCTGCCTTAAAAATATCCACTGACTTGACCTCCACAGCCTTCTCTGGCAAAGAATTCCACAGATTCACCACCCTTTGACTAAATCCTCTCTCTCTTTTCTTCGTCAGCCATCTATCGCTATCCTCTTCTCAGTTCACAATACTGCCTAATCTTGTGTCATCCACAAATTTAGAAATTGTAGTTTGCACGCCCACTCCTCGGGTCTGGGTCTGGGTCTTTCATAGAGGTTTTGAAAAAACAAGAACTTACATATATATCCCTGGGGGAATGCCATGATTTGTCTTTTGCTAGTCGGAGCAACCAACTTTATCATCTTCTCTGCACTGTTGCATTGTTAGACAACTTTTTATTCATGCTGTCAATGTATCTTTTATGCTTCATTATACGGTTAGAGATTTTTATGTTTTTTAATCTAACTTTTAAGTTTTTAATACTTGAGTAATTTTTAAATGTCCCTGGATGTTCTTGAATGTCTGAGATACTGAGGCATTTAAAATTGTGACAGCATTGATAATGCTGGCATAGCCAAGGATCTGGTTAGTAAATTGTCAGAATTGACTTCTTTTGAGGGGTTGGACTTGTTCTGACACTGCTGCACTTGAAGGAAAGGAATTATTTTGCAGAGGGCCTTGCCAAAGTCAGTTTCCTCCCAAATAAATGCAGTGCAGCCTTCAGTAGCAATTAGCCATGTTATCATGGGCAGTAGAACATTGCTGAAACATTTGAAGATGGCTGGACATAATAGTGGCTGGGAATCCTTGCAATGATAACCTGGAACTAAAGTTACCATTATCTGTTAATCAGTATCAATTTTCTTTGCAATGGATGGAGTCATTATATTGTTGTCCCCCCCCCCCCCCCCTATCTTAGCTGGTGACATGGGTAGTTTTTTCTCAAGCACAACTCTTCAGCATCAATGCTGAGATACTACCGGTTTACATAACCCTTACTATATTTGTTGTTCTCACTCATTTCTTGTTTAACATAGTGATTCATTTGACTGAAGGCTGGTTCCTGTAATAGCATGGTTCTCAGGAGGAGTCACATTTGTGCCTGAGGTTAGTTGCAAACATGTCAGCCTTGTTCTTTTGTCTTTACACAGTGCTGCCATCACCAAGGATGGGAATGTTTTAGAAGCCCTGTCTTCCTATTTAATTGTTTATTACTGCTACAAATCTTGCTGAATACATGCATGGACTGCTTCATTTGCAAGGGTTACGAATGGAGCTGAACATTTTGCAGAAGTAGATGCCTCACTTCTGACCTTGTGAAAAAACTGAAGGTGGTTGGTTAGTCCTAGGACACTACCACGCTGAACTCCTGTAATAATGTGTAGAAGGGAACTGCAGATACAAAGATGGACACAAAATGCTGGAGTAACTCAATGGGTCAGGCAGCATCGCTGGAGAGAAGGAATGGGTGACGTTTTGGGTCGAGACCCTTCTTCAGACTGCGAGTCGGGTAAGAGAGACACAGAAATACGGAAGGGTAAGGTGAAAATGAGATAACAAAGGGGACAAAGATCAAGGGAAATGTAGAATAGATCATTGTTAGCTTGGGGAAGCTGACAACGAGGCATACAAAGATAAAATATAATCCCGCAGTGAAGGCCTGAGGCTTGCATATTTGACCTCTAACAACCTCAGCTACTTTAGTTTGTGTGAGAAATTAATCCGACCATTGAAATGTTTTCCCCCTCACCCTCACCCAACCCATATATTGCTTAATTGCCCATCACCAGTGATTACTGGCTGTGTTAGGATTGTGGAGCTTTGAACTGTTGAATTTTGTTTTGGATGTTTAACACTATTTTGCAGCTCTCTACACTCACTGAAGTAGAATATATCCCTGGGTTTGAATGTAACAGTTATGTGTGACCAGATTTTGGTTACAGATTTTGGTTTTAATGGAAATCGTTGATGCCAGCTAAATCGTTCCTCGGGCAAAGGAAAGTTATACCCACCTCACCACTTGAATTTGTCTCTGGTCCACATTTTGAACAAGTCTGGGACTAAGTGGTCTTGGTGAACTCCAAACATGCTACCAAAGAAAGGAAAATAAAGAGTAATTGACACTTGATAGTGTTATCAACCACACCTCATATTTTGGCGATAATTGAGAATAGACTAATTGGGCAGTAATTAGCTGAAATGGAGTTAACTGTTTTTTGGACAGGACATACCTGGGCAATTTTCCAACTTGTTGGGCAGGTGCCAGTATTGTAAATGTACTTGATAAACTTGGCTGGAGGAGTTTCTAGTTCTGGAGTTTTCGCTACTATAGCCAAGTCTAATCCCAGAGTATTTAATGATTCCAAAGTTGCTGTCATTTCTGTATATCAGATGGAGTAAATCTGGAATTTGGTTTCTCTAATGGTGGGAGTCTCAGGAGATGGACCATCAACTTTGACACATTTGGCTTAAGTTGATTGCAAATGCGATATCCTTGTCATTGGCACCAACATTCTGCACCCATTGTTGAGGAGCCTAATATCCTTATAACCTAATCTCATCAATATTTAGATGCCCATCACCAGTTGTGACGAGATGTGGCGGCGTCTAACGGCAGCGGCTCGACTGCAGTCCGTCTGTCTTTTTTTTGTTTTTGTCTAATTGAATGTAGTTGTTTGTGTTTTTTTGTACTGTTTTTAATTGTGTATATGTGGGGGGCGGCGGCGGGGGGGGGGGGGGGAACTTTGGAAATCTCTTCCCTGCACGGGAGACCTGACCTTTTCCCTGTCGGGTCTCCGTTGTCGTTGGGGCCTAGCACCGTGGAGCGGCCTCCGACCGGGATGACCTGGGGGCTCCAGTCGCGGAGCCTGCGGAGCTGCGGACTTTCCATCGTGGGGCTGGCCGGCCTCGGAGCGTGGGGAGCGGTGGTGGCTCGCTGCTGCGGCCCGACTCCGGAGCTCCAGCTGCAGCTGCAGACCCGTGGACTGTGACATCGGGAGCTCGCGGGTCCGGGTGAGAGACCGCTTTCCGGAGCTCCCGCAACGCAACTTCTCCCGCCAGTGTCGTGGGGTTGGAACGATCCGTAGCGGGGCCATAAATCGCCCGGCGCGGCTTAATGGCCGCAGAACATTCCAGCGCCCGCCGGGGGCTCCAACTTGGTGACTTTTGGGCCTGGAGCGAGGCAGTACACTGTCCGGCGCGGCCTCAACGGCCGTGGGACTTATCATTGCCCGCCTGGGCTTCAACATCAGGAGAAAAGTGGTGCAGGGGAGAGAAAGGACTTTGCCTTCCATCACAGTGAGGAGGAGATTCACTGTGATGGATGTTTTTCTGTAGATTGAATTGTTTGTGTGTCGTGTAGGAATTGTTTTGTTTGTATGGCTGTGGAAATGGAATTTCGTTTGAGCCTCTTTGAGGTTCAAATGACAATAAAATCTAATCAATCAATGTGGTGGCATTGTGGAGCTTTGATCTGTTGAATATTGCTTTGGAGGTCTAATACTGCTTTCAGCCCTCTGCACTCACCAAATTAGAATTTATCCCTTGGCTTGATTGTAATAATAAAGTAAGGGACATGTGTGGCCATGGTGCCATATGTTATTGCTGCCGATAGGATAGCCAGGTTTGAACACCAGGACTGTCCCATTCAGGATGATTGTGGTGTCACACTACAAGATAAATATGAATCTTATGCTCCATAAGGGCAAGCACAACGGTGGCAACATTGCAGATCCCGCTTCTGCGGAGGCACCTCAGTATCCACAGAACGGGGATTGAAGCAAGTTATTCTCAATCCTGTTCAGAAGGAGCATCTTTAATATTGTTGGCGGTTCAGAAGTTCCAGGATTCAGATCCATTGACAACAAAGGAGTAGCAGTATATTTCCAAGCAACTGTGTAACTGTTACTCGGTGTCAGAAGTCACACTCGGGCATCACATTTTCTCTTCAGAATAACAAGATCATTCTAGTCATTTGGATGTCAGTGTTAATCAGACCAGTTTAGTTTTAAATTGAAGATTATTTATTTAACTTAATTTAAATTCCATGCATGCCCTAGTAGGATTTGAATTTGCCTCTCTGAATTTTGTGTCCTGTAAGTTCACCAATGCACCACCCCGGTGCCGTAATTGAGTACTCTTTATGGCAATGTGCAAAGACGTGGAGAAGGATAAGCTTGAAGAGATTAGTTGGCTTCACCGTCCTGTTTCATTGTCATGGATTTGTGGCTGGCCAATTTAAGAATGAAATGGTAGGACATCTGTGGCAATTGGAGGGAAATGGTCAATAAAATTATTGGCAAAAATGCTTCAGAATTAAATTCAAGCCAGACTTTATTGCCAGAGGTAGACATGGAATCATTAAAGCACAGTTAAAAGGATATGGATCATGCAGGGAGATTTATGGCAGTGGTGCACTTGGTCCATTGTGTCGAAAGTGGACTGCAATTCCACTTCCAAACTCTTGATCCACAGCCTTCCATGTTTCTGCCCTTCAGATGCTCATGCAGGTATTGTGTAAATTAGTTAGGAATTCTGTATCTACCCTTTCACAAACTGACTTCCACATCCCCATCATTTGTCGCATTAAATAATATTTTTGCAAATTCAATCTAACTCATTATCAATCTAAAGCTTTATGACCAATCTACTAATGGACATGGGTTCTTTCTGTTTACCCCATCTCACATTCCCAATTTTGTAAACCTAAATTAAGTTCCCCCTCATTTTTCTTTGTTGAAGAACCTAACTAACTCAGTGGTTTACTCAGGTGAGAAAGCTGGTGTGTGCCAAATAGCTAGTGAGGATGTTTTGTACATTGATGATCAGTATAGGGGAATGTTTGTTATTTGTAACATTCAAATGTACCTTCGTTATGGTTTAATAACTTGTAATTAGCTTGTTGGATGAAATTGAGTTGACCTTTCATACTTAAGAAATTTAAGTTCATCAGATCCATATCATGCATGTTTTAGCGATAGCCAGCACCCAGTTCAAAGGATTTTGATGACACATAGCAAACCTGTTTAAAACTGAAAGAGGCAGAAAATGCTGATGCAGGAAGCTATCATTACCCCAATCAATCTCATCACACTGGTATGGTTCTATCTAACTGGTGGAAACACTCCAAATCCTCAAAGCTCTTTGGCTTTCAGTGAGATTGTGGGTGATTAAGACCAAACTCTACACCCTTGTATAACAAGGGGGGGGGGAGAAGAGGGGGGGGGGAGAGAGAGAGAGAGAGGGAGAGAGAGAGAGAGAGAGTCCCCTATTACTAATGGTTGTTCACAATCCAATAATTGCAGACTGTTACCATGCGTAAATAATTTCTGATGTAGTCTATTGGCAACACTAAAAGCAGACATTTTGACAGAATTGGAAGAAGAAAAATAAGGTTAAGAAGTAGAGGAGAACCATTAGTCATTCCACCAAAATGGAGAATACTGTGAAATTCTCTATGTGTTGTTTGCCCGAAATATCTTGGACTTGAATAAATGTGGTGAAAAGAACAAAAACAAAAAAACAAAAAAAAAGAGAGAGAGGGAGAGAATAAATAAATAAATATATGACGGTTCTAATATGGACAACATGGGAAAACTAAGACCTGGACATGTTGGGATGAAATGCCTGTTTCTGTGACCTTTGACTATGAAACTATTACTCTGACTCTATTGGATGAGATGTTTGTGAGTCTGCTCTCTCTGAGTGGTTTGAAAGATTCCATGGTGCCATTTCAAAGAGGGGCAGGAGGCTTGCACAACGCCTATTAATATCAATATGTCTTGCTATACTATAATTAGGTAGTTTTCTCTCAGCTTACACTCCAGGTTTGGCCTGAAATGTCTATAGGATAAAAGTGGTCCAAGACCACACAATCCACAACTTAAATTAATTAAAGCCAGGTAAATTCTTCAAACAACAAAATGCAAATGCAAGCATTACAAATAATGAGAAATACCATAAAGAGCTACAAAATATAACAAACGATAGGATACCATACATGAATGTGTCCATCATATTTGGAATACCTTTTGTAGCTGTACCTTTTTTGCAACTTAAAACTGGAATGTATTTCTCTCAAACTTTGCCTTTGAAGGTGGCTCACTGTTGTGATCATGCAGAGGTTGCTTGTTCTCATTTGTACAGGTGCTGGCCTTTATCTCGAGCACCCTTACAAGTTGCTCAAGTTTTCCCCAAGCACCTCTTTTATAACCATTTGGATTAACTCAACCAGTTCATTTGGGATGTACTGTCTGTGCCTTCTTCTTCTTCTTGCGTATGGCGTGCACAGCCTAAAGTTGTAGGACAACTTGTTCTATTTGATCTTATTTGATTGTGCACACCGGGTTGATTGCATTTGTCGAAACAGGGCGGACTACGTGAAGGTTGCAATCTCCCACCCCACTATCTGTGCCCAGCAATCTTCAGTTTTCCCCGAAAAGCTTTTTTGATGGGGAATATATCTGAGCTTATCAGCAGATTCAAAAGGTTCTGCTCAAGCAACCACTTATCTGTTGACATGAACATTATGTGGACAGTCACTCCTGTGGAGAAGGTAGATAAAGTGTATCTTTGAGCTGGTCTCTTTTGTGTCTGTGTATGAGCACCTCCTTTTGCAGATTCTTTATCTTGCAGTTTGTTTTGCTACTTTTTTGTACGTCTTGTGGTTGCTCAAGATATTCTGATTTGAAAACTATTTAGACGTTAGCGATACAGTGTGGAAACAGGAACCTCGGCCCACCAAGTCCGCATTGACCAGCGAACACCCCGTACACTAATACTATCCTACACACTAGGGACAATTTACAATTTTTTTTTTTACCAAAGCCAATTAACCTACAAACCTGTATGTCTTTGAGATGTGGGAGGAAACCGGAGTAACCAGAAAAAACCCCACACAGTCACAAGGTTAAAGGGTGCTGTGTGTGCAGAGTTTGTATGTTTTCTCTGTCCCCTGGTGTTCATGACAATAAACTAATCCATATTCATAATGAGTCGATGCTCCCAGGTCATTTCCTCCCTCTAACTTTGTTTATATGTGACACCAAATGCTTTACTTTTCATTCTGCTGTGCATTTTAAAAGCTTTATCTTCCATCATGTGTCTAAGCACTCTCCTCCTCTACACCCCGTATCCCAAGGATTATACCTCCCTGTACTGTACCTCTGCTGCAACTGTTCAGATCCCCTGTTACTCTTGCAACACTACAATTGCTGTCTTTGAATCTCTGTACTCATCAAACCTTCAATTGTTCACCATCCATATCTTGCTGCAATTATCCACACACTGGAACTCAACTACCTCTGTTTCAAAGTAACTGCTACAAGTATCCAAATTTGCTTTCTTACTCTTATCTATTTTATGGCAACTTTCTCACTATCATTCTCACTATTGCTGCATCCTTCCAGACTATTTCAGCTTTGCTTTGCATCTTTCCCCTTAACTTTAGAGATACAGGACGGAAACAGGTCGTTCAGCCCACCAAGTCCATGCCGACCAGCGATCCCCACAGACTAACATTATCCTACATACTTGGGACAATTTACAATGTTATTGCAATCAGACATCTCAGAGCATCACAACCCAAAAATATTTCATAAGTTTATTAAAACTAAGTAAACATTACAAATAAAATATAAAAGCAAGCACTACAAATAATATTACATAAAATCTTACAACTACAAAAGATTATTTGATATAAAACACTACAAAATATCGTGCACTAATATGACCTTTGAATTCTAACATCCTTACACAGCTTTAATTCTTAAACTGCAAAATCAATTTCAGCTTGCATGTACTTTGTTCTAACTCTGGTTCTGAGCATTAGCTCACTCCAGTGATTTCTTGAAGGAGCTTGTTCCCATTCACACAGGTGATCACCCCTATCTGCAGTTCCATTGCAAGTTTCCCAAAATCACCTTTTTATTAATAACACACATCACACCCGTGACAATTTGGATTAACGCAAATGACTCCCTTTTCGTTGTACCATAGGTCCATGAGTTGCTTGGATTTAATTAGTCCTTATCATTTAAAAAAAACCTGTTGCAGTGGTGAAGAACTCTTAGGTTATCAAAAGTTCCTACTCCAAGTGAATATTTATGTTAAAGTATCTGTTGGTGAAAGCAGTTACATAAATTATGTCATTTGATCATTTGTGTTCGATTCTCAGCCTATATGATTCTCAGATTTTTTAACTGTGTTTAAATAGTTTCTTCAAAAATAAAAAATCTTAATTGCTAATGCCATGTTGAGATAGGAAATCAAGTCAAATTGACGTGTGAAATGAACAACTGCACTTTACAATTGCCTTATCCCCTTGTATGTTTAAGTGTTCTAGCTACAGTTTGGCTTCAGTGTAGTTGGATGTCACTTTACTACAGTAGACTTCAAAAGTGTTTACTTGGCTGTAAAGTATGTTGGGACTTCCTGAGTTTGTGAACCAAGGAGCACGAATTAAATTTATCTTTCTTTTGGTACTGATCGAAAATATTTATTCAAACGCGTCACTGTTGTCTCATCTTCAGTTACAATGTTGCTTACAGTGCCCTAACTTACTCTTCTCTGTTGAATCGAGGTAATATTGTCCAAAAAAATCTGAACATGCTCGAGAAAATCCAGCATTTTTCTAATGAGTTATTCGCAATCCTAAATTTAACTTTCCTCTTGTTTTTGCGACATGCTTATCTAATTCATGCTTTTGTACATTATGTTTACAGCTCTATGTGCCTTTACGTAATTCCTACTATTTTAAATTCTTTACTTTTAATTCCAATTGGATATTTCCAATTGTTCCATCTTTCAAATTACATCCTTTCTTTCAACAGAGCAATTGCATCCTTAATCATGAGGAAGCCCACCCTGCCTCAATCATTCCCCCTAGTTCCCATCGGCCTTTTAATCTGGCATATGTGGTCCTGCTCTAGAATGTTTTACACCCCTGTGTGTTGAAATGTGTTGCTCATGTTGTAATGATGAGGGTTAGTTTTTGATGATTAAGAGATGTCAATGCTTGACGTGCTGGAAGTAGTTCAAAGAGGCCAAAGGAAGGATGTCTTTTGAGGAAAGATAAGACAGGTTAGGCTTGTCTTTGCAAATTTAGAAAGGCAAAGGGGTATTTAATTAAAAACGTATTTGTTCTCAATGCATCTTGACTGGATGGGTATTTCCATTGATGGGGAAATCTATCAGTAAGTGGAGACTTTCTAAAGATAATTATTTGCCCATTTACAGAAATGAAGCCAGTTTCGTATTTTCCCTGAATGGCACAAGTCTATGGCATTCTCTTCCTTAAGGGGGTCTTTGAAATATTTTGAAAGTAAAAGTTGGATTTTTTTATAAGCAAGGGTTGCAGGGGTCAAAAGTTATTGTAGATAGACAAGAATGCAAACTGATCACCATTCTTATTGGACAGAAAGGGCTTGAGAGGCCCAGTGGCCTACTCATGCTTTTAATTCGTTTGTTGATGCATCTTCACTTTATCTGCTCGATTCATCACAATAGAATAATACCAGAAAACATATTTTGCATGAATAGAAAATTAATCCAAATGGTTTTATTTCTTGTGCTAATACATTTGTTGACAACACATCATTTGTCCCAATTAACAAGTGACCATAAGGAAAAAAAATCATATTTGGATGAAAGAATATTCCACAATATTGGCACATAAGCAGCAAGATTATTGTCAATACTGGTTACAAACAAACTGTAGAAAATGAACATGCTTTCATAGTCCTTTATCACAGCTCCATAGGGGACATAACAAGACATGAACTGTTGACTAAACAGGTAATTCCAAGACCAATTAATAAGTGTGACTGCATTCAGGAAGCAACAGTGAAACAGAAGCAACAAAGATGCACCACGTAAAACTTCACAAACTATATAGATGGATTTTTTTTTTCTCTTTGTCAAAAACTGCAGTCTGGAAGTACACTCAAAGACTTAATAGGCCCTGTGAGATCTCGCTTGTTCATTGCAGTTTGCCCACACGAAAAGATACACTGGTCTCAGCTCTGACTGATGCGCAAGATCACGCAAATAGCAATACAACAGTGCCAGTGGCTTGCTAGTCCAATGGTGGTTTGAAGGAATTGTTTCTCAAGGAGCTTATCAAACACTTGGGTCTTCTGTGTTCAATCTCTGAGGTAAAGCCTGGCTTACAGGCCCCTCCACCAGTAGGCAGTAGGGCACATGGAGGCCTGTGCCAGATGAATGACCTGATGCCTGAAGAACCCGACCTCCCCTTCAGGTCGTAGCAATTAAATTACAAGGTCATTGTAGCTCACGTATTTCTTTTTGGCTGCTGGGCCTGCAAGGAAAGCAGTGAGATAAACGTTAGAGCTGGGAAATGTCTGTTGATAAGGCAGCATTTTAACCCAATTGCAGTGACACAGATTAATTACTTCAAAGAGCCTTTTGAAGTTTTGCAGATGAAGAAATCGCAGCATCTCTGAACAAGAGATCGCCATGCATTAAAAGCCCAAGTTCATCAGTCTTTCACAAAAAAATGCATGCTCAAAAGATTTCATGTCCAGAAATCGCAATAAACCTTTCAGTAAATATACCCCAATCATCTCTTGATCTATTGTTTTGTGAAAATATTTTAGTTAATTCACTGTTGAAGTTCATTTTAATTTTTGAGTCACACGGCCTGAATACAGAGAAATTAGAGATTTATCTGTAGTTTCATCACTCAATTCAGAAATATATCAAACTAAGTCAATTTGTGTATGTCATAAGAACACTTTGACAAGAGGGTAGAATCCGCATACAGCGGTAGACTCAATTGCAGCAATATCCATGCACAGTACCGTTCCAAATGCAGGGCTGACATCCGACTTCAATCTTGCCCATCCTACCAATCCCAGAGATCTCTATTCCCAAAAGGCTGCCTATTACCATCTTTTAAATGTTGCCAAATCTGAAATTATATTTACATAAACATCTAACTTTCTGCCTCACACACCTTGAAGATTCTCTTTGAAGTTCTCCTTGACGTTGCCATAACCTTAGATCTCTAAGATACATCTTAGGATATGCTTCTGTGTTAAAGGAACTTAAAAAAATGTAAAAAAGTTGATGGCATCATTGTCCTGCTCCTGTCCACAACTCATGTTCCTTACAACATAAATGAATGTAGAGCAATCCTGTACAAGGTGCAGCACAGTGGTGCAGCTGGAAGAGCTGCTGCTTCTCAGCGCCAGAGAATTGGGTTCAACCCTGAACTCGGTTACTGTCTGAGTGGAGGAACCATGTGACCACACAGGTTTCCTCCAGGAGTTCCGGTTTCCTCCGGCCCATTTAAAATATGTGCAGGTTTGTAGGTTAAAAACTGGCCTTGGTACAATAGAGAGTGAATGAACATGGGATAACATCGAACCAGTGTAAATATGTGGTCGATGGTCGGCATGGGGCTGTATCCGTGTTATATCTCTAAACTAAATTAACTGTCCCCAACTTCCTACAGATGTGTAATTTCCTTCAATGGTGACAAAATGATTCCATGATAATGTTTTGATCCTTGTCTCCGTAAAGCAGTGGTGCGATGTGTGCACAGTAAATCATATAGTGATGTATACTATGAATAAATATAGATAAATTTCCAGAACATAACTCTGACTTACCTTTCTTCTTTGTTTAATGTTTATCTTGCGGCACATGAACACTTTTTGCAAATGTTTCTTATCAAAATGAACAATTCCCAAGATGTACAGTTCCTTATGAATTGACTCAGAAAATCAGAGCTTTCTTTGTTGGTACAAATGAACTAAATACACATTTCCTATTGTTGAATTCCCTTGGTACAAACTGAATACAGCTTTCGCAACCTGTAATCCAAACTGGCAACATGAAATTTCAATGATGCTTATCAAATAGAACCCACCAAATTAAGTCTATCATTTCAGCACAAATATATCAAATGAAGTCAAATCATGCCCTCACAGTGTCAGCAACCTGCACGATGGAGTCCAGCTCATTGGAAAGCTGCTTTTTATTTAGCATTATGCTTTAAATTTCAAATATATGGGGCAATTATGCAATTAATGGTAAGACCCATTTTTACGGCATTTTTTTACAGAGGGATCTTGGAGTTCAAGTCCATAACTTCCTGAAATTCCAACATAAGTAGTTAGTCATAAAGATAATGTAGGTATGATTGTCTTCATTGGTCGGGGCATTGAGTATATGTCATGATGCAGCTTTATAGGACTTTGGTAAGGCCACATTTGGAGTATTGCGTGCAGTTCTGGGCACCCCAATACAAGAAGAATGTGGAAGCTATGGAATGGGTGTAGAAGCGGTTCGCCAGAAGGCTGCCTGGATTACTAGCTTCTGGGTATTAGGAGAATTTGGACAGACTTGGATTGTTTTATCTGGATTGCCAGACGTTGAGGGGAGACCTAATAGAAATACATAAAATAATGATACACATTTGTTGGGTAGACAGTCAGAACCTTTTCCCCAGGGTGGAAAATATCAAAGACAAGCGGGCATAACTTCATGGTGAGAGAGGCAAAGTTTAACGGAGATGAGTGGCGTCAGTTCTCTTTTAACAGAAGGTGGTGAGTTTTTGGAAAAACTGCCAGGGGTAGTGGTTGAAGAAGATTCAAAAGTGGCATTTAAGAGGCTTTCACATTGGCACATGGATATGCAGGGAATAGAGGAATATGGATCATATCAGTGAAGAAGGGTCTTGACCTGAAACGTCATCCATTCCTTCTCTCCAGAGATGCTGCCTGTCCTGCTGAGTTACTCCAGCATGTTGTGTCTATCTTCGATATGCAAAAATAGTTTATCTTGGCATTATTTTATCATGGTACAGACATTGTGGGCCAAAGGGCCTGTTCCTGTGCTATACTTTCTATGTTCTATATATGGGGTTTTAATCGAGGCTTGATTATATTTAAGTCACAACTTTTGAAATCGTCCCTATCTCATACATTGTCCTGTATAATGAGCTAACCCTTCAGCTGAATGAGTTGGTGTACCATGCACCATTCCTTGTTATATTGCAACAAACATTGGAAAGATTACGATTTTTTCACTTCTCCTCTCCGCATGCACCGTTCCATAACTCTTTCCCCTGCACCCTCTTATGAGTAAAACATGCAAGCACCAGAGCCACAGACAAAATGCAACCACATTATTTTTCACACATGGAAGAACAGGCGTTTTATATGAAGATCAGTTTGTTTCGTGACTTGCCTGCAACGTGGCTCAGGACACGATACCAGAGCTGCTACACAGACTGTGGAGATGCTATCAGGGCCCTGCAAATATATTTCTCATATCCCATTTGGCCATTATACATTCTTTCAAATAGCTTCAAATAGAATTTTCTGAAAAGCCACATATATTACAATTTCACTGACTGGCTATTTATCCTGTGCGACTGAGATACTCCACATATCCTTTGCTGCTTCGCAATTAAAAGTCATCAATGGTCATGCATTAAGATCTTAACGCCGAGTTCTAATTCTGTGAAATTCTCTAGCTCCCTCCCTTCCATTGTGTGAAGGATTTTCTTCCATCACAAAAATCATTGTACGTCAATGACTGAAGCAGCGAGAGGTGCAGTGTAAATGTACGTTTCTCCCTCTAAGATGGAAATAAATAGTAGCTGGACCATTTCCACTGTGATTAACAACCTGTTGTGAGCACATCCTTGAGCAAGGAGTGTTTTCCCCACTGAAAGTCAAGAGTCCTGCATTAAAAGGCAGTTGCTTCCTATATATCTCTCCTATCTGTGACAAATGTCAATGCTTAGAAGCTAATCTAACTCATACCTTTGTAAACTGCATAAAAATAAAAACATTTGGATGGATATTTTTAAAATTATTTCTGAAGTTGTTAATATTCAATTGGATCCTGACCCAAAACTAATAATATTAGGAATATCAGAACAAAGTATAAAACTTACAATAAATCAAAGACATTTTCTTGATTATAGTATAATAATTGGGAAAAAAATTAATATTAAAATTTTGGAAAAATCCAACAACCCCCACAATTAAAATGTGGATTACGGAAATGTCTGAGACCTTATACTTGGAAAAAATTAGACTTGTCTTAATTGACAAATCAGAACTATTTGCTAGAATATGGTCTCCATTTATTGATTTTCTAAAGGGTAAACTGGTTCAACACAGAAGCTGGACTGAAACTTGAATCCAGGACTGGATGAACAATTACATTCTATAATCTACGGACCTATCTCCAAAACTGTGTTATTGGTAATCTTCTTTGTTTTTTTTTCCCTCCCCTCTCTATTAGCTTATAGTTTCATTTTTTCTCTTATTTCTTTTCTCTCTATATGTCTATCTTTCAAAAAAAATTATAAAAAATAGAAGCTTTGTTTATATGTAGCAAATCGTGTTTTGGTTATGACATGTATACGCTTCTAATAAAAATATTGTTTAAAAAAAAAAAAATCACATGTGGTTAAAGTGTACACTGTCAGATTTTATTAAAGGCCATTTTTATTTTTAAATAAATAAATAAATAAAAGGCAGTTGCTGGGACGATGTTTTTTGTAAACTCTCATGTAGTGATTTTTATGGTATGAAAAATATAATTGCCAGCATTATTGAGGATAGATTGAGACATAAGTGTCCCCTTACCTTCAGGGCATAGACATCCCGATTCATGGCCTCACTACTACTGCGAGTGTGGGGAGCAATCAGCCCCTCTTAGGGCACCAGAGGCTCTCCACCTGGAGATCCATAAACCCCTTATTCTTTTCTACCCCTGTTTGCCCATATACGGATGCAGGCAGCGATTTGGCCCCTTTGCTCCCTTGGGAATATAAACCATTGTAGACTATTCACCTTCTCACGACTGCTCTGCTTTTAATAACAGTACCAATTATATCCTCTAATCTCTGTAACTCTACTGCTGGTCGTGAGATGGAAATTGATCGTGAACAGAGATCAGCTGGATTGTTTCATTGCTTGGGGCTCACTCTCACTGCAAATGTCCACCCTGATTTTCCCTCTTCCTCTCCATTCCCCATTCCTCTTAGATTTCAGAGATACAGCGGTCCACATCGACCAGTGATCACCCCATATACTAGCATGATCCTATACACTAGGCACAATTTACAATTAACAGATTAACCTACAAACCTGTATGCTTTGCAGTGTGGGAGGAAACTGGAGCACCAGAGAAAACTTACACAGTCACAGGGAGAAACAACAAACTCCATACAGTCAGCACCCATGGTCAGGATCAAACTCGTGTCTCTGGTGCTGTAAGGCAGCAACTTTACCACTGTGCCACCCCAGACCCTCTGCCAATGGTGTGGAGAGATTCCACGTGAGGGAATAGTTTGCTCCACGGACAATCTATGAAAGTGCAAATGTTGCTTACTGGCGGTAAACCTCAATCACCATTTCTTAATATGAAGCTTGTCCAAATTTCTGGACCTGCTGTGATCAGTTTGATTTGAAATAAGAACAAAATGTAACAGCCATTTAGGATGCAAAGGATTGGTTGGCAATGTTTCTCAGCAGAGGGTGATGGCAGTCATTTAAGGTGAAAGAAGACACTATAGCCATTGTGGCATTGAAAATGCTCTGAAATGCTTGAATCATAGGAGGTTCTTGGTCAAAGTGACCTGGTGCAGCACATATCTCTGGGTAGACCTAATACACAGGGCATTTCAAAGGGATTTAGCTTCTGATATCACACAGGCTCAAACATTTGTAAACTAGCACCAACAAGCAGCAGCAAATCATCTTTGATCTAAGGCACCCTCACTGATGCTTGGTGTATTTGAATTGGCTCCTCATCAGGGGATCCTTAATAATAAGAGAACATTAATGGGGTGAAGACAGGGCAGTTTCTGTAATAAAGGTCGATCTGCAGTTTTTGATTTACACGAGAAACAATTTGAAACGATACTCCTTGATTCTGACACAGTTATTTTTAATACCATTTATTTGTATCTTGCAAGTGAAGATGAAAATATCATGTTTATATAGATTTCATTCTTTATGAGTTTGGCTATTTGGCATCAGGTGTCAAATTCAACAGGATATTTTCCAGATGACAATTTAAGCCCACGAGCTGAATCTCACATTTCACAGGTGGATCTGTTCCTAAATCTGTAAGCCTGTTGCAGACACCACATTTTATTCTCCTTCACATTACAGGGTTCAACAATCAAATAGTTGATTAATTATTGTGAGAGGAGTCATACAAAAAAAACAGTCAAAAGCTTACCTACTTTGCAGTCACTCTTCTAACTGGAACCAAAATTGCAAAAGAAAATTAGTAATTTCAACATTTTTAATTAAGATTTATATCACTATTTTTAAAAACTAATTATTTATTAGACTTTCCTAGCTAATTCCACTCTTTGCTTCTCTCACTGAAGACGATGGGTTCACAACCTAATTTAGAGACTTAATTAAGACCTACACTATCCAATAAGTGCGAAACTGTTAGAGATCAATTGGTCATTTACCAAGTTAAAGATTTCAGTTCCAAAACATGAAGTGCTATACATACTTATAGTTGTCTGATTTAAATTAAATAATAATACCAATGCAGTATATATTTCTTTAAATTCTTCCAATATGCTTCAGAATTATTGGTACCTGGAGAGGAAAGGATTACAGGGACATGGGCCAAATGCAAGCAATCGGACTAGGTTAGGTAGAGCATTTTTGTCAGCGTGATCAAGTTCCCTAAAATTAGTAACAGAGGTTAATTGGGTGGTGAGAGGTCAGCACGCAAAATATAAAAGTTGGTGTGTTATGTTGCAACTTTACAAAACATGGGTCACACCACTGCCAGAGAAAATGGTGGAATCAAATGCAATCACCATGTTTACGAGAGATTTTAGACAGGGACAGAGAGCAAAGCTTTGAAGGACAGGGATCTAACATGGAAAAATTGGATTGGTCTACATGGGCTTGGCATGAACATGCTAGGCTGAAATGTCTGTTTCTGTGCTGTATGACTATGCACAATGTGTTGTGATGCTGGTTTACACCGAAGATGGACACAAAATGCTGGAGTAACTCAGCAGGACAGGCAGCATCTCTGGAGAGAAGGATTGGGTGGTGTTTCCGGTGAGTCTGAAGAAGGGTCTTGCCCCAAAACATCAGCCATTCCTTCTCTCGAGAGACTCTGCCTGTCCCACTGAGTTACTCCCCAGCATTTTGTGACTATACACAATGATATATTTCAGGTAAGAACAATAATAATAATAATAATAATAATAATAATAAAGCAAATCTGCAGTAATCCAATGCCCTCTACACTTTAATGGTACTAGACTGAAAGCTTTGTTGGACTTTTAACACCCCAAAAACATTCTGGCTTCTCTTTATGAAAAAAAAAAGACACAGGATAAAATAGTGAATCCAATAAGTTTAAAAGGAGAGCAGGAATTGAAGCCCTGGTGAGTTTAAAGGGAGAATGGGAAAGATCATGCAGTGAACTAGATGCTGCCCATTGGGATTTCTGAATAATAGGACAGTAGATATCGGAGTTTTACTGGATTCCCAATCTTGAGCAGCATTTGATGATGGGACCTTTGGTGTTCAATGGCAACCACTCTTGATAAGTGAAGATTATTCCACTTGGAATGGAAAAGGTAAAGGTACCGATTTGGACCAGTAATTATGGACGAAAGCTCTCCGGGAGAGAAAGTTTGCAGGATATTTTTGGTCTTTGTGAATACTTTGAGTTATTCAGTGGAAAAGACTGTTTTTTGCATTTAGTCATTGTCAATGATTTTGCTATTTCATCTGCAATAATTGCTAGCAGTGACTGAAACGAAGGTGCGAAATCTCAATGAAGGGCAAGAAAACAAGTTTTCTGGAAAGCAGAAATTAAAAAAAAGTGCTGGAAATACTTAGCAAATGAGGCGGCTTCAGTGGAGAAAGGGAGGTTATTCCAGGTCAATGACTTCTCAGCGGGTTAACCTTTGCATTTTCAGTTTTTACTGAAGAAAAGCCATTCGTCAACTGTTCCTGAAGGCAACTAGACACCATGAGCATATGTGGCTGCAAGGGAGGCTTGCCAACATGAAGGGGAAAATGTAGACATTATGCAACTCTGCCAGTAATGCCCGATTTAGACGTGAGAGATTAAGCGCAGACACAAGCCCTTCGACCCACCGAACCCGTGCCGACCAGCAATCACCGCATACACTAGCACAATCCTACATATTAGAGACAATTTACAATTTTACCAAAGCCAATTAATCTACAAACCTGTACATCTTAGGTGTGTGGGATAAAGTGAACCAGGTACACGCTATTTTGTCTCTCCTCGGGGCAAGCTCCTTTCCCACCAACCCCCCCCCTCCATATCAAGTATCAATTTCTTCAATTCAGAGAAAGGAGGAGAACTTCTTCATGCTGCCTCACCCACTGAGTTTCTCCAGCATTTTTTGTCTACCTTCAAGTATCAATTTGGGCTATAGTTATTGCACACCCTCTCTTCCAAGTATATTTTTAAGCAGGGAGACATGATCAGTACATAATAGTTCAGGTGCATCCTCACCAGGGCCCAGTACATTGATGGTAAGACATATTCAGTCAAATCCTCTTGCAATAGGAACAATATCACACTTGTTTTCCCCAATTCCTTGCTTCACCTGCATATTAAGTTCTAAAGGTTTGGAGGCAAGGGTAGCCACGTCCCTTTGCACCCTAACACCATGCAATCTCGCACTGCCTTACGTTTTTCGGCTAAAATGGATACATTTACATTTTATACAATATATTCTGTCATGTTTCTCCCATTCATGTAGCCTGTCAATATCTTTGAATCTGCATCCTCCTTACAATGCACACTGCTCAGTATAATCAGCACAATTGAATGTATTATATCAGGTCTCCACATCCAAACCCATTGCAATAGGTTGTGAATAGCAGAGGTCTATAAATTGATCCCTACTGCACTCCATTGATCACAGCTCTCAACTTAAAAATGACCTGTTTATTCCAACCCTCTCTTTTCATTTCATTAATCAATCGAACACCAGGATACTCTCTGCAATCACTTATGCTCTAATCTTGTATAATAACCTCCCATTGCACTTTATCAAAGCTCTATCGAAAATCCAAAAGCACATCAACTAGTTTACCAATTCTGCAAATTACTTCTTTTTAAAAAAGTGCTAACAGATTTGTCAAACATGAATCCCCTTTCTGAACTCCATGCTGACTCTACCCACTCTTATTCTGATGCCACATTCTTAACGTTACATTATAGCATTTTCTCTGGGACGGATGTCAGGCTAACTCAGCTATATTTCCATGAATTCGCTCTGCTTCTTTTCTTAAAAATTGAATCTGCATTTTGGTTGAAATTATATTAAAATTCTATGAAATTTTAGAAGATGATAATCAGTGCATTCACCTTCTCTGTATCTATCTCATTTAAAACCTTCCCTATTCTCCAATTCTCCCTCTTCACCACATTTGCTGCCAAGATGTACTTTCCACTCTCGGACATCCAAGATGTCCTCTTTCTGCAGTAAATGTAGTTTCTCCCGTGTAGTTCATGGAACCCTCACTGGTGTCGGCTCTGTGTCACATAGTTCTGCTCTCGCTCCCACACCCCCAGTAACTCTGTCCTTGTTAGATCTGGGGGGGGGGATGGGGGGCACAGAAGAATCATGTGTGAGGGCTCCATCTATGACAGAAGGGGCACACCCACATTTCCTGAAGAATGAGGATATCAGGAATCCATCAGGAAGAATGAGGAATGAGGGCATCAGTCCTGGTATGGAACACCTCAGCTTGGGATCATATAGGGCAGTGTTGGAGAAATTGAGAGTAGGGAATAGCATCTTTGCAGGAGGCAAAGTGGGAAGAAGTGTAATCCAGATAACTGTGGGAGTTGTTAAGTTGGTAATAGGCATCCGTTGATAGTCTTACTCCTGTGATGGTAACAGAGATATAGAGAAAGGGAAAGAGGTGGTTGAGGTAGACAAGGTGAATTTGAGAGCAGGATGAAGGTTAGTGGTGAAGTAAATAAAGTCCATGACTTCTGCACCAGTGCAGGAGGTAGCCCCAATGCAGTTATCCATGTAGTGGAGAAAGAGTTGGAGGATTGGACCAGTGTACGCCTAGAATAAGGACTATTTGACGTGAAAAAAGCAGGCAAAAGGTGGACATAGCCAGGGCCCATGCGAGTGCCCATGGCAACACCTTTGAGTTGGAGAAAGTGGTTAGTCAAAGGAGAATTTGTTGAGGGTGAGGACAAGTTCCGATAGGCGGAGGCGAGTGTTAGCAGAGGGAAATTGGCTGGGTCTTTGATTGAGGAAGAAACAAAGGGCATCAAGGTCCTCCTGGTGGGGGATGGAGATGTAGAGGGACTGAGTATCCTTTATTATTCACTTTTTTCTACAATGACTAAAACAAAATTCATGTCGGTGATTTACAGTAGAAAAGAATAAATACTTGTCTGCATTGGATCTTTAATATCTGTTGATTGGAGAAAGGTTCCTAGTCAGTGAAAGTTGTAGTGAATGATGGATGGATCCACGTAGTGATAGATCACTGATATGAAGAGGTGGCCATTTTATACACAACAGTTTAATTTACCCGTGTGGAATTCATTGAAGCATAAGATAAAAGGCACGGTTGACAAGAAAAAACAAAATCAAATTCTTGCAGCTGATTCATTTTCCCTTTTGTTGATGCTTTTGACTTCTATTCTTTGTGTTTAATGTTCCCAATCTCTCAGGTGCATCAAGAGTACAACATTAGTTATTTCTCACCCGTCACCGCCCAGATGCCTTCCCCCTCCCCCTGTCTCCCCCCAAAGGTATTAACTCTTGCGTATCCACAATTCAACAGGACTTCGATACTCTGCCCCAGTGCTCTCTCCCCAGGTGAGATCAGACAGTCGTCACCAGTGTTTTTTATTAGCCATTCATTGATTTGGGATAATCCCAAAGGGGCAACAATACACCTGGTTACACAATATCGAGGGTGAAAAAATATTTATTCCTCAAACCAAAAGATTTTGAAGCCTGCTATACACAGGCTTTTTTAACCTATTATGATGCAGGAGATTATTCAACCCATTAAGTCTATGCTGACTCCTAGCAGAGCAATCCTTCCAACCATTCCCCTTATTCCATATAGCACTGTAACCTCTCGCTCCAACACACATCAATTACCCCTTGAATCTGTTGCCAGTTACCTACACTACGGCATAATTTATATGGCCGATTAATCAGCATATGCCTGAGATGTGGGAGGAAACCTCCACTGTCCCAGAGAAAATACACAAACTCTACATGGACACAAAATCCACCTGCAGTTTTAAACTATCGTATCTAGAGTTATGAGGCAGTTGCAATAAATGCTGCACCACAGTTCCACTCCATGGATCACGTTCCTATTTTGGAAATGTATCTTTATTCCTCTCCTTGTCATGCAATCTTCTGAAGTAATGCCAAATAAAAATATACAGCTCCAATGTTCAATTGCTGAAATCACAGCTAAATAACGAGTTCATCAATACAACATATGTGGACCTTCTCCCAAATTCCTGTAGTCCTTGTGGATCTGCCTCATTTCTTATCTGAACAATATCAGATATGGCGAAATAACAATAGGTTTATTGCAAAATATTTGGCTGGGTATTAAGAGTTTAGTACAATGTAATTTCTGCGAGACCCAGGGCTGAATTAATGTGAGCTGGTGTGTTCAAGAGAGAATCTGGAATTTGAAATTGACTAAAGTGAATTATAACCTTCATAAGATGATGCAAGGAATTATATACCTGCAAGTAGATGTATTATAAGGCAGAAGACTTGGTCATTGATTAGTACGGGTGTCAGAGGTTATGGGGAGAAGGCAGGAGAATGGGCTTAGGAGGGAGAGATAGATCAGCCATGATTGATTGCCACGATAGACTTGATGGGCTGAATGCCCAATTCTACTGTTCCTTATGAAGACAGAGGGTTGTGGTGAAGTGTTATTCTAGCTACAGGTCTGTGATTGGTGATGTTCCACAGGGATTTGTGCTGGGACCTCTGGTACCCGTGATATATATATATAAATGACTTGGAGATAAATGTAGATAGATTGGTTGACTGGTCAATTCTATCGGGTCAATGCATCCCTTCCCACCCTGCCCACCCCCTCCCCTAGTACTTTCCCTTGCAACCACAGGAAATGCTACACTTGTTACTTTACCTCCCCCCCTTGACCATCCAAGGACCCAAGCAGTCTTTCCAGGTGTGGCAGAGGTTCACCTGCACCTCCTCCAACCTCATCTATTGCATCCGCTGCTCTAGGTGTCAACTGCTCTACATCGGTGAGACCAAGCGCAGGCTTGGCGATCGCTTCCGCACAGTTCGCATTAACCAACCTGATATCCCGGTGGCTCAGCACTTCAACTTCCCCTCCCATTCCGAATCCAACCGTTCTGTCCTGGGCCTCCTCCATGGCCAGAGTGAGTCTCACCACAAATTGGAGGAGCAGCACCTCATATTTTGCTTGGGTAATTTACACCCCAGGGGTGTGAACATTGACTTCTCCAATTTCAGTTAGTCCTTGCTTTCTCCCTCAGCCCACTGTCTCCGCCTCTTCCTTTCTTCTTCCCGCCCCCCCCCACCCACCCCCGAAACGTCACCTATTCCTTCGCTCCATAGATGCTGCCTCACCCGCTGAATTTCTCCAGCATTTTTGTCTACCTTCGATTTTTCCAGCATCTGCAGTTCTTTCTTAAACATAGATAGATTGGTTGTTAAGTTTGCAGATTACACCACAATTAATGGAGTTGCAGACAGTAAAGAAGGCTTTCAATGTGTGCAGCGGGGCATAAAACATTAGAGGTTTATGAGAGACGATAGAATTGTATAAAGTTATGATAGGCAAAGATAGGATAGACAGTCAAAATCATTTCGCCAAGGTGGAAATGTCAGAGGGCATAGCTTTAAGGTGAGAACAGAAAAGCCTGAAGTAAACATGAGGGGCAAGTTTTTTTTATGCAGAGTTGTGAGTGCCTGGAATACTCTGCCAGGGATGGTGGTGGAGGCATATACCATGGTGGGATTTAAGAGATTTTTAGATAGACATGTGGATACACGGGGAATGGAGAAATAATGAACATGTGCAGGCAGGTGAGATTAGTTAAACTTTGCATCATGCTTGCAATGGACATTTTGGGCCAAAGGGCCTGGCCCCATGCTGTACTGTTCTATGTAAGATATATTTGGATTTTTCTTTGTGGTGATATCAAACTTTTTGAATTCTGATTGGAGTCAAGAAAGTGGGAATAAACTTGTGCAACCTGCTTGATTTTATTTTTGGTATATAGTCCCTCACTGGGTGTACGTCTGTCCAGTTATGGGTTGTGGATTATCTTGGAGCACAGGAGCAGCACTCTTGTACTTCCTACAAATAGTTCTTTGTGCTGGAGCAGTGTTCTCTTTAAAGACATTTTGTGCGACTGCTTCATCTTATTTCCCAATGGTCATAGTACATTGCAGGAATATAACTCCTTAAATAGTTTAAGAAGGAACTGCAGATGCTGGAAAATCGAAGGTAGACAAAAGTGCTGGAGAAACTCAGCGGGTGAGGCAGCATCTATGGAGCGAAGGAAATAGGCAACGTTTCGGGTCGAAACCCTTCTTCAGTGATGTAAGGGTGGGGGGGGTGGGGGGTGGGAAGAAGAAAGGAAGAGGTGGAGCTAGTGGGCTGAGGGAGAGCCGAGAAGGGGAGGAGAAAGTAGGGACTACCTGAAATTAGAGAAGTCAATGTTCAAAAAAATGTTAGAATAGTTTTCTTCTGGAAATCAATTAATATCTCAGCATCAATTGGACCCAATTTAATGCTATTCTACGTTATGTTATGAGGCATGTAATACCCCAAAATATCAGAGATCGGGGAAGCAATGGGTCAGCATGGTCAGGACAATCCCAGTGATTATCCGGGGAGATTTAATGGGAGATGCAGTCAACTCACTTAGGGACAGCACAGTGGCACAGCGGTAGAGGTGCTGCCTAACAGCATAGAGACCTGGGTTCAATCCTGGGTGCACAGAGACTCGGGTTCAATCTCGAGTTTGTATGTTCTCCCTGTGGTCGTGTGGGTTTTCTCCAGATGCTCTGGTTTCCTACCATATTCCAAAGACGTGCAGGTTTGTAGATTATTTGGCTTCTGTAAATTACCCCCAGTGTGTAGGATAGACTAGTGTGCGAGCGATCAATATCGGCAAGGGCCCATTTTTATACGTATTTCTAAATTAAATTACTCTATCATTCCTAGTCTGTGACTAATACTTGCAGCTGGCAAGACAAGGATCAAGTGTATGGACAGCAGATCTGATGCCTGATAATGTCTCCATCGAGTACGTTGTACTGAACCAAGTTTGTTTCATTTTATTTCTAACAATTTGAGGTCTGTGTTGCAAGTGGGAAACGGGCTTTATCATCATCTATAGCATTTGTTCCAATTCATCGTCTTCACCCTGGCATTACATTCATGAAATCCAACAAGGCTGAGCTTCAAAAGGCCAACCAAAGCAGTCAAATAATTTCCCAGCCCTACAGCCATGGTGCTATCACAAAGCTAAATAAAAAAGGCCGATTATTTGCCAATTGAAAGTCCAGTCACATCAAGTGGGTATTATACTTCAACATTAAAAATTAATAGAAGTTGTGTATGGCAGCAGCAGAGGCCTAGATAATAGGATTTATTCTCCAGATACCCTTTCTCTCAGAGCTGCAGGCTATTTTAGTTGAATGTTTTCTAAAAAAAACCTTATAAATTAATCAAGTTGAATTCGATCTATAGTTGAGCTAAAAAGATTTTGAAAACTATCAGGTCAAACTTAGTGATTGGTCTCCAGCCCTAATTCCATAATCACCACCAAAGCATTACAACAATTTTCAATAAGCTTGGATGTATGTTTGTGAATACCATCAGGGAAAAATATTTTCCTTACAAAATTTTTCACACAGTGTTGTGAGTCTGTGGAATTCTCTGCCTCAGAAAGCGGTGGAGGTTCTCTGGATACTTTCAAGAGAGAGCTAGATAGGGCTCTTAAAGATAGCGGAGTCAGGGGATATGGGGAGAAGGCAGGAACGGGGTACTGATTGGGGATGATCAGCCATGATCACATTGAATGGCGGTGCTGGCTAAAAGGGCCGAATGGCCTACTCCTGCACCTATTGACTATTGTCTAAAATGCACACTTTTCAACATTGCCAATACTCGTGTTTAGTTTTTAGTTTAGTTTTAGAGATACAGCGTGGAAACAGGCCCTTCAGCCCATTAAATCCATGCCGACCAGCAATCACCCATTCACACTAGTTCTATCCTGCACACGGGATAATTTGCAGTGGTCAATTAACCTACAAACCTGCACATCTTTGGAATGTGGGAGGAAACCGGAGAACCTGAAGAAAACCCTTGCGGTCACAGGGAGAATGTACAAACTCAGTACTGACGGCACCCGTAGTAATGAATGAACCCGTGTCTCTGGCGCTGCAAGGCAGCAGCTCTGCCACTGTGCCACCCCTGTGATACAAACGTACTAGCCAATTATTAACGTAGTAATGACCCCCAAGTTCTTTACGACCCACTTAACAATTTAAATTCAAAAAACAGTTAACGCAGCTTCATGTTAATACAGAGAGGAAGGAAAAATGACTTCAGTTACTGCGCATTGCAAATACTCAAAGGCGCTGAGTAAATACTCTGGGAAACAATGGGATGGCAAACACCAGTGTCCCTGTCAATGGTCAGGGAAATCACAAATGGAAATCAATTACTTTGTCTCAAAGAATGTGATGGAACGAAATAATCGCTCAGATTATCCTTTTTACTAGCAATGACAATTTTGGTGAATTGGAGGGAGTATATCGCTCCACAAGACTCTCTCTCTCGTTTTGAAACATCTGAGGCTATTCCAGGCAAAATCTTGGTCATGCCAGTTATTAATCTGATAGTCACAAGGGTCATAGGGGAATGGGTTTGGGGCAGGAATTAATTTAGGCCCAAAACGTTACAAAATTGCTCCTCAAACTGGCGTGCATTAAAGTGTAAGGTGCATTAATGTACTTTCTGAGTTTTTTGTTTTGAGTGGGGTAATCAAAAGTGATAGTGTTTTACTGGAGGAGGTAGAAATGAAATGGCAGGTGGATTTTATAAACAAGTTCCAAAACATTATCTTTTGGTAGCCAGAGGTTTAATCAGTAACGAGGCAAAGAAGAATATCTAAAAAGAACAGGGTTAAGAAGATCAGGGTATTTGGTTTGGTTTTAGTTTTTCAGATACAGCATAGAAACGGTCTCTTCAGCCCACCGAGACCACGGCAACCTGCTGATTACCTGTGCACATGTTATCCCACTTTGTCATCCTATAAACTAGGGGCAATTTACAGAAGCCATTTAATTTACAAACCTGCACAGCTTTGGAATATGAGAGCAAACCGGAGCTCCCGGAGAAAACCCACGGGGTCACAGGAAGAATGTGAAACTCTGTACGTGTCGTCAGGATGGATCCCGGGTCTCTGGTGCTGTGAGGCAGCAGCTCTATGGCTGTGTTGCTGTGCCACCCATTTCATATGTTAGGGGTGCTTACAGATATAGTCAAAGGATGGTCTTGACTAATTTTAAACAAGGAAATGAGGATCTTAAATGGTAAAAATCTTGAGATGATTTCCAAAGAAAACGTGCAGATACTGGGAAGTAAAAAATGATAACAGCAAAAGGTGGCAATGCTCAGCAGTTGGTACAGAGGGAGAGGTGAATGTCTTAGTCGATGAGCCTTTATGAGAACAAATAAGTTGCTGGGTACACAGCCACTCGCATTTATAACTGGAAATGTGGCAACACACATATCTGGAAAACACCGAAGAGTTTACTACATCCGTCATAACTGCTTCAACTGTGATCAATTTTAAGACTGATTTTCAATGGAATCTAATTTCTCTGACAGATGGTGAAATAAAACCAAACTGATCCTTTCACGAAACATCTGTTGTCAATGTATTCGCTGTGACAGATCTATTTGATCTTCTGTCTGAAAAGTGCGACTTGACCTTTCATTAATCATAGGAGCAGAATGAAGCCATTCACGGTGCCCAAAACTGTACACAATACTCTAAATGTGGCCTGATCAACGTCTTATACAACTACAACTGCAACATGACTTCTACTTCTATACTCAATATTCTGGCTGATGAAGGCCCATGTTCCAAAAGCCCTTTTGGCCACCTGATCCACCTTCAGGGAACTCTGCACCTGCACTCCTAGATCCCTCTAAACTGCAACACTACCAAGAGCCCTACCATTCACAGCGTAGGTCCTGCCCATGCTAGACTTCACGAAATGCAACTCTCATTTTTTTCTGCATTAAATTCCATCAACCATTCCTCAGCCCACGTGGCCAACTGATCAAGATCATGCTGCAATTTTTCACAACTTCACTATCTGCGAAACCACCCACTTTTGTATCAGCTGCAAACTTGCTAATCTTTCCGTGTATGTTCTCATCTAAATCATTGATATAGATGACAAACAGTAACGCGCCCAGCACCGAACCCTGAGGCATACCACCAGTTACAGGCCTCCAGTCCGAGAAGCAACCTTCCACCATCACCCTCTGCTGCCTTCCAATAAGCCAATTTTCTATCCATTCATCTATCTCTCCTTGGATCCCATGCAATCTGACCTTCCAGAGCAGCCTACCATGAGGAACCTTGTCAAATGATATACTGAAGTCCATATATACAACATCCACATCTCTGACCTCATCGATATTTTTTTGGCACACCTTAAAAAAACTCACAGGTCAATCAGATTTGTGAGTGTTTTGTAAGATTTGTTAATGACTGAAGAAAGTCCTTGAACAGATACATGGATATGAAAGGTTTAGATAGGTATGGGCCAAACACGGCAAATGGGATTAGCTTAGATGGAGCATTTTGGTTGGCATGGAGAAGTTGGGCGCTTGGGCCTGTGTCTGTGCTCTATGTCTCTGAGTGAATTATTTTCTTGGTGTACTGGGAAATATTGACGAATGAACTTAGTTCTTGAATTGTATGTCATGCGGAACATGCAAACTGTGTGGGCCTGAATTACGTTTTTATTGTCATTTAAAACATGTTATGTGATCCCAGTATATTATGACAGACAGATGGTATTATTCATGAACCAAAAGATTAGCCTTGTAATTGAAACATGCATGTTGGTGGCACCACATTGGAGGATGTGTGATTTTAATGTTGATAAAGATAGTTAGGGAATAGACTGGGAAATAAAAAGCCAATACAAAATCTCTATTGATCACTTTCTATATCCTAGGATGCAATATACAGTCAACCACTTGGTTGTGCTGATACCTTATTTGCATGGTCCACTTGGTACATTTGACTTTAACCTTTACCTTGGAAAGGAGGTCTATCTGCGCACTGTACAGAAGGGCTAAATCAGAAGAACAGATGTTGGTGAAGCCAGAACAAGTTGTTCATTGTGAACTCGTAAACTGACAATCTCTACCAGGAAGCAAGGGAAAACCAGCACCCACAGGTCCCCCTCTAAGTCGGAAAGAATCTTAATTATTTTATTCACTGATACATACTGGAACACCACACCCAACAGAACGAGAATGGGGCGGCGCAGTGGCAGAATTGTTACCTCACAGCACCAGAGACCTGGGTTCGTTCCCGACTATGGGTGCTATTTGTACAGAGTTTGTACGTTTTCCGTGTGACCACGTGGGTTTTCTCTACGTGCTCTTGTTTCCTCCCACACCAAAGACGTACAGGTTTGCCGGTTAATTGGCTTTGGTAAGTTGTAGTAAAATTGTCCCTTGTGCGTGTAGTTTATTGTATGTGGCAATCGCTGGTCGGCACGGACTCGGTGGGCCGAAGGGCTTGTATCCCTAAAGTCTAAAATCTAAATACAATAGTAGTTAAGAAGGCAGCTCACACCACTTTCTCAAGGGCAGTTCGTTTGGGCTTTGCCAGCACTGGCCATATCACTAACAATGAACAAAAAAATCATATTACTAAGAGCAGTGCAGGAATTCTATATTGAATATGTAAATGTTTCTATATCGATAAAAGAAAAAATAAGGTTACTGCTGTGAATAATAAATTACAGATCATTTGTATTGATTCTTCAGGGCAAAGCAAAATCCTGACATAGAATGCAAACATTCTGAAGATCCAGGTGAATGGAAAAAATGAAGTGGAACGCCTTGCCACTTCCGTACATGGAACCATTTGGGGCAAGCAACCAAAGTCATTCAAAGACTGTGTCCATCTCTCTTTGGAGAAAAGTGCTGCAAGATCTAAAAGGGATCACCATCATCTTCCAACCCTCCCCAAATGCAGAGGAGATGTGATAGAACTGGAAAATGGCAACTGTAATATACTCGTTGAATGCTAGGCAAATGCAAACCAATCGATTTATCTTAGGTTGTAGTGAAGTGTTTAGAATCAGTAATCAGGGAAAGATCAATATACATTTGGAGGATTTTGTGTTGATAAAAGAGGGCCAGCATGGATTTGTTAAAAGCAAATAAACCTTGACTTAAATGGTATCAAAGAAGATTGATGAAGAAGGGAAAGCACTGGATGTTGTCTGAATGGATTATCAGGCATTAGATGAAATCTCGCACAAGAGACAAGTCGGCACAATTGAGATCCATGGAATTATAGGGTCAGCATTGTTTGCAAATTGATTTAAAGCAGGAAATTGGTGTAAATGGGTGTAAAATAAAAAGCCAACCAAAGACTTTTCTTTCTCCGTCAGCTCAAGAAGTTCAGAGTGAGGAAACATCTCCTAATCCGATTTTACACAGCCATCATCCAAAGCATGCTCACTTCATCAATAACAGTTTGGTACAGCAGTTTAGACACTCACTCCCGTAATAAACTACAGCGCATTGTCAACAAAGCATCCAAAATCATCAGCACTCCCCTCCCATCAATAGAATCACTCAATCTCAAACGGTCCGTGTCAAGGGTGAAGAAAATCATTTCTGATCCCTCCCACCCAGCTCACCACATCTTCCACCTGCTGCTGTCAGGAAGGCGCTACAGCTCACTGCCCGCCAAAACATCATGATTTAAAAACAGTTTCTACCCATATGCAATTCGTACTCTGAACACTCTATGACAACATCACATAGCCACCTCGTGCATGTTGTTGTAACTGTATGTTGTTGTGTTTTATGTTATGTTTGACGGGAATCAGCCTATTGTGTAACATCCTGTACTGAACATGAATTCCACCAGCTTGACTGTGTGGTCATTAAATAATCTGAATCAGAATCTGAATCTGAAATGGTTGTTTTTTACTCGGGGATGTTGACGTGAGTTGTTGCTGGAAACACTGCTCTATATATTATCACTGCTTCCTCTAAGACATAGTTATAAATAGTTTAGTTTAGAGCTACAGCATGGAAACAGGCCCTTCAGCCTACCGAGACTGGACCGACCAACAATCCCCGCACACTAACATTAGGGACAATATACAATTTTACCAAGCCAACTCCTGTATGTCTTTGGAGTGTGGGAGGAAACTGGAGCACCTGGAGAAAACCCATACAGATAGGCAGGATAACATTTCAAAATTTGCTGATGACATGGAACTTGGAAGAATGAACAGTGAGGAAGATAATGCGGAATTGCAAGAAATCACAGAGAATCTACTGGATCACATGTAAGACAGGGAAATGTATAGAAATGAAAGGATCTGAATATATGTGTGCAGGGCAAGTTGAGAGCACCAAGCATAATGGATTCTGGGACTCATAAAATATAACAACGGGGAGGTAATTCAGAGCAAAAAAAATCAAAATGGTAAACAAATTCAGGGGGTGGGGTGTCAGGTAGTACCTGTGGAGGGAAATAGACAGACAATATTTCAAAGGTACACAAAAATGCTGGAGAAACTCAGCGGGGGCAGCAGCATCCATGGAGCGAAGGAAATAGGTAACGTTTTGGGCCGAAACCCTTCTTCAGACGTCTGAAGAAGGGTTTCGGCCCGAAACGTTACCTATTTCCTTTGCTCCATGGATGCTGCTGCACCCGCTGAGTTTCTCCAGCATTTTTGTGTACCTTCGATTTTCCAGCATCTGCAGTTCCTTCTTTAAGACAATATTTCAAGTCAGGTTCCTTTTTCAGACTGATGGAGAAGTCATTCTGAACGTATGAAACACTGGTTTGGCCATAACTGAAGAGCTGCATTAAATCCGTGTCACTAAGTTTTAGCAAGGATGTGCAGGCCCTAGAGTTGGCTCAAGGAAGATGTAGTGGCAAGCTTGCAGAGATGTGGGATTTCAGCTACAAAGTTAGACGATGGCCTGATGGTTTTATCAGAGAAAAGAAATATTCAGTGTGAGATGGGTAATATTTTCAGACCCAGCTCACACTATCAATAATCCATGAATGAGGTGTGCGAGATCCTGACTTTTTAAAAACTATTTAAAGCAAAGCTGTTCCCCAACACGCGCGTCAAGGACAATTCATAGTTTTGACCAGAGGATACTTTGCAGATGTGCCAAAAAGCTTTCTTAAACAGACGGTTATGATCCGGAACTCATTAGTTCATAAGTGATGAGAGTAGAATTAGGCCATTTGGCCCAACAAATCTACTCCGCCATTCAATCATTGCTGATCTATCTCTCCCTCGTAACCCCATTCTCCTGCCTTCTCAGCATATCCCCTGACACCCATGCTAATCAACTCCTGTAAGAATGATGGACATGGAATCAATTATTGGCATCAGTAGGGAACAGGATGGGCACTAGAAAAATAATAACTTGCAGGTTATGGATTATTGGGGGGCGGGGTCTGGGACAAGTAGTAGTATTTTGCTTGGAGCTGGCACAGTCAGTCTGATGTTCCACAGAAGGCATCTTGTCAGAATGATTCACAACTTTGTTTGGCAACTGCTGTTCCCAAGATCCCAAGAATACTGCAGAGAGTTGTGGATGCAGCCCAGTCCATTACTCAAACCAGTCACTCCCCTCTCCCCCATCAATCCCACATACACATCACACTTCTCAGGAATGTAGCCAATGTAATCAAAGACTACATAGACCCCAGTCATTCTTGTTCTCCCCTTTGTTGTAGGGCAAGAGATGAAAAAGTTTGAAAGCACGTATCACCAGATTCAGAAACAGCGTCTCCCTTGTTGTTATAAAACTATTGATTGGTCTTATTAGCTAATGATATGGACAGACGATGTTTTAGCTTTTTCAGTCTGCTGGTCCTGACCGGAAACATCGTCAATCTATATTCCTCCATCGATGCTGCCTGACCCCCTGAGTTCCTCCAGCACTTTGTTTTTTTACTCAAGATTCCATCAGCTCTTGTGTCTCCTTGTCACCCCTCAACCATCTTTGCTCCAGGGAAAATAACTCATGCCTATTCAATCCAGTCAACATCCTTGTGAATTTTCTCCGCACTCTCTCCAGCACAATCACATTCTTCCTACTAAATGGTGACTCAAACTGCACACGATACTCCCAAGTGTGATCTAAGTAAAGTTGCAGCATTACGTTCAAACTCTTATATTCTATGCCATGACCCATGACGGAAAGCATACCATAAGGCTTCTTCACCATCTTATTAACCTATATTGCCACTTTTAGGGGCTTGCATGTGGGCCCCTTGGATCTCTGTATTCACCAACATTCTTTAGTACCCTACCTTCATTGTACCTGCCCTACCTCGTTTCACACTTATCGGGATTAAATTCCATCTTCCCAACTTTCCATCTGATCTGGATTTTGCTGAAACCTTCGAAAACCTTCCAGGTGGTCAACTACATCACTCATTTGGTTGTCTGCAAACTTACTAATCACACCTTCTAGCCCTCGCATCCAAGTAGTTAACATGTTTTACAAACAAGGATTCCAGCATCAATTACCTCTTTGTGTAAGAAGGAACTGCAGATGCTGGTTTAAACCAAAGATAGACACAAAAAGCTGGAGTAACTCTGAAGCGTCACCCATTCCTTCCCTCCAGCTGCCTGTCCCGCTGAATTACTCCAGCTTTTTGCGTCTATCAATTACCTCTTTGATGACCCTTGGACTGACCAGACTTTGCTCGCTTTACCATGTACTAAACGTTACTCCCTTATTATGTATCTATACACTGTAAATAGATCGATTGTAATCATGTATTGTCTTTCTACTGACTGGTTAGCACACAACAAAAGCTTTTCACTGTACCTTGGTACATGTGACAATAAACTAAACTGAACTGAGGTACACCACTATTACCCAGCTCACCTTGGATCCCATGTGCCTTAATGTTTTTACAATGATTTGAGTTAAAATTTGTGAAGAATGTTTTAGATGCTTTTAAGAGAGACTGTTACCAGAAGGGACAGGCAATAAATGTGGGTCTTGCTTGCATGACCCATGAATTAATATATATAAAAATAAGAAGAGCATGGGTGTTAGTAAGGTGAAAATTGTGAAGTAGTTCAAGTAAGAAAATGTATCTTCTTCGTGCTATAGAGTAATCTCAGAAGGAACAAACTGTCGAGAATACAAGCTGAAAGGAAATACTACATAGTTTATGAACTGGAACAAACCATGTGCCTGAATGATTTAATGCTTATGTACCAAGAGGTTAATAAAAGAACAAAGGCATTCTTGCTTGCTCTCTCATTGTGAGGGGAAGATATTGGATGGAATGTATGTTCAAAACTCCATATTATGATTTGTTGATGTCCTTTCCCCAGAGAATTTATGCTGGCAGTTATGTGGAATAGAGGTGAGAAGTGGGAGAAAAATCAAATATATATGCAGGATGTGAATGCGATGAGCATAAAACTTTTATCCACAAACAATTACAATGAAGCATGGACAGGTTGGGATACTTCATTCTGTTAAAAGCTACCTATGGATCAACAAATATTTAATTAGCCTTGATTTGTGAGAGCTTCTGGATAAATAGCAAAATATAATTTTCTTTTTAATTAAATCCAATTTGATTTTCATGGATGATGGGAGCAATCTCTGAAATTTAAGTTACCTGAATGCACGGTTTTTGAATATCAAATAATTTGCATAATATCATTGCTCATTGTCTTTGCTATGTATCAGTGCAATTATGGCAATGTTTTTGGCCGAGTTTGATTAAATAAAGCTTCCAACTTAGCAATTACCATTGATAATATCACAGTTTTACAATGAAGGTAGACACAAAATGATGGAGTAACTCAGCGGGACAGGCAGCATCTCTGGAGAGAAGGAATGGGCGACATTTCGGGTCGTGACCCTTCTTCAGACTGTTTTACAATAACAGATTTGATAGTTCATCATCTTTTGTCAACAAAAGGAATACCAATGCAGCTAACTTGTGAGAGAACGATGGAAAAGAAAAGACAATATGGATTATTAAAGGAAGGACATGAGCAATGTGTTTGGGGCTTTGTAAAAATATACTTCACTTAGTGACTTAAGGTAATGCAGTTGACAAACTATATATCTAATTTCAGGCGTTTGATAAAATTACATGTTTCCGTCTTTTAAACAAAATGCAACATTGCAATCAAGGAGCAAGAGACAACGAGTGGAAAGAAGACACAAAATCACAAAATGCTGGAGTAACTCAGCGGGTCAGGCAGCATCTCTGCAGAAATGGACAAGTGATGTTTTGGGTCAGGACCCTTCCTAAGATTGTAGGGGGGGGGGGGGGAGAGGGAGAACTGGATGCAACAAAAATAAGGATAAATCGGAGCTAGCAACAAATGACCTCAGGCAAGGAGCATTTTGTCTCTTTTTATAACACAATTAGTCTGACAAAGGGTCCCGACCCGAAACATTACCTATCCAATTTCTCCAGAGATGCTGCCTGACCCGCTGAGTTACTCCAGCATTTTGTATCTATTTAATATTTCCAACGATTAGAAAGAATGCAGTTCAAGAATAACAATGTGAGTTAGCTTATTCAAAGTTGGCCTTACATTAAATATTCACAAAGATCATTTACCAATGTACCCCTAATCCACAGCAACATTCCCACCCAATGAAAGTCCATGATAAGACCCTAGACCACTAACGACCATTTGACAGGGGGCACCATTCGGTGACTATAGACATTAATGAGGACATTCACAACTCCCATCACCAGGCCAGGTGAAACCTGTGGCTACTGTAGCAAATGTGTTTCAAGATGTGATCCTGGCTCTCCAACGTGGAATTCATTGATCATTTTGTCTTTGATCAAAATGGAGAAGCAGCATCCAGGAAGGTATGCAAAGCTGGAGTCTCCTTGTCACGAGCAGACATTTTGGCCTCTTCAGCCACTACAGGACACATAGAAAGGGATTGCAGTCGCACCATCCATGCCCCTCGAGACTATCTAATGAATGAGCTAAATTTGAAGCAATAGTGTAGATCTAAATTTATAGCTAAATTATGAGATAATTATGCAACACCTTAAACTTTGTCTTCTGTAAGCTACAGAGTCACCAGTGAGTCATTTTGGATGCATTGCTAATTCCCAGAATAGATCACTTACATTATATGAGGTAAATAAATACAGGACTAATTAGTTTTCATTGGAGACAATTAATGAGATCTCTGTGTATCATGAATAGATTAAGCAAGAATTTTCTGTTCTCATTTTATCATTATGCTAACAATCTGCTAAATTTATTTCCGACTTAAAATTGCATGGAGTTGCCACAGAGTGAAATAGATCACATCTACAAAGTAGCATAAAAAACACTTGGTTTCAAAGCAGTACAATTACCTTCTATCTTTCGTTACTATTTCCATATTTCATTCTAGAGTAGAACAATGCAACAGATAGGGGAGCTCTGAATTGATATTATGTGATACTGGCATGTAAACAGTAATTTGCTTCTCAGAGATTTTTAACTCTCCTGCATTTTAACAGAGGTATTCAGCCATTTATCATCTGCTAAACTAGGAGATAGTAAACGTTAAATTGTCCTTTTAAAAATTAAACACCCATAATTTTATTGCCCACTCTGTTTGGGCAAATTCCTAAAGATTTCTGCCCTTTTCACTCACACTCTTAATATTCTTTACAACACACTATACAGAACTGTTTAAATAAAAGGAAAAATTCACTCTACTTTAATACCTCAGTGATGTTTTCTCCCGTGCTGTGTACAGTACTAAACCAGAGATGTTCAATGCTTGTGGATGATCATGTAAGATTGGTAACAGGACAGTACAGCACTGGAAGAGGCCCTGTACTCCACAATGATTGTGCAGAACATGATGCCAAGACGAACCCTTATCTGCCTGCACATAATTCATGGTCCCCCACCCCCTGTATACCCATGAGCCTATCCAAAAATCTCTTAAATGCCACAATCATACCTGACTCCATAACCACCCCCCTGGCAGCGTATTCCAGGCACTCATCACCCTTTGTGTAAAAATAAAACTTGCCCCACATATACCCTTCAAACTCTGCCTGGGAAAGAGGTTCTGACTAATACCCTATGTATGCTTCTCGGAATGTTATATATTTCTATCAGGTCTCCCCTCAACCTCCTGCATTCCAGATGAAAACAATCCAAGCTTGTCTAACCTCTCCCTGTAGCTAATGCCCTCTAATCTAGGCATCATTCTGGTAAACCTCATCTGTACCCTTTCCAATGCCTCCACATCCTTCCCGCAATGGGGTGGGCAGAACTACACGCAATTCTCTGACTGCAACCTAGCCAAAGTCCTATAAAGCTGCAACATGACTCCCGAGTCTTTTAATGCCCCGATCAATTAAGGCAAGCATACCACATGCCTAGTTTACCACTTTGCCACTTTCAGGGAATTATGGACTTGGACCCCAAGATCTTTCCGTAAATCAATGCTGTCAAGGGTCATGCCTTTAATAGTATATTTCCCCCTTACATTCAACCTCAAAAAGTGCAACTTCACCCCCTCCCCCACTTTGTTCAGATTAAACTCTATCTGCTATTTCTCTGCCCATTTCTGGAACTGAACTATATTCCACTGTATACTTTGGCAGCCTTCCTCACAATCCATGATCGCAGAAACTTGATGACACCTGCAAACCTATTAACTAACCCATCTACGTTGATGTCCAAGTCATTTAGCTATGTTACAAACAACAGGGGTTCCAGCACAGATCCCTGCAGAACGACACTGACCACCGACCTCCAGCCTGTATATTATCCTTAGATCAGCAAGCCAGTTGTGAATCCATACAACCATAGTCACTGCTAATGCTTCTGGATCAGCCTAACATGGTGAACTTTAGCACCATGTAGACAACATGTGGACAAAATCATGTAGGCAATATCCACGACCTTACCCTCCTCAATATCTTCCTCAGCACCTCAGAAAAATTCAATCAAGTTAGTAAGACGTGACCTTCCATGTATAAAGCCACCACAAAGACCAAAATCCTGAAAAATGCTCCTCAATTGCTTCCCTACCAATGACACGTGGTTCACTAGCCTGTAATTCCCTGGATTCTCGCTACTTCCCTTCTTAAACAAAGGAACACCATTAGCTGTTCAGGTTTTTACCTTTGGTGTGCACAGTGCTGACCAGGAGATTATATTTTTAATCCATATGGATGACCCTGAAAAATTGATACCCACTTCAGAATTTGAACCTTACAAGGAAACAGTCTCGATGCTGCCTTTTTATTCTGTGATGTTATCATTAACATTTAATAAGCAAGTTCGGTATTCCAAAAAATGCAAGGAATCATGGGATTTGTCAAAGGTCAGTCGCTAAAAAGAAAAAGCTAACGAACGCTGACTGTATAAATTGTGAATAAATTCTTATCTTTATTCATGATTTATGTGTAAAAATATATTTAATCTGAGAAACGGGGGTGCCAGGTAGCAGGCGAGCGGGGTGTAACAGCGAGATAGAGGGGTCAGATGCGAGTGGAGATGGGTGGGGAGACTGGACCGGCAGAGCGACATTCTCGGCAGCTGTGAGCACACAGACCCGCGCCTCATCCGCAGCCAGGATCGAACCCGGGTCCCCGGTGCCCCAAGCGCTGCCAACCCCCTCATCCCCGCGCAGTGGGCGGCCGGAGATGTCCGGAACGACGGGACACCAGCCCGAAGCAGCGGCCTCCAGGCCTACAGCCAGCGTGGAGAAGCGGCAACCATGGCTCAACTCCGCCTGCCCCACCGGGCCAACCGACAGCCCCGGACTGACGGGACTGCGGCCGTTGACCGCCGCTCGGCCCCCTCCGGCACCGAAGGGGCCAACCGACAACCACTGGACAAGGCGAGAGGCGCAGCCGACGGTCCCCGGCCTGCCGGGGAATGGGCCCTCCGGGAGCCAGTGCAGAGCAGGAGCCAGCGCCTCCCCCGTGCGCTGGCTGCAAGTCCGGGCCGCCACCGCCCCGCCAGCCCAGGGCCACCCCGGACACCCCCAGACAGGGACGGGACACCTGGGAGGGGACGGGGATGGCCCAGCAGCAACTCAACAGCGCCCACAGCACCGGAGACCCGGGCAAGACCACGGACGAAACGCAGGTCTGCACCCATGCAGATTCACAGCTACCTAGACTTTATAGTGAGTGACCTATGACCTGGGCATGCGCAGTCGGAATACCGAACTCGCTTACTCTAATTTCTTCATTAAGTTGTATTGTTTGATCAATCATAAAAAATCAACCTTCAAAAGAACACACGGTACCATATTTATAATGCAAACAATTTTTATGTGAATTTGTCACAGCTGTAATTATATTCTACAATTGGCAGCATAGGAGAACTTAAATTTGCTATCTGCTCTGCCATCGTTAGTTCAGGGAAATGTAAATGCTGTTGCCAGCTTCCCCTTATGTTTGTTTACTTACAATAATTCATAGTCAAATAACACCTTAATTCTTAAAACGTTGTCCTCGTTTCCAAATTTCCCTTTGGCCTTGACCCTGTTTCTCTGGAATCGATTCAGCCACAAAACCCTCTGCAATGTGCATGTCCTTCCATTGTTGATCTCTCCTGAATTTAATCAGCCCACCATTAGTGACCGTGTTCACAAATTGCCAAGGCCTGACACTTCCTGAATATCTCCAGCTCTTTGACACTTATTCCGTTTTTAAGAAACTGTTTAAAAACTGCTTTGACCAGGATTGCTGTCCTAATCTCTCAGGTGGTGCAATGCTGAGCTCCCTTTGATACTCAGTTCCTCCTACAAAATGAACTGGGATTCTTTGCCTTTTTAAAAGCACTATATAAATACAAACTATCTCTTCTTCTTAATTTGCTTTCTATCCCATCATATAATCATGAATAATATAGAATCAACGTTTACCAAAAAGAGAACGGAATATATTACTTGAAAACAGAGACTGTATTGTGGCTCGATGATCTGATCCAATTACTCCCTGTCCTCCTCCTCTCCTTTTTACCCAAATCACGCAAGAGCCTATGTGCCATTACCACTAGCTATTTCCTATTAAACAAAGGCATTATAGATAATCTATATTACTAAAAGTCTGATCTTGACCACTTCCTGTTGTTCTATATATTGATTTTAGAAAAAACGCTGCCACTTACTGCTGTGATTTTTGGCCATCTTACTCAGAGTCCCCCTCCGCTGCGCAGGACAAGAGGATTTTTCCCATCGATGAGAAATAAAAGAGTAATTAGTGCTTAAAAAATGTTGACATTCTCTCTCCTGAAGGCCATGCCCCTTCTGGAGGGACTATAAAACCTGGAAGTGTTGAGTGCCTCAGTCAGTCTCTGCAAGATGGGGAGTGAGGGAGTGAGGGAGTGAGGGAGTGAGGGAGTGAGGGAGTGAGGGAGTGAGGGAGTGAGGGAGTGAGGGAGTGAGGGAGTGAGGGAGTGAGGGAGTGAGGGAGTGAGGGAGTGAGGGAGTGAGGGAGTGAGGGAGTGAGGGAGTGAGGGAGTGAGGGAGTGACGTCTCTCAGTCTGAGCTGTGAATAACACTGAACACATGTCTACTAAACTGTGAGTGGTTTTACTGACCTGTCAGTGCCCTTAGTGTGGTTTGAAAATATAGTTTGGGAATGCTAAAGCTGTGTAGCCTTTGGTTTGGAAATGCTAAAGCTGTGTTACCTTTGGTTTGGAAATGCTAAAGATGTGTTGCCTTTGGTTTGGAAATGCTAAAGCTGTGTTGCCTTTGGTTTGGAAATGCTAAAGCTGTGTTGCCTAATTAAAGTCACCTTGCCTAATTAAAGTTGCCTTGCCTAATTAAAGTTGCCTAATTAAAGTTGCCTTGCCTAATTAAAGTTGCCTTGCCTAATTAAAGTTGCCTTGCCTTCTATATAATTAAAAGTCTAATCTTGACCACTACCTGTTTGCGCTTTATATTGATTTTAGAAAAAACTGTGATTTTTGGCCATCTTACTCAGAGTCCCCCTCCGCTCATCAATTGCCGAGGATTTTTCCCATTGATGAAAAATAAAAGAGTTATTAGTGTTTAAAAAATGTTGAGATTCTCTCTCCTGTCAATCACGCCATGAAGGCCACGCCCTTTCTGGTGGGAGGGGGTAGGGACTATAAAACCCAGAAGTGTGGGTGTGGCTCAGTCTCGGCAAGATGGAGGAGGGAGAGGTCATGACTCGCTGTCTTTAGTGGCCTTGCACCCGGCTTGAAATGGTATGAAACTGCACTTTTCATACCCCCCCCCCCCCACTGGCCACCAATATTGGAATTGGTGGAGAGGTGGAATATTGCGTTGGGGGACCAGCCCTCCCGTGTGATGCTGGGACCCAACGGGTCCCACTTAGTCTAGTTAGGCCTATATTTAAAACACTAAGTAACATGTAGACACATGGAAGTACACTTGCTGTTTACAAAAAAAGACGCAAAGTGCTGGAGTAACTCAGTGGGTCAGGCAGCATCTCTGGAGAACATGGATAGGCATCATTTCTGGTTCAGTTCATTCCTAAGACTGATTGTAATGGGGGGGGGGAGAAAGCTGAAAGAGATGGGGGCAGAACATAGCTTGGCAAGTGATAGGTAGATACAGGTAGGGGAGAGGTTTGATTTGCAGATGGGTGGACAGAGATGGGAAGAACACAAAAGGCCGTGCGATATGGAGCGAGGAGGCGCAAAATGTAAAGTCAGAGGAAGGGATATAGGTGGAATTGGAAAGTAAATGTAGTCTTCTAAACACTTGAACTCACAAAATACCTGATTTAAGTCATTTCTCAGACATTGCATTTGAATCACTGTATTGCAAACAATGAAAGATAGTTAAGTGGCTGTCCCACTTGGGCGACTTAATCTGCGAGTTTAGAAGTGTTTGCCCTCGACTCAAACTCGCAGCATGGTCGACACGATGTCCTAGGAGGTCCTATGAGTTTGCTGGAACTCTCCTTCATGCTCGAGGGAAGTTCCCGAATACTCACGGCCTCAGCTAGGTCGCAGAAATTTTTTCAGTAAA